>JAKSZT010004976.1:4651737-4718771 GCA_026826555.1 Tolypeutes matacus
AGGAAGGAAGGAAGGAAGGAAGGAAGGAAGGAAGGAAGGAAGGAAGGAACCCATAGCAGAAAGTGATGGCCTAAATGGCTAAGATGCTATGCAGGGCTTTAGGCTTCAGGCAATCTCACAAAGTTGGGTGGAGGGAACAAAATAAGAACTCAGAGCCTGCCAAAGAGGAGAGGCCCAGAAAAATACTGCAGGCTTTGGGCTGGTGCCCCAGAAGGGATTACCCTAAGAATAAAGGCAATCCAGAAAGAGACAAGGCATCACAAAGGATACCAATGTGAATCAGTTCAATTCCTGATTTAACTAAGATGGTCTCCCCTTCATTAAAAGTCTGCCTGAAACACAAGTAAATCTTATCTAGAAGAAGATAAATTGTCCAGAGCCTCAAATTATCTCTAAAATGTATCATATATATTACGTCTGACATTTAATAAAGATTGTTTGGCACACCAGGACACAAGACAAATGACAATACACAGGTTTAACAGTCCCATAGGAAACTCAGGTGAGAGAATTTCCAGAAAAGGTCTTTAAAATAACTGTGATCAATATGTTCTAAAAAATAGAAGAATTTCAGCAACTAATTAAAATCAATAAAAATAAGAATTAAATGCAGATTCTGTAATTGAAAAATACAGAGACTGAAATTTATGGATTTAACCGCAGATTAGAACTGGAAGAAAGAGCGGTAGAAATTATCCAAACTGAGGCACAGAGAGGAAAAAAGGATGGAAAGTACATAAAAGAACATAAGAGAGACATGGGACAGAGGGAAAATTGTGACATAGAAATTCCTTGTATCTTTCTTGCAACCTTTTTGTAAGTCTGGAATTATTTCAAAATAAAAAATTAACAGAAGAAAAAAACAAAACAGTAAATTCCTGCAATTGAAAAAAAATACATATATATGTGTGTGAAAGCACCCAGCATCCCATCACAGACACTAGGCAAACCAAAGGTATTCAATTGCCTCATTTGCGCATTTATATATAAATAACATTTTTGTAAGCAAATACACATATATGCATATATATTTATATATCATTTTGCAAATGTTTGTATGTATTGTGAGAATTTTGATTTTTACCCACAATAAAAATTTAAAAAAATAAAAATAAATAAAAAAAATAAAACTGAATAGGAGTTAGTGATATAAGAAGAAACCAAAAGCAAATGTACCTGAACTTGCACTATCTGGAGTCGGAATAATCCATAGATTGGTCTCTGAAAAATGGGGAGAGGGAGAGCCCCCAGAGACCTTCATCTTGTATCCCTCAACTGTTACCCACAGATCAGACTCGAATTCTGACTAAAAGAAAACTTTAAAATGTATCAAATAGTATCAAAATATTGCTGATACCACATAGATTTAACTTCTATAAAATCAAAGTCATAGTACAAAGACAAGCTTCCTGTGGCAGAGTTTTCCCTTGTTTCATCTCTGGAAAGATTATGTTACTGTCATACAAGCCCCCAAATTTAGGTAATTGCTGGAAATTTTCCTTTCCAAGTTGATTATTTTGACATTGTGTAGATCCAAGTTATGACTCTCCCCCAATTAGAATTTAATCTGGAATCTTCTGCTTGGCTTACTAATTATTTATTCATCCAGCAATTGTTGAGTGGTCAATATGTACAAGGCATGGGTTACAAGTTGCATGAGTGGAAAGGTAAATAAGGCAAAATACTTGCCTTTTTTATTTTACCTTTACTTAAGATGCTGAGAGTAAATGTTGTTTCCTTCATACTAACACTAGGGATTTGGGGGAATTAAAATCTTGTACATGTTTTAGCAAAATGAATTTGGTCATCTCCTCTGGAGATTTAAATCTTCCTACTGAGAAGACAAAATTGGTGGGTTTTAGACTTGTTCCCCTTAATAATTTGAATGAGGGTCTTCACAATGTGACGGGTATATTTCTAGACCTGTGGAGAAAGTTTAAATGTAACACTTGCTCTGATGTGTGGACTGAAACGGACCTTTTCAGAGCAGTCTCAGGTATGGGGCTTCAAGTGCTGTCAAGTCTGTTATTATTTGGGTTTTAGTATCTGTGGTTTGGGAGGGGAAAGGGGATTGCTGGGAGGAGAGAAAAGGAGAAAGGAGAGTGTGTATGTGCCGGGATAGGTGCTGCCCAATCCCCACCAGCCAGAAAATCCATTATTACCTGCTCCACATACTCTGTTTTTGCAGAAAGAATCCTTTTGGGAAAAATTAAATTAAATTAAATTTAAAAGTTCTTCAACTTGAAACATTTGAAAACCAATGGCTTAGATTACTGGGAAATTTTTAAATACAGCTAAATTTCTTTCCTGCTAGTGATGGATTTCTCCCCTCTGACCTTTTATTAAAATTAGGCTGGCCAATATATTTCCCGATTTAAATTGTGTTTTCCATTCCCTTGTTTCTCTGCCCCTGCACTAATAAAATGCAATTGTTCTGTTAATATCAGACAAAAAAAAAAAAAACATTATACTAAGTGAAGGAGACCAGATACAGAGTACTACATATTGTATGATTCCATTTATATAAAATGTAAATATAAATCAATTTATAAATATGAAAGTAGATTAGTTCTTATGTAAGTCTGAGAAAGGAATGTTAAGGGGGTTGGAGTCTTTCTTTTTTGAGTAATGAAATTGTTCTAAAATTTTTTAAATGATGAATGTACAACATTGTGATTATATTAAAAGCCCTTGATTATACATATTTGATAGAATAGCCAGACACAGCAGCTAAGTACAGCAGGGAAAGCATAGAGAGCCTGAGAGGTGAAGAATTTTGTTTGTTTGTTTTTTTGTTTATTATTGTTATTGAAATAATGAAAATGCTCTAATGATTGAAGTGATGAATGCACAACTATGTGATTATAGCAAATATCATTGATTGTACACCTTGAATGAATTGTATGCTTTATTAATATGTATCAATAAAATTAACTTTTTTAAATGCAGTTGTTCAAGGTCCCTACTAATGTTAAAAGTACTTGAATAACAGAAGACTAGAATTCTTCCTTGATTTTTGACCAGAACTCAAAGATATTGTTCTTTAAACATTAATTCCTTTTTAAAATTCAAATTCCAATATTGATTCAATTATTATTACTACTGATGTGTGTGTTTTGGGGGATTCACTTTTATTAATCATTCTGAATGTTATCTCGGTAAATTTTAGCCTTCTAAGATAATTTCCTGTTTCACAGAAGAAAAACTATTTAAAAATAGTTGTTTTTTACATTCTTCTCCCTAATGTACCTCATTTACTTACCTCACTTTCTCTTTCTTTTTTTTTTTTTTTAAAGATTTTATTTATTTATTCATTTATCCCCCCCTTGCTGCTTGTGCTCGCTGGGTCAGCTAACCACGCCGTGCGGGCAGGCTTGCCTTCATCAGGAGGCCCCGGGAACCGAACCCGGGGCCTCCCATATGGTAAACGGGAGCCCTACTGATTGAGCCACAGCCGCTTCCCTTACCTCACTTTTTCTATGATTACAATTCTTGAGTTTAAAATTTCTTTTTTATTCCAAAATTTCTTTATTCCTAATTTTGTAGTCCCACACTTTTTTAATTTTACATACAGTCCAGTGATTCTATTTTGGCATTTTTCTTCTTTTTTCCTTGTATTAGTTTTCTAAGGTTATTGTGAAAAAATTACAGCAAACTTGGTTGTGTAATACAACAGAAATTTATTGTTTCACAGTTCTGGAGGTCAGCAGTCCAAAATCAAGGTGTCAACAGAGTATTCTCCTCTAGAAGACCCTAAAGGAGAAGTTTTTAAAACTTTGCCCAGCTGTCAATATCCTGGATGGAACATAGAAAGTATGAAAAAGTATAGATGTTTAAGTTTTATTTTGAGATCTATATGTAGAAGGTAAACAGTAAAACTGAAGACATTATTCAGATCAATATGTATATGTATTTATATGTGTACATGAATGCATACATGTACCTATGTATCTCTTTCTGTCTATATCTATCTATCTATCTCTTATCCATCTGTCTAAATAATCCTGATTTTGGCTTCAATCACATAGACGGTTCAATTCTTGCTTTGAGACTTTGCCCAGGGTCTGAAGACATCTGTGAAAGCAGATAAGTAACACATACTGTTCTGTGAGTGGGTCATTTTAACTTTGTTTCTAGTACAATCAATAGCAAAGTGGTCAATCTAATGCAGAAGCCCATAATTATCAGTTTTTTAACTGGGTAAAGGAAGGCAAGTGTTTTGACGCAATGTGGTTTAAATATGCACCAAGAATGCTGGTTGCTTACTGGAGCCTGAATTCTTATGTTTTTGAAATTCATTCACTGAATCCTTAATGTTTTATGCAAGAATGTTTTTTTCTTTCTTTTTTAAATTGAGGCTTGGCATTCAGTTAGGAACTAGAAAAACAACCTGCTGTTTATACAGAGGAGGGAAAAAAAGTTCTTGACTTTAGTTGAAAACTGAGCCCTGGAACATGGGCATGTGAGTTCAAATAGATTCAGGAGCTTCGGGTCTTTTGCAAGCACGAGGCCCATTTTAAGGGTGTGCAAACTGCAAGTCCACCAGGTAAGCCTCCCTGGGGTGAGGGGTGGGATACACAGTTTTCCCAAATCCAGATTTTCATTTATGTTTGTAGAAGGTAGGGCTTGTGATTATGGTGTCAGAACAACATGGAAGATAAATGAGGCTTTGGATTCAGATCTGAATTTGAGTCTCTGCTCTGCTGCAGACAGACCATGTTAACCAGGGCACTTATTCCATCTCTCCAAACCTCAGTTTCTCCATCTTTAAAATGGGCTCTTAAAGTGCTTGCCATGTGGGGTTGTCATGAGAGCTGAGAGAAACCTTCCCTGAAAATGTCCTTAGCCTGGGATTTTGGGTGTGTCAGTGTTGACTATTTGCAGCAATTATTTTCCTTTTGGAATTCTGTCTTTGAATCTTCAAAGATAACAGATCTCAGGCTTTCCTTTCAGCTATTGCTCCCAAATTGTTTGCAGAACTTTCAGCCTGATAATCTCACTCCCACCACCCCCATCTAGAAGATTCAGCTCATTCAGTCAAAAAGAATTCAGTCACATCATTTTAGCAACTCATGAAGTGAAAAACTCATGAAACTCTCTTGACTGACTTGATTGCTCTAATTGGTCAAAAGCATTGATCTAGGAGGACTGTTCCCTATTTTCTGGGCTTGGCAGCTCCATGGATTTACAACCTGTACAGTCACTCAGGGTCCTGGGTTCTCAAGGACCCTGCTTGGTTGAATGCTTTACTGTCGTTCTCTTGAAACTCATAATGTTTGAGCAACATTTACATTTTATGCTGGGTCCTGCAAATTATGTTGCTGGTCCTGGTCCTGGGAAAGGTGTTTTAACAGATAGTAAAGGTTGATCTCATCCTGGTAAAGATAGTACATGGAAAATTTCTTAAAAGACATTTACTTATTCTTCTCACCCATAACTAATTTGATAATTCAGAAGCGGTCCCCCAATACCGTATCTAGCATTGTTTAACACAACGATAGCCAATGCTCTTATTACTGAAAAACTTAAAATAAGATGCTAAAGTGACTTCCAAGTCATTAAAGATAATGTATTCCATAGTTTTGTTCACAAACTATATTTTATGATTATTTAGAAATTGATAATCCTTTTAATATCAATCATATCTCTTTTTAATGGTGTCTAGTGTGGTAGATTGCAAAATTTGGCCATAAATTTCTCCCATCCAGGTATGCATGTCCCTTTGCAATGTAATTTTGCTGTTCTCCCATAAAGAGGTGGAGAATTTGGACCAAGAGAATGTTGTGGAAATGATGTTATACAACGTTCAAGAACAGACCTGAAAAGATCTTGCAGCTTTCACTTTTACCAGCTGGGACCACTGCCCTGGAGCTGCTAAGTAAGGAAATTGATCTGGCTTACTAGATGAGGAGAAACTATGTGAAGCAGAACCAAGGAGCTCCAGCCAACTATCAGCACCAAATGTCGGCCACGTGAGTGAGGTGACCTTGGATCTTCCAATCCAGCCAAGCTCCAGCTGAATACAACTGCATAAGTGAACCCAGGGGAAACCAGCAGAAGAGCCACCCACTCAAGCCACAGAATCACGAGAAATAAAAAACCATGTTTACATTAAGTTTTGGGATGGCTTGTTATACAGCAATAGATAGTCGATACATCTACTATAATGTTGTAAATGTCATGTGCAAATGGTAACCCCTCATTGCCTTGGCACCAGCTCCAAAGATAAGGATACTCCAAATAGAGCATCATACAGAGATCACAAACAAGTAAAACATCAAGAGTGGAGATTCTCCAACTGGGGGCATGGAGAAGAGAGGGTGAATTCCTAAGGGTTTATTAGCATCTCTTGGTTTTGCAGTGATTCAGCACAGGCTCTGGAGCCTAGCCATGCGGATTCAAGTTCTAGACCTACCATTGATAGTTGAATAGCCTCAAGCTAGTCATGTTACCTTTCTGTTCCTCATTTATTCATCTGCCAGTGGCCATCAAAGGTCCCCCAGAGGTCTGTGGGGATTAAATTAGAAAATGTTTATAACATATTTTGAAACATGCATGGAACCTAGTAAGAACATAATAAATAGAATTCTTTATTATTGGAGATAGAGGGAGCCTCTGTACTTTGTGAAAGCATATTTAGTATTTTAAGATGCAGCCTACATTTGTGGGGCTGGTTTTCTTGCACTTCTGGCTTTGCAGAATGTAGCCTTCACATTGGATGTCATCAACGTGTCTTTCTACCTCTGCTAGAAAAGCTTGGGACAAACGAGGGATTCTGTCTTTACAATTAGACCAGTGGATCCCATAAGAATGTGGCTTTTTCAAGGTTAGAACTTTTTTCTCCTAACATTACCCTTATTTTAAGTTATAATATTTATCTTGAAATGTTAAGAATACTTACCAAGATGGATATGTGAATTTTATTTTTATCCAAGGGATCTTCGATTTAAAGGCTCTCCATTGGTTAAAACAGATGGAAATTAACTCGACTACTTATTATTTTCACTTGTATTCAGTTATCAAAAGAAACCTTTTACCGGACCAACGTGATTGATAAAATAGCGCTGAAAGTGAAGCTTGCAGGAAAAAAATATATGTATATGCTCCTTTGTTTTCATCTGACAAAACGAAATGAAATTCTTGCAGCCAAAATTTCTTCTTATGTTGAACCTCGTAAAACCTGAATAATTCTCTAAGGCTGTGTCATCATGACAATTAAAAATAAAGTGTTGCCTCCAGTCTTGACTGAGCTGTTAGATCTTGCTATTGATTCTGAACACAACTCAAATACAAACATTGTATTTTACATTCTTTGCAAAATCCACTCCAGGTGACCGCAAGGACGAGAACTTCGCTTTCCCTGAACTTTTTTCCTCTCTCTGGCCTTTTCTGCCTCAATGTAAATATTATCATGAAGCCACAACTGTTTTACTTGACAATGCTGTTATCCACATTTAAAGAGGGCGATAGTGGACTGAGCATACCAACCTGGAAGTTTATACAGGAAGAAATGAGTCTGGCCATAAACTCTGGAATGTGCTTAAAAATAGAAATTCACATTGCTAGTGCCACTCTGGAGATTCTTTCAGAAACACACTCTTTGGGGGCCATGTAAACCATTATCTGATGGTTCAAATGGCATCCCAGGATGGAGAGGTCCTCCCAGTCTTTGAATATTAGACCCCTCTTATTATTTTCAAAGTCTGAATGAGAACTAAAGGCATGTTGCAGCCAGCACGTTGTCTTTTTAATTTTTAAAGTCATGCATAGTATAAGAGAAATGAAATCCATATGCTTACACAAATTCATTTACACTCTGAGTTTCAAAATGTGTAACAGTCATTTTATAAATCATTTAATGTCTTTGTTTACTTTCAAAAGCATCCAGTTTGTGAGAATATATTCCAAATAAATTGGAGTCAGAACCCAACTGCCATTTTCAATTAATATGCACTCCTCGCACAAGACTAATAAGGCTGTACACATCTGGAAAGAACACAGACACCCACTGGAGCAAAAAAAAAAAAAATTGTTGAGAAATATCTAGATGAAAGCATGTGAATGTTACTATATATGAAATTCTAGAGCTACCTTCTAACTTTTTTTTGTCACTGATTTATTGCATGGTTTTGTAAAGCTCTGAGAACTTGTAGATTTCCTCTAGTTGAACTTCAGCAATATATGAAGATCTCACCTACATGTCCAACTCTTGAAATGAGAAAGTAAAAAGGGAGCCTACTGAACAGAAAATATTTAGGAACTACCTATCTGATAAAGGCCTAATATACAGCTTGTCTAAAGAAATGTTACATCTTGAAAATAAAAAGACAAAAAAACATTTTAAAATGGACAAGAAATATGAATAGACACTTTGCCAAAGATGAGCTGCAAATGGCTAAAAAGCACATGGGAAGATGCTCAACATCACTAGCTATTAGGGAAATGCAAATCAAAACTACAATGAGATACCATCTTACACCCATTAGATTGACGCTATTAAAAAAAAAAAAAAAAAAAAAAACCAGAAAACTACAAGTGTTGGAAAGGATGTGGAGGAATAGGAACACTCATCCAGTGCTGGTGGGAATGAAGAATGGTGCAGCCACTGTGGAGGGACAGTTTGGCGTTTCCTCAGGAAACTAAGTATAGAATTGCCCTATGATCTGACAATCCCACTACTAGGAATATATCCAGAAAATTGAAAGCAGGGACACAAACAGATATATGCACACCAATGTTCATTGTGGCATTATTCACAGTTGCCAAAAGTTGGAAGCAACCCAAGTGTCTATCAATGGATGAATGGATAAACAAAATGTGGTATATACATATGATAGAATACTACTCAGTTATAAGAAGGAATGAAGTACTGACACATGCAACAGAAAGGATGAATCTTGAAGATATTATGTTGAGTGAAGTAAGCCAGTCACTAAAGGACAAATATTGCATGATCTCACTGATATGAACTAAGGATATTGACCAGACTCACAGAGATAGAATCTGGAAGTTAAGTTACCAGGAGCTAGAAAGGGAGTAGAGTGTGGTGAACCCAATGCTCAATCTGACAAAAATCTATGATAAGGTATATGGGGGAGGTTTGGCAGTGAATGGGGGTGATGGTGGGGCAGTGATGTGAGTGGGGTCGATAGTGGTGGAGTGTGAGTGTGAGCAGATTGGAGGGGGTGGTTTGGGCTATCCATAGAGCTGGGGGGAGGGCTGGAGGAAAGAACAAGTAAACTCTGGGGAGGGAGAGAACTGTGGTTGAGAATACAATTATGGGAGTGTTCTTTTGGCAACTATTTCAGGGAAGGGTTACTGGTGCAGGGTGTCAGTGGTGGGGAGATATGTGGGTAAGAATGCACCTGGAACATGCCTCTATGGAATATGAATGTTTTTATGTGGTCACGGGATGTTATCTCAATATGTCAATTATCTCAATAACCAACAAAATATTAAATTCCCATCCTGGGGAGTCCTGCTATGGTCTCTAACACAGTAGCAAGAATCTCTAGAGTATATAGGCAGTGCCTAATAAAAGAAAACAGACCATTCCACCAGGCCCTCAGTATTAATGCTTGTACTTACGAACCTTACTCTTATAAAATTGAAACTTAGCCTAATAAGATCTATTGCCTAAGAGTTACCTCCTGAAAACCTCCTTGTTACTCATATGTGGCCTCTCTCTAAGCCAAACTCAGCAAATAAACTCACTACCTTCCCCCCAGCATGAGACATAACTCCCGGGGATTAGCCTCCCTGGCACAAAAGGATTATTACCAAGCATCACCTGATGATGCATTTGGAAAAAGACCTTAACCAAAAAGGGGAAAATTAAATACAAAAGAGTTTTTTACAGCTAAGAAATTTCAAAGTGAGTCAGGTGGTCATTCCAAATGTCATGCTTATACACATCTCAGGCAGATCTCACTAACTGCCACAGTAAAAAAGCCTCAAGCAGGAGTGCTCCCAAGGTCTCTAGAGACATCTGGACACTACAGGCAAGGCACACAAGCCCATGAAATCAGCACCCTGTCAATAAGCTATTTCCCCACTGTAACAAGAGTTAGCCTCATTTAAAATTTCCCTACATATGATTCTTCTACCCCCTTCATTTGAACTTATAATTAGCACTATATCCATTAAATATATGTCCCAGAGACTTAAATCTTTGGTCTGTACATATGCTGGTTGAGCCCTGAATCTCAGCAGAGTTGTAGCAAATACCTACTCTCCAGTTCATCAGACTCACCCAGGAAAACTAACAAAATGATGATGATGGACAATGCCCATCCCAAAAAGCAAAGAGTATCTATAACTGCAGGCAAAACAGTTCCTTCCATTGCCCAATAAGATCTAAGCCCCCTCTCAATCTGAAGCAGAGTGGGCATCACCATCCCAAAATCCTCAAGACTGAGTAATGAACAAACATAAAGGGGGATTGCACCCATGGACGAAAGTAGAATTTTTATTATTGTAGTAATAGAAGAACTTGTAACAAAGATAGTGGTCACCAGAGGTTCTGAGGGGGTGGGAAGGGAAGAATAAGTGGAACATAGGGTATTTTTAGGGCATTGGAATTGGTCTGCATGATATTGCAATGATGGATACAGGCCATTATACAATTTGTCAAAACCTATAAAATTGTATGGTGCAAAGCGTAAACCATAATTTACACTATAGATGATGGTGAGTAGCAATGCTTCAACATATGCTCATCAATTGTAACAAATGTACTACAGTAATGTAAGATGCTATTAATAGGGGAAAATATGAGGGGGAGGGATGGGGTATATGGGAATCCCCTATATTTTCAATGTAATTTTCCTGTAATCTAAAACTTCTTTTAAAATAAAGTTTAAAATAAGACTCTTGAAATGAATGCCTGAGGAAGATAGGGGAGTTCCTCTCCTCAGGGCCCTAAAAATCTCTTAGGCTCTTCCAAGAGGGGAAGACTTTAAATGTAACACTTCCATAAGATCCTGAGTTGCAGGCTTTCCTGCTATCTCTTACAAACATTTTCTGATACATGTTTTGTGTCTCCAGTGGCAGCCAACCAGAGACAGCGTCAGGACTGGGGTGGCTGCACCTTAACAAAAGTCATTTACACCACCAGGAGAAGAGGGACACAAGGCAAAACCCAACCTGGCTGCTCATCTACAGTCAGTTGCTACAGAAGCAACCGGCTTTTTAGTCCCTGGAGGTGAATACATTCCCCAGATTAGGTCAAGTTCGCTGTATACCGGTTTCCAGTTCTGTTGATACGACACGAGGCATGGTCTAAGTGCCCTGGACTTGCCTGGCAAACTCTCCTTCCTTGTAGTAATGGTAGCTACCTGGCGGCCATTCATCCTCACAAATTTAGCCATAATCTCAACAGCCCCTCTTGAAAGTCTTGATGAATATCCCAGGGCTACCAGATCTGATGAGTCGCTGACAGAGGTTGTTCCCCCTCCTGTTGTTGAATGTTTCCATTCATTCAACATCAGCAGTTGTGATGGGTTTTGTGTCCTTCACAAATATGGTCTTGCATTGCTGTAACACGATTTAATTCAACATAAAATGCTGATGGGGCGTGAACAAAGAAACAAAAGGAAAGAAAACAAGCATGATAAGAACACTAATAAGGACTATGACCCAAGGCCCTGGTCTCTACTCTTTATATGTGTTATCAAATTTATTTATTCCTCACAACACCCCAGGAAGGGAAGAATTATTATTCCCATTAAACAGATGAGGAAACTGAGGCTGGGAAATTTTGTCTAAACTTGCACAAAGTGACACAGCTGGCAAGTGGTAAAACCGACACCTGAACCCAATCAGCTCTGCCACCACATCCCCCACCACTCCCTGTACTGCTTCCTGCAGGGGCTGTCCCACAGCTGATAGTCTGAGTTTAATATGTGTAAAAGTCCAGATTAGAGATTGTAAGAGAGGCTCCCCCTTTTGTAAGCTAAGGGAGAAATGCTCTTTTCCTCACTGTAAGTGATCATTCTAAATTTTATCCTAAAATAAACAGAAAAGTATGGAAATAGTCATTCTCTTGCTCTCTCTTTGCTGCCTCTCTGTAATATATTGACCCTTACAGAAAATTATTGAGTTGTGTCTTTAAATGATTACAAACTTGAAAAAGATCACTACAAGTGGGCAAGTTATTTCAAATGGGGCAGAATCAAACCAAATTAGTCAAAAATATCAAAGTCACACAAGTATAGATGACATTGATTTTATTTCCTAAAAATGTCCATTTAGATTAGTTTGCTTTTAGAAAATCATATTTACTTTTTCTGCCTTCAAAGAATTGAACGCATGTATGTATTAGAGTCAAATTTAGAAATGACAATTATTTTAAGGTGTTATTGCTTTTAAACTAACTTATTTAAAAATTTCTAAATGGATGAGCCTAGAAAGTCCATTTTCTACCACAAGCCCAGCATACTCCCTTTGTTCCAGAATCAAAGGATCTGGTTATCAATAACTTTTCAGTAAATAGCTGGTGTTCACAACTGGAAAAGTTACCACTTTAATAGAATGATGAATCCTATGTATTCAGTTTTTGTTTTTTCTTGCCTATCATGGAATAATATGTGCTCCCCCTGGTGGTCAGAATCATTCTAGATCAGGCAAATCACATTACAATTTGTTTGCCAAAAAGGCATTTTAACCTTGTTTCACAAGTTTCAGGTTCCGACTCAATTTTTAAAAAGTCAGTTTCCTTCAGGTCATTCAACTGTCTTACTCAGTTTTCATCCAAGAGAGTTGTTAAGTCAAAAACATCTAGTTAAAGAATTTTTGTTTTGTTGTTTGTTGTTTTTGGTGAAATAAAATCTCGTAAAATTAAAACCACATCCACCAGTAATAGGGAGAACTCCAAAAAATTAAAATTGTCTGGCCAACACAAAAAAAGACACTGGAGATAATCCATCAACGCAATATACTTCACCAGAGAAAAAGGAAACAAGATGTTATGGACTGGAAATGTAATTTAATTAAAACAGAATGAACACCTGATCGGCTTATTTCATCCTTAAGAATTAAAAAAGAGAGTGGGTGCAGCCCAGGTGGTTAAATTTTAATACAGTTGAAATCCCATCACCCGTGATGACTCTAATTGGGATTCCACTTTTGGATTTGGCCAGCCCAGGAACATATGTGGCTTCCAATGAGCAATACAGGCTGCTTCTCCTGGGGAAGAACTCTTTAGAGTTAAATGGGGTTTTCAACTGGTTTCAGCTCCAAAGAAAGGAATAGACTAAATTGAGTGTAATTGTTCCAAGTGTTTAGAATTCCCAAGTTGAACTGAGGCTAAATGCGCAGTTCTCATTTTATTGACTACCTTGAAAAAGAAGGCAGTGTGATTCCTCCTTGCTCTGTCCTTTAAAAAAAAAAAAAAAATCCCAAAACAGAAGAATATTTGTTTTTTTAAAAAGTTGAGATCCACTAATTTGACGAGATATATCTCAGCCACAGGACATTTCCTTAATGATCAAGGCTTTAGTTCAGACAGCAAGGTCAAGGTGAAGACCAAATACCATTTTGTGCATAATTCCCACCCATTAAAAGAAGGAGTCAAATGTTTCTCATTACGTACGTAGCCTGCCTGAATGCACAATCCTTTCAACTGAGTTCTTTAGGCACATTCTGGCAAGATTCTAAATTCGTATTATCCAAGCATAGTGTAGAATAGTTAGGGACATTAGGGAAGCTGATGCCAGGAAATCTAGTGTGCTTTAGCCTGGACCATGGGTCAATTAAATAAATTCCATCCTCTTTAACAGGAATCAAGAAACAAGCAAACGGGGAAAGTAATGTGAACTCAGTTGCCTGTGAGTGTTTTCAACAGTGGGTGGCAGTGGGCTTGTTCCAGCAAGAGGTTAACCCTTTAGGAGGGTAATTCCACATTGATTCCAAGAGAATTTGGAATGTGTAAAGAGGATGTCTGCACCAGTATTAGATTTTTAAGTTTTATTTGTATCCAATATTTCTTCAAACAGCTTCTTCCCCTCCCCCTTGCTTCTCTTTCTCTTTCCTGGCCTAGAGAGACTGACTCCCTTCAAAGGCAAAACAAGTTGCATTCCCAAAAGCCCCTTGCAGCTTCGGATGCCCTTCAGTGATCTGCAGAACAAGTCAGGATGACAGTCAGAAAGGACAAACCCAGCCCATCTCAGAGGAATTAAAATGCAGTCTGACCTTATTTAAAGCTCTATTCCCTGTCTCTCTGTCCTCCCTCCCTTCGGTTTACCTGCTTTCTCACTTGCCAAAAGCAGCCACCTTTCCCAGGGAAGTTCTTTCAGGCCACTCTAAGTACTTCCTCCAATAAGGAACACAACAAAATCCTCTTTATTCATTTAAAGCACGAAGCTGGTCCCCTTTACAAAAACGCTGCTTTTAATAAACCCTTGTTGATATGCATCCATGCAAGAAAATAAGGTGAATCCTGCGGAACTGAAGCCACGAGTATGCAAAGTTCAGCTCTGCAGGCCATGTCTGTGTACACAGTATGCCTACTTGGTGTGCATTTTTAAATAGCACAGATACACAGACATAGAAATTCAGAGATGTTCTGCTATAAGCATTTGTGTCTGGAAGGATTCATAAAAGATTGTAAAGTTCACCTTTCAGGACAGAGATGAGGGCAGGAAGAGACTTTCACTTTTCATTTCAATTCTTCTGTACTGCTTCAATTTCCCCAAGATGTTACATGACTTTTTCTTTTCCAAAAAGTCAAAAGAGTTATCAGACTGGTTGGATTTTATGTCCTTTTTTTTTTTTTTTGGTATTTCTCTAAATTTCAGAAGACTTATATTTTTAAATGTTAAAAAGGAAAAAGCTTTGGGGAGTGATTATTTCTCAAATTATTCTACTTATCGTGGTACTAAGTAATTTTATTAGGAGTCCTCAGCTCTTCCACAGGTCCGTAAACACAGAGACAGAAATGGAAGGTTTCAATGGGGTCTTTGGAACAATATTTTAATTCTGGGTCCCCCACCAACCATAAAAACGACTCCACTACTCTTTGTTAACAGCTCATCAAAATCCTTTCTGGAGAAATGGAGCAACCCCAGGGCCCATTGTCTCATAGGCCAGGTCGCCACGTGCCTTGCTACATCAGAAGGTGCATTCAGAACGCGGAGGCTCAGGGAGGGCCCAGGTCTCAGCCACCCTGCAGCGCAGCAGAGATTTAACTGGAGCTCACTGAGGTCTGTCCATGACCTTCGATAGAGAAGGAATGTCCCTGTATATCCCCCCAAGAAACGCGAAAGCAATCAGCCCCTGTAAATGTCAGAGCCATGTAACTCTGGAAGGCTTACCTCCAGACACAAGACACAGGGTTTGGAAAGTGCCTCCCTGGGCAAGTGGCACTAAAAACACAGACACCTTATATCCTACCTGGATTGTATTTCCAGGCTTTTCTCCCCCTGAACCCTGGTCACCCCAAATACACACGAAGTGAGCAGTTGCAGGAAAATGGAAATGGAGACAACGCAGAGATATAGATTCTTCTTTCTTAAAGAAGGGATGAGAGGGCTTCCTCTTGGCCCAAGCAAATTAGTCCTCCTCCAGGCAGCAAGGATGGAGTCATGAAAATCTGGTCAATTATGGGATAATGGAGCATGTAAAGCTCATCTGCGCATAAGGAGACAGACTGAATGGACCTGGGAACTCGGGAGCATTCTCCTTTATCAGGTATTACCAAGATGTGCTGGTGCAGAAGCCTGGGGACCCCAGGCCCAAAGTTCAGGCCCCAATCCTGGCTCTCTGATGAGAGAGTGTCACCCAGTTTTCGTGCCTAAACCTGCAATTAGTAACTTGCTGCATGGGACACAGGGACAAAGAAAATAAATCAAATCTCCAGCTCTCAGTATTCCTATCTATGAAATGCGAATTGAGGAAAAAGGGCAAGAGACTTTAAAAACCTGGAAAGAAAAGTCTCTGTATGAAAAAAAGCCAGTATTCTTTGATAAACAAGACCTTCAGTGGGTACTATTGCAAAAAGATACAATGAAAATAGTTTTCCCACTCATTCTCTCCACAATCATACCTCCAGAGCAAGTGCACACCAAGCAGGCAGTTCTGCTCAGCTATTAAAAGCAAGGGAGGGGGGTCAATTCAAAAATCTCTTCTGCCAGTTTTTAAATGGATGATTCTAGAAAGCAAAACACTGGGAGGAAAAGCAAAGCAATTAGCCAGAGGCTCCTTAGATTTGGTGGCCTGGGATCATTTTCTTTAGCTTTTAGAATGTTAGAAATGTTCTGGGAAAGTCCCCAGTGATTGTTTGCTGCCTTTTGACCTCAAAGAGTTAACTTCATTTTAGGCTGATTTCTGTATATTACCTGCCTACCTCAGTTCTCCATGACTGACTGGGCTTTTCATGGAACAAATCCCTGAAAATGACAAGGGCTGAGGGTGGAGGGCAGGAAAATAATCTAAAGAAAACGCCTCCCCTGTTTCACTTTCTTTTCCACTTCTTGCCCGACCTGGCTGCCAGTGAGGATGAGTGAACCCATAAAACAGTTTCCTCTTAATAATGGTCGTCCTGAACATTCAAAGGGATGGGGAAGGTGATGCACAACTACATGACACTGCAGACAGAGGTGTAGTCACCCACTCGCTCACCCTACTGCACTTAAGACACTTTCCTTTATTCAAAGGCGGCCACGTTTACCAGATGACATCAGACTCTCATTAGTGACATTTGTATGACTAGAGAATTGTAGTTTCATACCCAGGTTCCCACCATCCATGCACCTGAACTTGGAGCAGTTTAACAGCTCTCATGGATGACTCTAGAAGACACTTACAGGGGGTTTCTGGCCCCCACCCCTTGCAAACCATTAGCCCAAATGCACCTTGGACCCAGAAGCAGTTTGTAGTTTAAATTAAATGATGCTGCCTTGTCTCCCATTTGTCAGAATAGCAGTGTCTGATAGGAGTGGAAGGTGGGGAGGGGGTACATCCTGGGCATGGTTTTCTAACTACAGCAAACACCGCCTGCCCCAATGTCTCCTCCCCCACCCCAATTTTTTTTTAAGTAACATCATCTCTGAGGAAGCAAAGAGAAGCCCAGCCACCGGGTTCCAGGAAAATGCAAAATTTCCAGACAGTTTACTGGAAGAAAGGGGGTGTCCCAAAGACAACAGTGCATTTGGGTTTTGTTCGGGTTGGTTAAAAATATATATATATCAAAAGCGTGACCTCTCTGTCCACTTCCTAGATGCCAGGCTTGGCTGGTGGAGGCTGGGAGTCTGGGAGGGATAGGGTCCACAGAGTCCCAGCTGCCATAGGGGGGACTGTGTTAGAGATCCCGGTGGGGCCTAGAGGGTAGAGGAAGCAGTACAAATGAAGAGAAAGGGTGCTGGGGCGTACAAGGAGCAGAAGGGACCGGGTTGGACCAGAGGAAAGGGAGCACAAGTAGGCAGAGAGGAGAGAGGGGAGAAGGAGAGGGGTGAGTAAACGGGAGAAAATAGAGAGGGCAAAGGGAAGAAAGGGAAAAGAAAGAAAGGAAGGGAAGAGAGAGTGAGGGAGGAAAGTGAATGAGAGCGGAAAGGAGGGAGAGATGGGGTGGAAGGAAGGAAGGAGACAAACCTGAGAGGAGAGAGAAGAAAGTTGAGGCTGGCAGGGGAGGGAGGCCACACGGAGCAAGGACCCTGACAAGGGTGCCACAGTCTAAAGCCAAAGTTCAGAAAATGTCTTTAAAAAAAAAATTTTTTTTTAAAACCGGGCCAATAAAGGCATGTAGTCCCCGGGGATCACGAGCAGGCGCGACCTGGGGTCTGAGGGTGCAGGGACCCCGCGGCCGGGGCCGCGGCCTACGCGGCTGTCTCCGGCTTCTGGTGCGTGTCCGCTGGGATCCCGCCTGCGCCGCAGGGCTGCAGGTGCCGAGGCCGCACGCGCTCCTCCCGCCGGTCCGGCCGCAGGTTCCTCCAGCCCGTCCCACCGAGCTCCGGGTGGGACTCGGGGAAGAGCTGCCCCTAGGAAGTCGAGGCCGGGACGGGCAAGCCGTGCAAGCTACTGAGGGCGTCCGAGGCCTTGCGCCCCGGACTTGGCGGCTTCCGGTCCGTCCCTGCGGGAGGAAACACGAGGCGCGTCGGGGCACCGCTGAGCGACGCGGGACGCGCGCCACCCCGGGACCCCGGGCGCCCGCACACTGGGCGGCGGCGCGAACATCTGGGGGAGGGAGGGCCCGCTGGGCAAGCCCGCAGTAGGTGGGAAACGGAAAGCAGGGTCCCCGCGCTCTCCAAAGTCGCCACGCAACTGTGGCGCCCACCCGTCCCCTCCCTTTAACGCCGCCCTTGCCACGTGGCAGTCCCGATGCAAGGCCGTTTGGCAAACGCTCCCTGACCACTTACTGAGAGCAATTGCCTCTGCCCCTACTCCTGCCCCGCACAAAAACAAAGAGGTGACGGGCCCAGGGAGGCGCTATGCGCCTTCGCACCCCGAGGAGGGGAATTCTGGGATCCGACGGAGATTTTAGTGGAAAAGAGTAGAGCTGCGCAGCGCGGGGCCCTCCTCCCGCCTCAGCCACGCACAAGCCCGCGCGGTCGCTCAAAGTGGCTCCCGGCCCGTGGACTAGGGAACCCGTGACGGGAAACGGATTGCCAAAGACTCCCCTTGGGGAGGGCCCGCGGCGGCCTCGATTGCTCTTCCAGAGAAGTCGATCGGGCTCTAAGTGGGGTGGCTACCTTGGTTATTCCAATGAGGCCCAGAGATCCAGACACGCCCCCGCCCCCAGCCCCCCACTATGGGCCCAAGCATATCCCGGAGCCTCTAGGCCTCCGGATTAAGTGACAGTGAATTTGCATTCCGCGCGTTGCTCTATTATTTAGGGCTTTGGGAAGGAGCCCAAGTTTTGCTACTGGAAGCCAGAAAGTGACGCCAGGATTGTGCAAGCCCTGCTTTTGCTTTCCCATCTACGGCGGCTCAGCTTCTCCTTCCCAAGGAGGCACAAGCTTGTTTATACCTAAAGGAGCCCATTTTAAATTTCCTTTTTTTTTAAATCCCAAAATCAAACCGCCTCGATTTAGGATGTGGGAGGACTCTGGACTTCTTTTTTCTTGGAGCTTCCCGGAGCTGTACACCTGCCTGCGAGGGTCTCTCTCTCTCTCTCTGAGAGACAAACGCTCACGAAGAGAGAGAGAGAGAGAGAGAGAGAGGTGTTCGGGGGGGACTAAAGTACGTTGTAGAACAAAGAAGCCACTCTGCTCTCCCGCTTTTCAGTTCTCTTTCCTAAACATATTTCTGGCTGCCCATCCAAGGAAGTTTTTTCAGACCTTTTCTTTCCATTCCTACAGGTACATCAAGGTAAGGACCTGTTTAGAAAACATCTGAGAAGGAGGAAGTTTCAAGGGAGAAAATGAACTGGTGAAAAATAAACAAACGGGAGCTCGGGGACGGATTCCACCCCCACGCTACAGGGGCGAATCCTGCTGCGTTTTTAGCTAAAACGCTAGGCGCTCTGCAGGTTAATCTAAACCCAGGGGACAGGAATGGGGATAGGCGTCTTAAAATATAGGGACATAATTTGCCTGCAGCGCGCACTCGGAAAGTCACAGAGGGAATTTCTGGGGAGAGACGCGGAGCTGAGAAAGGTTTTCCCAGAGCTGGGTCAAATGCGGGCGGGATTGGCGGCCGCCGGGCACTCGCTCTGTCCAACTCCACCGCCCTGGTGCTCCCTGGTAAATTTCGCTTTCGAATCCTGCGAGAATTAATCCTGGAGCAGAGATAACTAGAACCACGCTGCGAGAGTCTTCTTTAACAAACATATAAACGCACCTCCTTGGTGCATATGCAATATTTTACAGATTTGATTTCCATATCTTTAGCCTTTCCAAAGCCCCACTGGGGAAGGACTTTGATGGATTTTGATGGTTTCTAATACCACCTTGTAAAAACAGTTGTCTTGAGGGAAACTTGGTGCGTCTGTCCTGTCAGAGGGTCTACCCAGGCTAAGAAAAGATCTTTGGATGGATACAGAGATTGCTAGAATGTCATCCCCTCAACAGGTAGATCAAGTGAAACTTCCCTATTCTCTCGGTCCCCCAAAACTGAAATTTCCTTTCACTGGGTGGCAGCTGTAGATCATACTTCTCTGCCTACATAATAGGGAACTCAGACTCAGTATCTTTTATCAGGATGAAACTAATAAATTTTAATGCAAATATGACATTTGATTAGGCTTTCCTTGGGATAACCAATAAGATGCTTACTTGCACTTAATTTGGAGGACACATTTATATAATACACATAGTGTGTGTGTTTGTGTGTATGTGTGTGTATATATATATGCACTAGATGATCAAAAGTGTTTGCTTTTTTTTTACTGAGTATTCATTATATTGCTAAATTACTTTTCAATAAAGAAAAGCCACTTTTTAAAAAATGCTATTGCTATTGTTCTTATTAATTGAACAATAGTAAATTGTCTTGTGAGATAGGTTTCTTTGAAAATATTAACATAAGCAGTGATTTAAAAGTAAAGGGCACTTTACTTTGATGATTCAAAGACCAATGGAGGGTGGTACATACTTGAAATTAGCCTTTCTGCCATTAGGAGTAAGAAATTCATAAACCAAGAATGTATGCAATTCTCATGTTGTGAAAAAAAAGATCATGAATGATAAATTTTATGTTCCTATTCAAATGCAAACACTTGCAGGCCAGCTTGAGAAATCGTTTTTAATGATAGGCCTGATTTATTTGATGATCATTTTACTCACAACTTTAAAGAATTGTGTGTATCGGGAAATTGTTCATTTAATAACTAGTGTAACTAATTATTGCTGCAGGTTTTGTAAACAAGGTAGAATGGGTAAGAAAAAAAGAAGTGGATAGGAAAACGGTCAAGTCAGCCAGAGCCATTAAATGGTGTGTTTCTTCAGGAAAGGATCTCCTAAAGAAAAACAACCACCAGAGTCTAAATGCAGAACCTTCCCCTACAAAAATTAATTAGATTTACTTTAGAATTTGGAACTGAATTTTAACCTTGAGGTTGTTATCTGCACTTCAAAATGTTTCTAGTATTGAGCCTCAAATGCTGCAGGGTGACCTCCTAACTGCATCCCTCTGAAGAGAGCAGGTCTCTTTTCTAAGTCTTCTTCCTCCTTGGGATCAACCAGAGAAAATGACTTAAATTTGTAGATATACTTTTTTAATTTAAATGGACCTGCTTAGCTAAGGGATTTGTTACTGAATATAATTTGCTACTGAATTTGTTACTGAATATAGTCCCATTTCGATTTCTCATTCAACTGATAATCCAGTTTGTTGAGAAAAGAGACAACCAACTGAGCTAAGCATTCTCCCTGAGAACCCCATCTGTCCTTCAATTTAAAGCTTAAAGGAGTTCTAATGTTCAATTTTTAAAATTTTCTGTTTACTAGGATTTTCATGTAAATGAGCAATTGATATTATTCTATTATGTAAATTAAACTGATAGCTAAAGGAGTTTCAATTCTCCATTTTGTCCATTTCTTTACTTGGAATGGCCTAGCATTAGGCAAGTCAGTTTTATCCTAATATCTCCAGATGTTCTAGCTGTAGGGAAGGTGAAAATAGAAAATATCTTTGCTCCTCCGGCCCCGCGAAGGTAGATGACAGTAGTTGACATGACTGTCAGCATGTCTTACTAGAGACTACTTGCAAATAGCACTTTTTGTACAGACTTCACCAAGGAGGAAGCCCCCCGCCCTGTGTCCCATCTGCTCTATCACCACCTGCCCTCCACCTGCTGTGCCAGGTGGAAGACAGTCAAGCAGTAAAGGTCCTTCCTTTGTAATCTAGGAACCCCTTCTGCCTCATGCTGCCCCCAGGTGTTTGTCCTGCTCCCCTCTGTGCCAGGGCAGGGACCTCTGAGCTGATGCCTTCCTTTCCCAGAGCACTGAAGTTGCAAACTCCTGGCCCATCAGAACCTAAGCCAATGAGGAAAATGAGGACTGGGGGGGGGGGGTGCACTTTTCTCAAGTTAAAGGGAAAAAAAAAGCCAGTAACCAAAGGTCAGTGTAAGATGCCCCTCTCATGGCTGGTCTTCAATTAAATACCTACCCTCTGCTAGGTGGTTTGTCAGGGTGTACATTGGTGGAGGAGGAGAGAGGAGAAGAAAGAGGTAAAGGTGGCAGAACTCCCAGTCAGAAAGAAGGATGGACCCCGGAGCACACAGAGTTCAAAGAGCCTGGACTGAGGGACACCTAATGGAAATCTTCTCTACTTTCCCACCGAATGCATTTAAAAAAGAAAAGAAGAAAAGAAAGGGGGGGGGGAAGAAAAAAGAACCAAAGTCAATGGGAGACCAGGACCTGGCAAAAAGGAGCCTGAAGAAACAGATGGGCAGTGCCCCAGGTGTTGAGGTCTGGGCAGCTCACACACCCCGGCAGGTACACTGCAGAAAGCAAAACTCCACAAGCTACAGAAAGGTTGGCCTGGACGGTATTCTAGACCTTTCTATGGGTGGAGAAATTGAGGCCCAGAGAGGAGGAATAATTTGGCCAAGGCACAAGCACCAGACCCAAACCTAGGAGTCTTATTTGTCAGTCTGACCCTCTGTCTCCTCTCTCCCTACCAGTCTGGGGGAGCCTGTTCTGAGTTGGAGGGCAAAGTTCAGGCCTCTTTCCATCTGGGTATACCTATACACCTGTTAGAAATTAAGCTACAGGCGTGACTTTTAACCCAAAGGAAGAATTTATTCCATGTATCACCCGGTATTTTAGGTCTTGTTTCTCTTTCTCTCTCTCTTCCCCCCGCCCCCATCTCCATCTCCATCTCCATCTCCAACTCTATCTTTCACCCCACCCCACCCCCAGCACCATTATCACTTTTTCCCAAGCTCCCACCACCTCCCCTGCACCCTCTCAGCATCCACCCGATCCCCTTGCCTCTCGTGTCCCCTCACCTTCTCGACTGGGATGCTTGAAGGTCATTGCTGCAGCGAGCTCCCCGCCGTGCACCGCCACACCAACCCCGGGGGCTGCCAGTGGCGGCCCCTGCGTCGGCGGCCACGGCGGACCCGAGGCCAGGTAGCCGCCGCCGGGCGCACTGTACACGCTGTGCTGGTTGGAGGCCGGGTAGGTGCAGGCTGGGAGGAAGCCGCCCACCGCCGAGAGGCCCGAGGTCGACTGGGGGAAGGGGACCGGAAGGGGATAAAGGAAGAAACAGTCAGTCCCGGCAACCCCACCGAGCTCCCCAAGCCCTTCACCTCCAGCACATGCAATTGCTGGGGCAGGAGAATCTTCATTTCCCCCGGGCTGTCCCCGTCTGATCTCCAATTTTACTAATAAGGATTCTTTGGCAAAGCGATTTGTAAAAATTTAAACCGTTCTAGATTCTAATAAAAGGTAAAGGGTGGCATGGAATGCATCCGACCACATTTGAAGAAAGCAGGGTCCTAGACCCATCTGTGGCTGGGGATTCCAGCTTTTTCAGTACAGATATCTTGGCAAAAGGCGAATCAATCCCCTGGTTAAGTCAGCTTCCCCAAAGGCCATGCACTAAAGAAAAGGAGAGAAATAAACAGCCAGCAGGCTCAAGCCCAATCCGTCTCCCCTGGGGAGCTCCCCCCGCCCTCTTGCCTCCGCACCTCTAATGAAGGGCATTACCTGAGGGTATTTAATATCCGCATCCAAGGCAGGTTTCTCGAGCCCATTCACTGCTTGGGTGGCCGGGAAGGCCGTGCGATTCACGCTGGCCCAGTCTTCCATCTTAGGGGAGTAGGCTGCGCCTTCGCTGCCAGCCAGGGCCCCTGCGGGGGTGGGGGCACAGAATCGATTACAAGAGGCGGCTGACCTTGCGCTGGGCCCCCGGAGCGGTCTGCCAGCCCCCGCTCCTTCACACTGCCTACAACCACTCAACTCGTATGCCAAGGCCGGTCCGAGGGGTGGTCAAACGCTCCGAGAGCGATCAGAAACCAGACGGCCCAGGGTTTCGTTTTCACTCTTGTGGGGGTAAAGAGAAGGAGAGCGGCTAAGCCAGCTTCTTCCCTTCGACCCGCCTCTCCCGAAACAGGAGGCCTTCAGCGCTCTGTGGATCCCAGGTTGGGCACTCTCGGCCGATAAGGCAATCCACTGTCCAGAGGCGGCGCCCGGAAAGGGGTGCTGGGTCCACGTTCCAAATTCACAGCATCTCAAGAGATTGACCTGGATTTCTCAAAGTCTCAACAAGCGCGCGAAGGTCTGGGAGACTCTCCTACTCTCCTACTCAAAGCTGCCTCCGGAGACACCCCGGGACTCCCAAAAGAGACGGTAACGCCGAGAGCTGCGCAAGTCTGGGACGCAGATCTTCTCCTCGCCCGCGTGTGTGCAAGCGCGGAACCCAGCGAAAGCTGCAGATCTGAGGGCAGGCCTGACGGGGCCACCTCCCAGTCAGCTGCCCACTGACGGCTCCGAGGGAAGCTTTGGCCAGAGGGTGGCACAGGCTGGGTTCGAGCCGAGAGGAGACACACAGCGTTTGAGCCGCCTTAGAAGCGCGCCCCGCGGCTGTTGGAGCTAAGTCTTCGCAGTCTTTCCAGCCGCCCCTACTTTCTCCTGGGCTACAGTGAACTTTGCCTCTTACTCCCCTTCTGACTCTGCTCACCTATGAGTGCCCATCACCCTGACGGCTCTGGGGAGGCAGGGACAGTGCAAAGACACTAGCTAGACACATGCCCTTCCCGAGCCGGCATGGAGACAAGCCTCAAACCTTACCATTCCTCTTCACCCCCCTCCCCCCCACCCAGAGGGATGATCAGAAGTTTGATTAGTTCTAATTGCAGGCAAAGGGCAAGTCCTTGTGAGTTTTCAGCCCGAGGGTCCCTACAGCTCGGAGGCTCTGCCACCCAGTATCTCTGCTCCAAGATCCGCAAAGCAGAGGGGCCTGCTGGAGATCCCGGGAGCTCCCACTAGTTAAAACCAGCCACACAGCGACTTTCCTTTATGCGGAAAAGACCCGCTGGGCCTGGGAAAGACGGAACCCTCTGGGGAACGGTGAGGGTCTTTAAAGCTAAAGAAAGAATCACAGAATTGTCTGAGCAGTTTGTTTGGCTTAGATCTGACGATAGGGGTTTGCATACTTTTCGCAAGAATGAAAAAGCGCAATTTGAGGCCTCCGAATTTGTGGTCGGCGATTGCTCTTCCATTTGGAGAAATATTTTCCATATTTGTCTTAAAAAATTCAAGATGTCCAAGAGCTCCCACAGAAGGCCCGTGTACCCCGGGCCTCCCCGGCCAGCCCGAAACCCCTCCCGAGCCAGAACCGGTCCGGGGAGAAAGGCGATGTGACAGCCCCCCCCCACACACACACACACTTCGCACTCCCGTCCGCGAGTTCTGCCCTTTTCTGAAGGCAACAGAAAGGCCGCCGCAACTGACCTGTTTGCTCCATAAACGTCCTGATGCCCAGGATGTTGCTGACCGAATGAGCCGAGGGCCATGAACGGGGGATGCTGACGTGGCCCGCCGAGCCCGGGACCCCAGGGTGGCTGCCCATCTTGGCGCCCGTGGGCGACACCGGGCTGGGGTAGGGGTACTGGTAGATGTGGTTGTAGGGCAGCGCCGGCTGCGGCGGCGGCTGCTTGCTGGCCTCGTAGGGCCCGGCCTGTGCCAGGCTGCCGATCTTGTTGCGCAGAATGCGGCTGATGGAGCTCACCGAGGGCACGTTGTACTTGTCGCAGACACCGTCGGCCAGCAGCCTGTCGCGGATCTCCCAGGCAAAGATGCCGGGGTCTCCCTGCTTGTAGTCCCGGATGTGTTTGACCACGTTGGGGGTGGTGACGCGGGGTTTGCTGCCCCCGATGGCTCCGGGCAGGATGGAGCCCGTCTCATTGTACCGCGCCAGGATCTTGCTCACGCAGCCGTGGGAGACGCGCAGCTGCCGGCTGATGTCACAGGGTCGGATGCCCAGCTGCGCCAGCTCCACGATGCGCAAGCGGATGGCATTGGGCAGCGGGCGGCCGTTGACAAACACGCCGCCCAGCTGGTTCACCTCGCCGTACGTCTGCTCTGCGAACGCGCCCGGCAAGAGCGAGCGAGCGGAGGAGAGAACACCGGCGGGTTAGCCAAGAGTGGCCGCGCGGGGCGGGGACCTGCACCCGGGAGCGCGTCCAAAATGGACCCGCGGATGGCTCGGAGTCGGACCGAAAGGGCCTGGGTTGGACTCCGGGAGCGGGGGCGGCCACAGGCACCCAGGAGGAGAGCACTGTTAGCTCCAGTCCTCCTCGCCCTTTCTCATCCTTTGGTGCGCTGCTTGGGACCCCCTATCCGCGGACGCATCCAACTGCCCACCCTCTCACCCCCGAGGGCTGGGGACGTGCGGAGAACGCGGCTTGCCCAGGGCCCCAGAACCGGGTAGCTCAGAGGAGGCAGGCTAGAGAGAAGGGAGGCACCGGGACGGGACCTACCACTTCCCCCCCGCCCGCACCCTGCCCGCCGCCTGCCCCTTACCCATGGCGCATGGGCCAGCCAGCTGCCTGGCTCCGGGGCAGCCGGGG
This sequence comes from Tolypeutes matacus, assembly GCA_026826555.1. Taxonomy (NCBI): domain Eukaryota; kingdom Metazoa; phylum Chordata; class Mammalia; order Cingulata; family Chlamyphoridae; genus Tolypeutes; species Tolypeutes matacus. Next base: position 4,678,190 of record JAKSZT010004976.1, read on the forward strand.
CTGGGCCCGGCGCGGTCCGGGAGAGCTCCGGCGCCGCGGCCGCGGGAGAGGCATAGAGGGAGGGCGCGCGCGAGCAGAGAGCCGCGGCGGCCGGGCCGCCGACTGGAGACGAGCCGGGTGCCGCCGCCGAGCGTGCAGTCGCCCGCCCCCGGGCCTGCCGCCGCCGCCTGCTCCCAGGACCCTCTCCACGCCCGCGACCCCAGGCCCAGGGTGAACTTCATCCGATTAGGAGAAATTCGTGTGACCGGGAGGCTGCGGCGCGCGGAGATCAATTTGACGTGTCCTCCACGTCAATCTCGGCAGTCACGCCGGAGACGCGCTAGTTGGCAGCTCATTGGTTCCCGTCACTGCGCCCCGCGTCCCCCGCCCGGCTCTGAAACTCTACCCCCTCCTCCCGCCTTCCCACCACAGCTACCCCCCTCCGGAACCCGCCCCCTCCCCCAAACATACCCCCCTCCTCCAAACCCCAGCTGAGCCTGGGACCGTCCATTCGCTCCGCGCCGCTCGCAGCCCCCTCCCTCCCGGACTTTGGGATCGATGGGGAAGTCGTTTCAAGTTGATTAGTATTATGCTAGTATTAGTATCCGTACTACTGCTGCCTTCGGTTGTAGTTTTATTATCACCTCTTCACCATGACTACTACTAAGATATTGGAGGATAAAAGTTGTTGCAAGGTGCTGGAGTGTGGTTGCCTCTACCGGCTGCCCCCTCAGGGACACTCAAGAGTGGAGCCAGCGCCCATCTTGGTGCAGGGTGATGGATAAGGCGGACCAAAGCGGTGGAGCAAAGACGTTTCTGAAGGATTCCCCAACCCCACTCCCGGGAGATCTTTACTATGTTTAATGGCCACCCACTCCCTTTGGGTGGTGGGGTGCCTCCGTTGCTGCAGGAGGCACATTCCAAATTCGGTCTTCCTATGGCCAGGCCCACCCCCACCCCCGAACTCATTCCTCTCAAGACATAAGGGATGGTGCAGGCCAGAAAAATATCCCGACCTAATGCTCCCAGGAGCTAGGATTCGGTGGCCTCCCGACCCCAGTCCTTGCTGGTGGCATATGTAGCTCCGGGCTCCAGGCCTGATGGAAGGTCTCTTTCTCCCAGGCCGGGGAGCTCCCCGCTCTTCCTTCCCGGGACTGCCAGACCTTGCCTTTCCCTGAGCACCAGCAGCCTCCAGGGCTCTTTGGTAGCGCACAAACTGGCCCTTTCCCCTTCTTTTAAGCGGGAATTTGTGCAGCCCTGAAATCTACTGCCCTGGCATTCACGGCCAACCCTCGTCTCTGTTTCTATTCTGCAGCAACGCCCAGTTCTGGACTTCCTAGCTTGTGTCCGTAACCGCCGCCATCCTGGAGGGAGCCCACGAGAAGGGGGCCAAGAAAGAGCAGGTGGAGGGAGATGTTTCCTGGTTTTGCGTCTGAACTGGCAAGAAGAGGCTGCGGGCGGTCTGGGCTCAGAGAGTTCCGTGCTAGAGGCCAGGACCCGCAAAGGGATTTGGGAAAGGGCCTAGGAGCAGTCACGATTCCAGGGACCCCCAGGAACTCCCACCCCCAGCATACGGCTACCTGTAGCCAGCCGAGAGCTGGGCACCCAGCCGGCGCGGTGATCCCGCCCGCGCGGTGATTCCTGCGGCGCGGTAATTCCGCCCGCCCGGAGTGCAGATGGATCGGATCAGCGCAGCCGAGGGGGCAGCGGCGGCCGAGGCCCTGACCCCTTTCCCTCCGCTGCTGGGCCAGGGGAGTATGGCTGACTCCTAATCGCCTCCTACGAATGTGTCAGTTAGGTGGGCCTGAACCATAAATCCTGGGCTCCCTGGAGGAAGGGCGGCCGTCGTCAGGCCGGGGGGGGGGAGGGGTGTGGGGGGGACATGGGCAAGAATTGCCCTTGGAAAAAGAAAAACCAGACCACAAGGAAGTAAGGATTCTCCTCTTAGGCAGGACAGAGCATATAGCGCAACTTCTGTCTCCAGGAGCCTCGGGGAGGCCCCGGGGACTGGAAAGAGGTTTGAGGGCCGGGGCCCTGGGGATCAGGTATGGGAGCAGGGAGAGAGGCATGGGTATAAGGAAACCATTTGGAAAGACCAGGACTATCCACGAAGGCGCGCAGGGTCTGGGTAAGGATGCGGGAAAGGAGTGGTTTGGATTAAGGTGGGCCAGAGGAACCAGGAGCTCGGAGAAAGCGCCGAGCCAAAGGGACTCCACATGCCCTCGATGGCAGCGCTCCTTGGTCTCGGGGAATTCTCTCCAGATGGCTTGTAAACTGCCCGCCCCTGACCTCGATTTTCGTTGCTTGTATTTCAAAGGCGGGTGCTCGAGCACGGGAAAGGTTGATTTTCTTAGACGCTCGCGGATTCGGGGGCCTGGGAAAACGCAGCATCCAAGGCTCAGCCCAGCGCATCCCCGTGATCCGGGAAAGCAGCTAAAGCCATTTCTTTCCTCTGTAGGTGAAGAGTCGACGGGCGCGCTCAGAGAAGAGCAAATAAAGCCGGTTGCCCTACCCTGAGAGCTGGTTCGCCCTGGCCGCCCTGAGAAGGGACCATCACCGCCACATCTGCCGGCAAAATGTGGGGCGCTGGCAGGAAGGCGAAGCCCAGGACGGCAACTTTTCTCTCCTTCAGCCAAGGCCTCTGTGGTTGGCGGGAGAGGGTTAGGGGATTGTGCCCGGGGCTCTCTGGAGTGGCAGAGCCCGCGGGCCCTGGCCTTACCCCGCCATCCCCGCCCCCAGCAGCCAACTGCTCGAGGTCGGGACTGCACAGCGGTGGCTGCTGCTCTCTCCGCCGCCCGCCCGCGGGAAAAGCTTACAGTTTGTCGCCCCCTGTCGGTCCCCCCGCTGAGCTCCGCGGATTCCCGCGCAACGGGCTGGGCTGGGGACGAGGTAGCCCAAAGGTGGGGTTGAAGAAGAAAAAGAAGCGTCTCCCCCACTTCCCCAGGATGCAGCTTGGCCTGCTCCAAGGCCCGGGAACCGCGACGTGGTCGGCGCTGAGCTTGCAAAGGTAAAGAGCGGGTTCCGCTAGGGTTTGGCCGCGCAGTTTTGCCCGCCCGGGCTCGGTGAACCACCGAGCTGAGAGCGCGCTCCGGGGACCCCGACAGGACACATCCGGTTAGGACAGATCACCTTCAGGGGCGGGGGGAGGACGGATTCGAGGGAGCCTATCCGCCCCGGGGAATTGGCCCAGGTTTCCCGGAGCGGGGAAGGAAGGGGAGGGGAGCTCGGGGCCAAATGCGTGAGACAAAGAGGAGGCAGGAAGGAGGTGATTGCCCTCCTGGGGTCTGGGATTGGCGGTGGGGAGAGCTTGCGTGGTCCCTGGTAGATCACGCTGGATCTGTGAAGCCAGCACTGCTCAGCGACTCGGCGGACCTTGGAGCAACAGCCGTGCCCCACTTCAAGTCTTTTGCGTCGCTTTGGGTTTTGCTGGGACTATTTCGGGGAGTTTTCTGAGGGCTAACGAAGCGTGCATATAGGAACTGGCGGGAATGTTCCCGGGGCCCACAATTCAAGGACTCCAGGGGAAACCTAGACAGGCAAATGAAAGTCCCACTCACGTTCCGCAGAACTGAAGCAGTGGCAGTGGCGCCGGGCGTGCCGGGGCGCGTGTTTTGGTTCCTCCGGGAAGGACCTGAGGGCAGAAAATCCAGGCGGCATTCCCCGAGGGCGCTTGGCAGAGCCCGCGCCTACCTACAAAGAATGCAGGTCCCACCGGCGCCTTCACGCGCCAGGCAGCATTCGCGCCCGCGTGGGTCCAGGCCTCAGCTTTTTGCTGGTTTTAGGAGCACAGCACCGTGAGTAGTGTGATGAGAAATCAAAGTCAAACGAACGAGTTTCTTCATTTTCTACTTTTAAAAACGCGCCGGCCGCAGACACGCTTTAGGCTGCGCGAGGTTGTATTGCCCCCACCCCACCCCTCACAGTGTGCAGAGGAGATCCCGCCACACCACACTTAAAAAGAAGAAAATTGGTAAAAAGGGGAACTGAAAAGTGGCTAGCTGCAAGGAAGCACGTGCAGGGATGAGCTGATGCAGATCCGGGAATTGTAAATCCTCAGGGAATGCCAACAGAGAAACTAGCTCGTCGGAAACGGGAATGTGCAATAAGGCAACCTTAAGCTGCGGTGCCAGGAGCAGGGCGGAGGCCGCACGGCTGACTTGGCTCCAGCGCTCCCTCCCGACCAAATGTACCCTCTGGGGAAGGCGGGCGTGCGCGCAGCACCTGCCGCTCCCGATGGGAACACAGAGACTCCAGGCTCTAAATGGAAGGTGCTGAAGGCGCTACCAGTTAGGATTAAAAGAGCCCAGAGAGGCATAAATACTTTAAATAAATACCGTCCTCGGCTTCCCAGAGACTCATTCCCGCAGTGCGTTTTTGCTTGGCTGCCTGTGGTTAAGGTGGGCTAGCTTCGTTTTATTTGCTAGCTTGGAAATGTTTATCTTCGAAAGCGGGTCAGGTGAGCAGTGGGATGGCGAGTCGTTTCTGTCTACACTGGCTGCCGAAGGCTGGAAACTTGGAAATGCACCGGGAGATAAGCAAGGGGGAAATGTTCATTTTCCTAAAATGAAATAGACAACAAGAAACTATAACTCTGACATGCGTGATTAACAAAAGAGGGGACAGTCAGGCCTCCCCGATTCCGTTCAGAGGTGTAGGAGAAACACAAAACTCAGAAAATTGATTTGCTGTGAAACACCCAGTCGAAATAAACGAAGGGAAATAGAGCATGGCGAAGGAACATCTAAGATACTTTCTACCCTGAGGTGCAGGGTCCTTTTTAAGTTGCAACATATAAAATACAGCATTTGGGTGATAAAATAAACTGCACGAGACTGGTGCTCTTTGTAGGAAGAAGGTTTTCTTTGGGAAGAAAGCTGGGAAGGAACAGTGTCCTTGACATCCTTCTGTGTATGTCATCATGGATGCAAATTTCAGGGCTCTTTCTTGCTGTTATGTTTTCATTCTTTCCCCAGCAGTGACTGTGTCAGACCAGCCTCAATTTCTCCTTATATAGATGACCTATACAGTGTCAGATCTATTTTCATTCCATTCCACCAACGTAAAAGCCTACAGAAGACTCCAGGCACTGGTCAAAATTCCACCTTTGCAGTGAGCCCCCAGAAATGTTGGTGTGATGTTGCTCAAAATCTGAAGAGCAATAAAGTGTGTGTGGGGGGGAGTGGAAATATTCGGGAAACTTAAAATGTCCACGGGGCATAAAGGTCTTGGTAGCTGAGCAAAAGGGGGATATCTAGGAGTAGCTGCAGGGTTACAAAGGATAGAAGTGGGCATTTGCAATAGGAACAGACAGTGGTGGAGTGACTGCCTTGGAGAAGAGTTGCAAAGGGAGCATTGGGCAAGGGTGTCCCGCTGGCTAGAGGATGACCCTGTGGCTCAGGCTTGCTTTGCTGCAAATACTGACATACTGACACGTGTGAGACATCTACACTGGCCCAGGCTAATTGGAACCAGTTTGAAATTTGCAGCCCTTGAATGCAAGAGGGATGTTTTGGAAATTTCTAATCCAACATGGACCTGGAAAGTAGAGAACGGCTCCACGATCCTGAAGAGCACGGGTGGAGTCCTTGCTCTTTATGTTAAAAGAATGCCTTTGTTTACCTGGATTTGCCCGATTCTTGTTAAACATCAGTCCTCTCCAATTGTAAGTACTTAAAATGTAATGCAAGTGCTGGAAACAGGGCAATCCAGAGAGCTGCGGGAATGTTATTTAATAGTACTTCAGCCATGAAAAGAACCTTCAACCTGCTGGTCCATGGTTTCCAGGTTCCCCTCCTGCCAACGGACAGTGCAGCTGAACTACTGCCCCATCTCAGTCACCCATTTCCAGCACACTTAGAATCATCATTCACAACTAGATGTTTATGAATTCAGTTTGCATAACCCACGTAACTATTGAGAAACATCGCTCTTTTGGAATAAGGACATTGTTCCAGGGTGTGGGTTTTACCTTTGTTTCTACTTTAAGCTCAGAAGTCTCAAAGGCCTCTACCAATTGCATATTCTCATCAAAGTGGCATTTCCTTCATGTTCATTTATTATATACATATCCCTAAGCGACTTCTCCCTACAATACCACTTACACGATTTTCCTTGTCAGAAATCACGTGTCTTTTATGAGGAGCTTTCTTTAAGGCACAAATGGTATTTTTACTTGTGCGTTACCTTTACCACTGGCCTAGTTGTAACAATTATTCCTCCATCTCTTTTTCTATTTGCTACAATATCCCCACGCCTGCTACAGATACATGTGTATATATGTTAAATATATATGTATATGTGTGTGTGTGTGTGTGTATAAAATATGTCCTCAGCTCAGTGATGGTTTTCATTTTCTCCCTCCTCCCCCTGGTGTAGGGACTATGGAGTTTTATTGAAGACCCGTAATGCCTCCGGTTTTGATTTAGGGGTTTTGGAGTTTGTGATCTCATTGCCCAGTATGGAAAATATTAGACAGGGTCTGCAGACTGTAGGCAGGAAGAGACCCTAACCACCATTGCAGGCCCAGTGCCCCCTACCCAGTGCTGCAGTAACTCACAGCACAGCCGTCCAGAATCGAGCTTCAGTTTTTATGCCTTGGGACAGAGATCGCTTCTGCCAGTCCTGTTCATGAAAAGGGTTCTCCAAGACGTGGATTCCAGGGCAGCTTTCAGATATCCTGAAGGATGCCTGGGTCGCAGGCCCAGAGATCCAGATCCAATTAGTCTGATCGAACCCGGTTTTTCAAACGCTCTCAGGTCATTCTCTCGTGCATTCAGGTGTGAGGAGCTCTGCTTTAGGAGAAATGCGGGAGGGAAGAGATCGTATGTCCCGATGCTTCTTCCTTTGCGACTGTTTCCCGGATGCGCAGGGAAACCCTGGTGGTGGTCTCGCCTCGTCTCCGTGGGAACCCTCCCATGACACACGAAAACATGTCTTAAAACTACCTGCTCGTGACTTTCACACAACGGCACTTCGGCCCATCTTTGAAATAGCTGCAAAGGGAGACGCTGCCTTCTCAGTCTAGGGCTGTCCTGGGTTTGCTGTCTTTAAAAAACAAAACAAAACAAGAACCTTCTGTCTTTCTGCTCTCACACAGGTGATTCCAGCCTCCTAGTTAAGTGCAACCATCTGTCCAGGGAGCTGGAGGGGACACCCGAAGGAGTCAGCGACTGCCTTAGCCGCTTACGCTGGGGAAAATGGGCTTCTGGAGAGTCTGAACGAATCATAAACACTACCCACCCGGGAGTCAGGACAATTGCATTGTCCAAGTAGGTAGGAGTTGAAATGGACTTTTAAGTTTTATTACAGGCAAGGCAGCAGGGCAGGATTTAACCCTTAAGCTTCTGATGAAATTCTGAATCATCTCCTATGGGCTAAACATGATTTCTTGTTTTTACCATGATTGTTATGGTTATTATTGAATTGTTTTGTGCCCAGGTGAGAGGAAAACTTTTAAAATCTGGCTCTGGCAATGCTGCATTTTAGAGTGCCTTTCCCCGAGAGTGCTGAGTTGTTATAATGATAGAAATGAGGAGTTAGTGAAATGTCAAAGTCATGGGGACCGGCAAAGGGGGAGCGACAAAGTAAGGGAAAGAAAGAAAAACATTCCACCCACCCTCTGTTAAGGCTCAGAAATCAATGCAAAGGAAATTCCTTCTTTTCATTTTCATCAGCTTCATGTAGGTAATAAATGTTAAGATTTAGACTTTTAGGTTCCAAGAAAATCTGGGGGTAGTTCCTTCACAGCAGGAACTTTATGTTCTCCACTTTAAGAGTAAAGTGTTGCCTGCAATGATTTTTAAGTTCCATTTTAGTTATAAATTTTTGGTTCTAAGTCACCACTAAGACCAGGAGAACAAATACACAAATTTTTCTGGACATTTTAGGTCATGTTTATTTTTTTAAATTGAAATCTGCTATGGGCACCACTGTAGGAGATCTTAAAATGTATATTTTAGAAAACTGCATCCGTTTTTTTTTTTTTTTCAAATATCTTGTAAAAAATCTTTATGTTCATCTACTTTTATGATTATAATGTAATCTCCAACTTGTTAGAAGATAATGTTAAAATAACTGAAAAGTACATGAAAATCAATAGTCATAATAATAATAACAGCTAAAATGCCCTTAAAATGATTCATTATTTCTCAGCAACAACCAGAAGCTTAAGTGTTATGGGGTTGTAGTGCAACACAGTAACAGATGCTGAACATAGCTACAGGACTGTAACTTTATGAATGGATATGCTGAGAAAATGAGTTTTGACAGGATTTCTGAGTACTTCGACATTGGCAGAATGGATAACTGAATTAATATCCATCAGGCTGGGAAATACTCAGCATTTGGAATATTACCATTTGGCAGGCCAACAAACTGGAGGTTTGCTCCCCTATGAGGGAAATGCATCAGAGGCACTGTCCATTTCAGTTTTCATGATAACACCTCTGGTTGAGCCAAGACTCTGCTTGGTTTAATTTCTTCTCTGTAATTATGTTACACAAAATATAATCCAGGTTGTTGTACAGGGGCTATTGTTGCATGTGCAGAACATGTGTCCACATTTGCAATGTCTGCCAACTGATTGGAGCTAGACGAATCTGGCACTTTTACGTTGGTTTCTCTTTAAACTGGGGCATGGGTTTCTCTCCAAGTGGGGCTGCTGGAATAGACTGGGACTTGGTGGAAGGTTTGATGATGGTTTAAAAGAACTCCAGGCCTGAGGTCCTTCTGTCATTTTAGGCTGTCCTCACCTTGGCCCCTCACTACTACAGAGGGAAGGGGTTTTTAATTTGATGGCACTCTGCTCTGATGCCTTTTCTTTGTGTCTAATTTCGTTTGTGTTTTTTTTCTTCTATTTTTAAATGAATTTTATTTGATTTTAATTGTGGTAAGATAGACATAACATAAAAATCATTTTAACCATTTTTAGGTAGACAGTTCTGTGATATAAAGTACATTGACAATACTGTGTAACTTTCATTGCAATCTATTTCTAAACTATTTTCATCATACCCATCAAGCACTAACTCCCTATTCCGCACTCCCCCCACCTCTGGTAACCCTTATTCTGCTTCTTGCCTGTATGAATTTGTTTATTCTAAGTATTTAAGTATTTCATATGAGAGAAATCATACACTGTATGCCCTTTCATGTCTGGCGTATTTCATTCAAAATGATATCTTCAGTGTTCATCTATGTTGTAGCATGTACCGGTACTTCATTTCTTTTTATGGATGAATAATATTCCATTGTGTGTATACACCACATTTTGTTTATCCATTCATCTGCTGATGGGCGCTTGGGTTGCTTCCACCTTTGGGATTTTTAAACTGCTAGGAAGGTTTGAGAAATTTATGAACAGACATGATAAGAGCTGCTGCTCACAGCATGAGCACATGTGTGTATATTTTCACGGGTATGTTAGCGCACAGAGAGAGGGACCACACTTCTTTAAGGCATTTTATCTAAGGCCCCAAAATGCCTACACATCTCCAACTCAGAAAATGACCTGGTGACAGAACAGCATGATATTCACAAGTCTAGGCTTTTTCCTAGTTCAAAAGTCTCAGGTTTGAATGCCGGCACGGCATCAAATCCCAGCTTCCTCATTCACAAAGTAAGGATGAAACGACCTAACCGTGGAAAATGCTTACTAACTGCAGGTAGCTTTTATTATCATTGTATATACTTTATATATATTAAAAAACAGATACGTTTTAACTTTTGTCTCTTTTATGGGACATCTGTTAGACAGGCATTCGATGGTTTGCTAATAGAAATATTTGTAAATCAGGCTGTATTGAAGTGTGTCTTGGGGAGAAAACAGCTTTAAAGTATTTTCCCGCATTCCTGTTTGCTCGCCACGCTCTTTCGTGGTTCTGAGGTGCATCACGAGACTGGATTCTAGACACTCAAGTGACAGTCACAAGGGAGAGAGCATTAACAGCTCTTTAGTGCTTTTTAAAGAGCTGCATCTGCTGCCAATAGAAGGTGAGTGGCAGGGGTATAAACTCCCCAGTTCGAGAAAGCTGAGGAAGAAGGAAATTGATGGCTGGCCCAGAAATTTCAGAGAGTGCCAAAACTGTGGTTCTTTATAGGGCTGTGTCTTCTTGAGCAGCTGTATACTGCACTACCCAGGAATCCTGGGCCTGCTCAGGCTTTACTGGCCATGGGAGCCATCCCTGCCTTTGTCGGAGATAGAATATCTTTTACTTCTGTGTTTACCTTTTTTCCTTTTGTTTTCCTGTGTGATGTTCCTTTCCCTTCTGTGTTTGCCTTTTGAACATGTTCTTTCTCCTCCAATTCTCTCTCTCTGGGAATGAGCCCTGTGCCTCGTGAGCCATGTTTGAGCTTGGTGTTATGACACCGTCTCGTTGTACAGGCTTGTGGCAGGTGACTCCCAATTGTGCAAGGGTGACATTTCACTCCCCTATTACCACAAATCACCACACACACAAACCCCAAATACATTACCTCTTCCTTGTGTTGCCCACATTTCTAACTTTTCTCCACAGTGCCTCAAATCCAGGATTTCAGTTAAGTGGCATATTCTATTTTTTAATAAAAGGTCATACCTTTGGGGGAATCAGGTAATTAGTTATTTGAAATTTATTAATTCAAGCCGAGTGCTTCTATAATCTGGAGGCTTCCATTTATTTTGGGGCCAGATACTTTACCCATTATAGTGAACAATGTCATGTGTGCTCCCCCGCCCCCATACGCACACCCCTCCACTCAGGACTAAAGCTCACATTCCCCCAGCTGCCAGGAGGGTTGATGGCTAAGAGCTTTCATCTGAGTTCCCCGTTCCAGAAATTTCCCGAGGCTGAAAGGAGTCATCCCGCCCAAAGAAAATACCCTTTCCTGGGGACAGCTCACAACTAGTGACTGGTCCCTGTGGGGAAACAGGGCAGCTCTGAAGGGCCATAACCACTCCAGAGCTCCCCAGGGGATTGGCTGAGACCTTTGTTGTGACTGCATCGGAGCCCAATTTCTTCCCTCTGCTCAGTTCCTTTCCCCTCATTCCTCACAGGTGTGGATCCCAAGAACACTTCCCCCATAAACTGCCTGCACATCCATCCCCCACTCAGTCTGCTTCCCGGGGTACCCAGCCCAGGCCGTGCATCATCTCATGTGCTAACCATATGTTTCCTTGCTCCAAAGATGAAGGGTCGAGGCTTGGAGATAAAGTCATTGCCACCAAATCTCACAGGGATGGTGGTTAGGGTGGTTGGCTCCCAACAACCCTGCCACCCCTCTGCCCTCACTGAGAGAGCCTTCTAAGCAGGAGTCCTCATCGAGGGGAAATGATTTAGATTGTGGTGCCCCCAGGGTGAGCAGGGGGCAGAGGGAGCTGTGGCAGAGACATCTCAGATTAGCATCGGGGCTCTTAGAATCTGAGAAGCAGGCGAAGGGCAACAAATATGGGGTGGGGAGAGTGCTCCAGGACAAATGCAGTGATTTTAAAATGTGGTCTGGCTCTGTTACCAACACATGTACATTTCTGAAATGGAAATGCAGCAGAGCCTTGCAAGGACCCCACACATTAGAAGCTGGGAGCACAGACTGTGCTGGTGGCTCTGAAAAAAAAACAGCTTCACTGAGCAAATTAGTCAAGCAGTTTCGATTACAAGTGAAATATATATCTTCTGAGAAATGATTTTCAGACTCTTTAGGAGGTCGTATGAAGATGTCATTCATTTGAGCAAATATAAAGAGAGTTCTTTCCACAATCAACACACAGCTGGTCGTGTGGGGAATCGGAGTAAGAAGCTATTTTTGCCCTTGAGGATGTTGTGTTCTGGCCCCCATTCCTTAAACTTGGATGTGCATCTCCTGTAGGTCTCTGGTGGTAGGATTGATGGAGCACCCCACTGGGGAACAGCACACCCTCTGAAATCTCAATTTCACCTAATGATTTTGGAAAAATAACATTCTTGTGGTATTAAAACAAGCATGGATTCTTTATGGCCTATGACACAATTTTTTGAAGTCCATTTGAAGGACAAATTAGATGTCAAAAAAAAAAAAAAACCACACATACACACAAAAAAAACAGTGCCACCCTGGTTACCTCTAGCTCTCCAGGAGAGGCGGGAGTTCACGCCTGTGCATCAGAAAAACAGAGCAAATCCACAGTTGAAAACGGGCCTTGAGAGAGGTGCCAAGTCTTCCCACGTTCATGAGGCAGAAGAGGAGGTCACATCTGGCCAAGGAGCGCAGAGCGTCCCTGAAGGGAGTTAGCATCTGAGATGGACCTTGAAGGATGGTTGGATTTTTGTCAGGTGGAGACCCAGAAGGCAAAGGAAGCGGGGCAGAAAGGGCCTATCCAGGAGGGGATAGATGGCGAGCAAAGGTTAAAGCATGGGCAGACACGGGGTGACAGTAAATCCTTTGGCCTGGGAGGAGAACGGGGACTCAGCACGGGCAATGGCGGTGGAGGTAGTGGGAAGAGGCCTGAGCCTGGAAAGCCAGGTGAAGGGGCGTCTACTGAATGCGGGGGGCCCTAGAGAGGGGAGATTTCTGAGCTCAGGCCCAAGTCCTAGGGGACAGAGCAGCAGCTTTGGAACCAAAGCTACAGAATCTGAAGTTGACCCCCGACTCCAGAACGTACACCCTGTGACCTGGGCACATCACCTAACTTCTGAGCTCCCATCTGGAAAATGGGGTCATGTGGGGACCTCAGGAAGATTAAATGCAATCAGCTAGAGAAGGCATTTTGCTATACCACTGCAGGGTAAGTACGTTGAAAGCTATTGTGTTATTAATTATTATGTAATTGTATATAATTATAATTTAATATATTATAATGTAATCTCTGTTATAATAATTATAATAATTATTAAATTCATATAATATTAAGAAACACTAATATATTGTACTTATAAATATATTATGTAAATGTAATATATTATAAATATATTATATAATTATAATATACATATATTCAAAATATAAAATAATATTATTATGTTCTCAAGGTTACTTCATGAAGTAGTGAGAAGATCAAGAGGGAACAAGATGAACTGTGATGGGGAGATGCCAAATGGGGAAAGAAGCCCAGACAGGTAGTTTGCTCTGCTAATTGTAAAACGACCTTCACATACATTGAAGCAGAATTTCTGCAAGCCCCAGCCTGCTGGTCTCTGACATTGTTCTCCCTGGAGAACAACAGAACTCATTTTCAGTCCTCTCCCTCTCAGTATGGGGAGGGGGCAGCCATGGACAAAGCAAAGCAGTGCTGTGAAGAGAACCCCAAAGGGCTGGGGGCCGCAGAGGGAAGCAAAGGCAGGAGGTCATCCTGTCCAGGGACCTTCCTGGTGGTTGATGGGATCAGGACTAGGGGCAGAATTTACCTCGGTTTCCTTCCCTCAGCTTTGCTTTACAAGGGTGCCGCCTTCTACCCCATTATTTGCCTTCAGGGCTTCTGCCCAGCTGCTAGTACCTGGGGGTTCCCCAAGCCCAGGGCAGGGTCCAGCCTTTCGCTGTCCTTGTGCCTGTGGTGTCTCCCTGGCCCCGCTGTGGCCCTGCAGTGTGGTGAGCCTGTTCGGCAGAGACCTCTACTCTGCTTGCTCTCCTCATCCTCATCCACCCTCCTCCCCGCCCACACTTGCTTCTACTTCTGGTCTCCTTCAGAGGGGCAGGCCTCTCTCTTCCTTCCCTCATCAGCACTATCTCCCGGGAGTCACCAGTCGCCAGGAATGGCCAGGTCAGTCTATTCAAGTCTTGTTCTCTGCATCATCCTTTCTCGCTAGCCTCCTCTCCCTTCTTCATGTTCTAGGATTGGGTGCTCCCTGGCTCTCCTCAGTGATGACTACTCTCTTTTCCTTCACTCGGGCCTCCTTTTGCCCCCTGTGCCCTAAAATGTCATTGTTTTCCAAGTCTCCTTGCTGTCCCTGTTTTTTTCCTTCTGTGGTGACCCCCACCATATCCACTGCTTCAAGCTTTGCTGGCATATCTGTACTTCACCTCCCCAGCTGATGCCTCTTTCCAGATCCCTGATTCTGTACTCCCAGCCACCTGCCACACCCTTCCACCCTGCCATGCCCTTCCACCCTGCCGCCTTTTCTCTCTTTCCCCCAATTCCTTGCCCCTCGGGACTGCCACTCTGATTGTTTCTTTTTATCCTTAACCCTCTCACCCCAGGCCTCCCTCACCAACAGCATCCCCAAATCCTGTATGCTCTGATTTCACTGCTACCCAACTTCTCCTTCCTGCTCAAGGCCCATAATTTCAGCTCATGGCCGCCTTTCCTAGACGTTTGGCTCACCTGCTGAGTGAGTGTCTTCTCAGTGTCTTCCCTCTTGCTATGCATCCCAAACTTCTGCCACACTATCCATCCGACAGAAGGGCATTCCCGCCTTTTATCTAAGCACCTCAACTTCTCTACAGGCTCCCCCACACCTCCCTCTCTCCATAAAAGAATGAACTGAAACTGTTTTCATTATCAGGTTCAGACTTCTGGTACCACCCTCTGCACATCAGCCCTAGCTATGTGTTTATCAGTCTGTCTCCCTGGGAGACTGTCCACTCCTGGCCAGTGGGTACCGAGTCTACCCATGTCAGCACCCTTGCACCTGGCCCAGTGCTGGCAAGTGTCAGGCACAGAGGAAGTGCTTGAATGGATTAACAAAATCACAGCTCAGATGAGTTCAATGATCAACTCCAAACCGCTCCAAGGCATGGAGTTCAGGGTCTGCTGTGGGCAGCTGGAGTTGTGCACACGCTGACCCCACGGGGCCTTTTGTCCTCCGGGGCATCCAATCCATGCACACTTTGCTCTCAGCAGCTTCCGGAGTACGTCTTGAGATTTCACACCCCTGAGTTTCATTGTCAGACTCTCCTCTATCAACACCTGTTGAAACCAAGACCCAAGTACTTCCCCTCGTCCCATGACACTTTTCTTAAATTCCCCCTCTCCAAATTGTAAAGCCTCTCCTCTGGAAGCTTCCTGCATCATGTGCCTTTCATGTCTTTGTCACGTTGGCTTCCTATTTCACCCACTGGAGATGGGTCTTCTCTTTCCCAAGAAAGTGGCACACTTGGGGACCGTGCAACATTCATTTTTTAAAATTTAATTTACCTTTTTACAAATAGGTAATACACTCACATGATTCAAACACCCAAAAGATAGTAAAAGGTCCACTTTGAGAAATCTTGTTCTCACCCACTTCCTGCCCTGTTCCTTCCCCAAACCATTCAGGGACCCACTTTTATCAGTTTCTTGTGTATCTTGTTATGCAAATGCATACAAATAAGGACACAGGGTCTTAGTGTCCCTCTTTCTTACATGAAAGGCAGCACACCAGCCGTCTTGCTCTGTGCTTTGCTGTTTTCACTCATCCTGAGGACCTTTCCATATCAGCACGTAAAGAGCTTCACATTCTCATTTTCAACAGCTACAGAGTGTTCTACTGTCTGAGGTCCCAGATTATTCAGCTTTTGAACACCGACCAATCATTTGCTATCACAAACGATGCCACTGCACTTGAATGAGGCCATCCATGCTTCATGGTGTGGGTGTGCATGTAGGCATCTGTGGGATGAATTCCAGAAGTGGAAATTTTATGTGCATTTGTAATTGTGGTAAACATTGCCAAATTATGCCAGGGGTTGTACCATTTTGCACTTCCCATAGCAGTTTTTCTCATCCTATGTGTTGGAGTACATTATGGCATCTATAGTGATATATTACTGCAGTTAAATTTTTACATTTTTTTCCCACATTTTAAATTTGTAGTTCTTTTTCTGTGAAATGTCTCTGCTCATTTTTCTATTGGGTTGTTGGCTCTTTTTTTCTCAATTTCTAGAAAATCTTCATAGGGATATTTGCCCTTTATCTGTGATATACAGGCAAGTTTTGTTTTGTTTTGTTTTTCTCATTTTCTCACTTGTCTTTTGATTTTGCTTTTGATGAGAAGTTCTTGGCTCTTAGGAGTCAGATCTATTTCTTTTATTTATTGCCTTTGAATGTTATGTCATAGTTGGAAAGGCTTTCCTCCTTATGGTAAGATTTCTCCCATGCTTCCATCTACTACTTTCATGGCATCATCTTTTAAAATCAATTTTATTGAAACATATTCACAAATCATACAACTCGTTCTAAAAGGTACAATTTATGGCTTTTGGTATAATCACAGAGTTGTGAATTTACCACTGAAATCAGTATTAGAGCATTTCATTATTCCGAAAAGAAAAACCCCTAGTCCCTTAGTATTTACCTCTCAATCCCTCTATCCTCCCCCTGCCATACATAACTACTAATCTGTTTCCTTCTTTATGAATTTATTTGTATTTACATTTTGTACAGATGGAGTCAAACAATATGTAGAACATTGGTTCTGGTTTTTTGCACTTAGCATAATTCCTTTTTTTAAAAAAAATTAATATTAATATATTACTATTCTCACAGTCCGTAGTTTGCTTTAGTTGTATTTTTACCCAAATATCACCCTATTATTAATACCTTGTAACATTAATGTACATTTGTTCTGTTGCTCTACTAACTACACTCATTGTCCACAAGAGGGTTCACTATCTTTACAGTCCCATGTTTGTTTCATCCTTTAGCTTTCCTTCTAGTGATATACATGACCTTAAACTTTCCCTTTCAACCAATAACATATCCAAATATTAGTGCTGCTAATTACTGTCACTATAATGTGCTATTATCACCTCTATCCATTTCCAAACACAACCAATCTCTTATAAATTCTGCACAAATTATCGCAGCTTCATTTTTTACACATCATCTGTGATCCACTGGAATTAACCCAAGTATATGATGTACATGTGCACCCATCTTTCTCCAGAGGACCAACTGATGGAGGTGTCACTCTGAACTATGATTCCTAGCTTGACCATCACCCAAGCCTCCTAACCTGCCCTCTGTGCCTCCTACTCTGACATCCCACACCTTTCCTCCTGCACATAAGTGACTGTTGAATGTTTCATTCTAAAATGACTTTTAGACCATACTGTGTTTGCTAAAAGCTGCCAAAAGCAATATACCAGAAATGGCTTGTTTTTTACAATGGGGATTTATTAGGTTGCAAGTTAACAGTTCTGAAACCATGAACGTGTCTAAATCAAAGCCTCATCAGGCGATGCTTTCTCCCCCAAAGCTGGCTCATGGAGGCATCTGCTGATTTCTCTCTTCTCTTCCAGGTTTCATTGCTTCAGCTTCTAGCTTCCAGCTTCCTTTCTCCTGGATTCCCTTGATTTCAGCTCCTTGCTCTCGTGGCTGTCTCTCTCTACTCCTATGACTTTTTCTCTGTGTTCTGTGGGTTTCTTTCTCTGTTTCTGTGGATGTCTATCTCCATAGTCACCCCTTTTTTAAAGGACTCCAATATGAGAATTAAGACCTACCCTGGGTCACACCCTACTGAAGTTATCTAATCAAAAGTTCCCACCTACAATAGGTTTATACCCACAGGAATGGATTAGCCTTAAGGACATAATTTTTTGGGGATCCACCCAGCTTCAAACCATCACACATACTCTTCTCCAATCTAGAATCTTCAATGCTTCCCTCCCCTACTCCACAATGCCTATGGTGAAACTCATTTGCCTACTTGCACAAATGGCCCAGGCTCAATGTCACCAAAGAACAAGAATTCCTCATTTCACGGTTCTGACCAAACAGATCCCTGGGTTATCTGGCTGCCTTAGGGAGGTAGCAGAGTATAGTGGTTAAAGCTAGCAAAAGCAATAATATAATTAATAATTTAGTCTTGTTATGTACCAGGCACTGCTGTAAGCCCTTTCCATGCATACAAAACATTTATCACAGTGTCTAGATTATGTGTTCAAAAATAATATTATTATCTCACTTTTGGCTTCATCTCATCTTCCTTCCCTACGTGAGCCTTTATTTTTGATAATGGTCTATTAGCTATGCCTGGAACACAACTTGGAGTTAAAAAATTGTCTTCAGGCATTTTTGATGCTTTTCCCCTCTATCAATAGGGCCTTAATGAAATCTTGTCCATCAATAAGGCTGACAACATCTGAGCCCGGCAGTCAATCTTAGCTTCACAAAAAGAGGAACTGCCAGACCAGATGTGCCTCTATATAATGCTACAGGAAGCCCCAGACCCAAGGACTGAACCTGAAGCTGATCAGAACTCTAGATCTAATCATCATAAGAAGTAAAAGATTAAAGGACATCTATTAAATGATCTCATGAGGATGCAATTAGCCAAATCCAGAATGTGGGAAATTCTACACAAGACAAATGACCCAATTCATTCAATAAATAAATGATAATGGAAAAAAGAATGGAGGATATAATATATAAAGATAAAATTAGAATAAATAAGAGACCTAAGAGACACATCAGCCAATGGAATGAGTTAACCTTTTTTGAATTCAAACAAATCAACTGCAAAAACTCATTTTTTGTACAATGCGGGAAGTGTGAACAGTGACAGGATATTAGAAACTATTAAGAGTTATTGCTAATTGTTTAAGTATTTAATGGTGTTGTGTTTTTTGTTTTTTAAAAGGACCTATCTCTTAGCAATGCATGCTGATGTATTTATTGATGAAATGGCATCTGGATTTCTTACCCATGCCTACTAAGTCAGAAGCCATTCAAATTCAGGAAGCAGGTCCTACATCCTTCCACTGAGCTTTGAGTGAAGAGTCACAAGGAAGCATTTACTGAGTTTCCTGAGTATAGAGTCACCTTGAAGCAGGAGCATAGCTTGGTTTCCAAATGTCCCTCAGTTTGAGGGTTGCCTCTGGATAAGATGGGTCACTACAGAAGTCTGATGCGATGATGGTGGTTTGCTAAAAGTAGTATTCTTTGTTGTTGTTGTTGTTGTTGTTTTCATTGCAAATATTATCATTAGTGGCTTTCTCAGACCCTTCTTCAATCCCTAGCTCCTTTCCCCTAACAGGAGCCTGGGAATGGTGGTAGCAAGAACTTTGTCATTGTGACATCCAACTCCCCTGGAGTATCGGAGACACGGGAAAATAAAACAATTATGTATGCAACTTAAAATGGTTCTTAAGACTTTTATTGTTTTGTTTGCAAACATTGTTGACCTCAAATGGCTCTCTGAAGAGAGACTGGATTCAATTGCTCTGTTTCTCTTCCTGCTAACTTCCTGCTTTTCTATAATTTTGCTCATTTATAAAGTATAGCAGTGAATTTTGAAGCTAAGTCTATATATGCAATATGAAGCACAGTTTTCTAGCCTTGACTTTGTCAGTCCATCAGCATGGAGGACACGAAAATCTTGTCCATCGTTGTTCCTTGCATGATATCTTTGGAGGAATTTTTTTAACACCCACCCCCAGTTGTCTTTCTTAAAGAACTGGCCTGCTTTCTCTTCAGATGGAGAACTGTATAACCCATTATGTTTCCCCCCAAATTTTAATGTTCAATTGCAATACTATATTGTATATCATCGCTGGAGTTATATATCGTCATCCTTTTGTGACCTCCTTATTTTCTTTTTATTTTGTTGACCTTATAGATATAGAGCCTTATTTATAAACTGATATAAAATAAAACAGACGTTTAGAATTCTCAAGAAGCCTAACATGCCTAGCAGCTGCCAGACTTTAATGGAATGGAAGTAAGAATGGCCGATGGCCTGGTATTTTGGGGGGAAGTCTTCCTACTATTGATAATCATAACCAATGATCTTGCCTAAAACAGCTCTACCTGTGAATACATTTTTTCCCTGTAGAACAGGGCATCAGCCATCCCATTTCATCTGGTTTCCCTCATCTCTAGGCTCCCGATTTTTTGGTGGGTCGCTCTGAATAGCAAAGAGATCTCTACGTTATTCCCAGTAACCACAAGCAGATTCTCTAAAGTGAGAGCAGAAACCACGGCATGGTCTGGAGCTCAGAGGCAGAAATGTTATCATTGTGACCTTCAGCCTCGTCAGCCCTAGGATTTCCTCTTGGCAGCGCGAGGAGGTCTGAGTCCTTTCACCTCCGGTGGAACTGTCTTGCAGGTGAATTGTCTTGAGCCCTCTCCACTGCCATGCCCCAGCTGCCCCAGACAAGAACACCCATTGAGAAGCAGCCACCCAAGCCAGGGTGTCACTTAACCATCCCTTTCTGCAACAGTCTCTTGAACACTGAAAAAAATCAGAAAGTTCTTTAATATTTTCATCCAGGAGTAACCTACATTGCATTACAATTAAGGTCATAAAAGCAGAATTGGAGCTCAGAATTTCAGAAGAGTTGAAAAGGCTTCCTGCATTAAAAAGAAAAGAAAAGATTATTCTAAAAAGAAAGATGAAGCACTTTTCATGAGGGCTCATTGCTTCCGTACATACAAATAGAAGCTATGTCAGGTGCTGAACAAGAGCGGTAAGGCTAGGTTTATAACCAAGGAGAGGGGTGGCATTGAAATGCTGAAAGATTATGGCAGGTTATACAGAGCAAATAAACAACCAAAGAGGGTTATAAGGAGTTGGTGCCATTGCTTCCATAGAAAATATGCCCATTATTGATAAAACATTATTTACCTGACCAGATTTTTGGGGACATAGACCAAGGGAAGTAGAAAAAAGATGCCAACTTGGATGTTTAAACATCTTAAGGACCACAAATGCAGACCTCAAGGTCAGGTGTTGCTCAGCAGCTGAAGAAACCCCAGCAGCTGCCTCCCTCTGCTCCATCCGGTACCATATTGCTCCAAACTGATATGCTTCTCCTTGGCCTTGATAATAGAAGTGAGTCTTGCTGAGTGCCTTCTATGTGCCAGGCACTGTTTTAATTTAATATTCACATATATCTTTTCACTTGATTCTCACAACAACCCTGTGATAATTTTATGTGTCAATGTGACAAGGTGATAGTGTCCAATTTTTTGGTCAAACACTGGACTAATTGTCTCGAGGAGGTATTTCTAGATGGGATTATCATCACCAATCAGTTGACCACAAGTAAAGGAGATCAGCCTTAATAATGTGCGTGAGACCTCATCAAATCAGTTGGAGGTCTTAAGAGCAAGAACTGAGGGTTTCAGGGATCAGAAGGAATTCTGCCTCAAGACTATACCTTCCGCCTCCTGTGAAGGTTTGGAACTGTACATACCCTGGAAAAGCATGTTCTTAAAGTTAATCCTTTCCTGTGAGCGTGGACTCATTGTAAGTAGAATCCTTACATGAGGCTACTTCAGTTAAGGTGTGACCCATCTCATTCAGGATGGGCCTTAATCCTCTTACTGGAGTCCATTATAAACAGGATGAATATATAGAGAGAGAGAAAGAGGGAAAGCCACGAAAGCAAGAAGCTGAAAGCAACGAAACCGGGAAGAGAAGAGAGAGACCAGCAGACACCACTATATGCCTTGCCATGTTTCAGATGAGCCCAGGATCGCAGGCAGCTGGTCTTTGGGAAGAAAGCATCACCTTGATGATGCCTTGATTTGGACATTCTCATAGCTTCAAACTGTAAGCTAATAAATTCCCATTGTTAAAAGTCAACCCACTTCATGGTATCTGCTTTGAGCAGCCTAGCAAACCAAAACACCTCCTTCCTGATGTTCCAACATAAGGAATTTGGACTCAAGACTTCGGTGTCACTCTTACTGTAATTTTCAACCTCCAGCCCACCCTTCCAACCCCCATAATCACATGAGCCAATTCCTAATAATAAATCCATCTCCTTCTCTCTCTCTGACTTTCTCCTCCTCTGCCATCCTGTTGGTTCTGTTTCTCTGGAGACCCCTAACTAATACAAGCCTTTTTTTTTTTTTTTTTTTTTTTTTTGAGGTTAGCATCAGTCTTTAATTCTGTCATGCTGTGTATTGACAGGTCACACGCTCTGGTCTTGTGTTGGCAGTGGCATCTTATAACAATGAGTCTGAAGAGCTGAGCACCAGACTAGCCTCCAGGGAACAGACACTTGTTCCAACTCCCACTTCCCCCAAGATTTCTTCTGGATTCCAACATGGCCCTATGCAGAGCAGGAGCCATCAGGGACTGGCTTCGTTTGCATGCACACCAACTTTACATGGAATTATAAAAACATGTTTAAACCTTTTAATGCTGAACTAACATTAAATTATCCCCATTTTACAGAAGAGGAAACTGGAGCACATAGCAACACATAGCAACACAGACCAGTATGTGGCTGGGCCAGGATTTGAATCTTAGCATCTGACTCCAGAGTATACATTTATTCCCTACACTATATGGGAGACAGAAATGTTAAGGTGTAGGCCCTTGTTCTCAATTAGGAAACTTCAGGTCCCCCCTAAGATTTAATATGCAGCCCACTCAGAATTTCTCAGAACCAATTTTCTGGCCAATAGGCTGTCCAGGCTCTGCAAATCTCCTGCATCAACCTCTGGATGCTTTGACTGCTCACCAGTGCCCCACCAGGAGATGGCTGGTAGGATGAAAGGTGATGAAAAGCATTTGGGAAACCTTACTATGCTTGTTTTCAAAAGAAAAAAAAAATTGGTAGAGAAGACTCTTGAAGATAATTTATAAAGTACAGTCCTGGGATAATTTGAAGATTTCAATTATTCATCCACTACTATTTAACTCAAGGTCTTGAGTCCCTTAGACAGGCTTCAGTCCACAAATCCCCTAAAATTGATTATAAAATTATGTCTCTGTATATTTTCTAGGGAGAGAATCCTTTGTTTTCATCAGATTCTCAAAGAGCTTAAAAACAACAAAAGACATCTAAAATCATTACTGTCTTTGTTATTCAAATTTGTGGGTAAATAAAATTTTATTGTGAAACTGGTTACTTAGTGCCAAGTAAAAAGTATTTAGGGTAGTACAATAAGTTTTACTCTGTTTATTATCAGGACTCAATTCAGCATTTTTGCAAAGGCATTGAACTTGGAATCAAAAGACCTCAGGTCCCACACTTAGTCAACTATGTCAACTCTCCAAAGGAAAATCTTACATTTCTCAATGTCTAGGTTTATCTGCAGAAAGGGCAGAACAAGATATGCCCTGCCTGCTAAATGTGATGGATCACTTTGGGGCTTAAAAAATATGAGATTGCATTGTGAAAGTACTTTTACTCTAGAAAGTGACCACAGAGTTTATATACAGAATCTCCCTAAGCGTTAGGGAGTGATATGGAGCACAAGTGGGTGAATACCTGATAGAGCTTTCCCTTCCATGAAAGGTGGGTGTTAGAATTAAGGAAAAGACATGTACTTGTCCTTTCTTGAATTGGACCAGAATAGGTGCTTTCTCATCTTGCAAGGATTGCTGGGCCCAAGAGCCATGATGGATTGTTGCAAGAGAGTCTTACTGCTAAGTGAGGCGTGGCAGTGAATGTTAAACATTTGAGAGCCTCCTTTATCTTTTTATGCAGCTCCATCTCAGATTATGATTCACACCAACCTCGTCAGATTAGAGTGTGGACACAGCCTCTGGGCTGGGCGAAAACTTGTCCAGAAATTTCTAACCAAATATTGCTGCTATTAACAAACTCAGGCTCCACTGGTGACAGCCTCAATCCCTGCAGATTAACTGCCTGCATTCAGTAATTCTGATGGCCCCAAACTCCAGTGATCACTTCAAGAATCCCCTCTCAGGCCCCATAATGCTCTTCAGGGGCCTATATTTAAAATAATTTATATTCTCTGGTCTGGTGGCTTTGTATTGCTAAGTCTAATGGCTGTTTCTATTTAATTTTCAGATGTTTAATTACAGTGGAACACTTCAACACCATTAAATTAAAACAAGCTACTAGCTTGTTCTTGATTGTGGCCTGGCCAGCTTCCAAATGACGTTTACAGCAATATCAGATATTTAATGCATGCCACACATTTTGCTAACTTTGGAACAAAATGGGAAAAGGCCTTCCGCAAATCCGCTTTTGAGCTAGGAACACTTCCACAGGGCAGGGGGCGGGAGGGGTGGTGTTTTGGCAGCACGTCTCATCTGCTAATGAGTTTTTAGTGTTTCGTGGAGGCCAGAGTCCCTTTTCTTGGGGTATAATGATTTTCTAATTTAGCTTTCATAAGAGCTGCTTCTATTACATTTTGTGAAAACTAATTAAATTACATGTTTCTTGTAATCATGTTCTTATTTGCACTGCCACGTGACTGAGTCTGGTCTTTGGATTTGGCAAATGAGCAGATGTGCCAGGAATCCATGGCTTTTTGTTGTGGAAAGCAAGATTTTTAGGTGCCACAAAACTCTGCAACACAGGTACACATGTTTGAAGGGAGCTAAGGCAGCATAAGGCCCCTGTAAGATCATATTCTTGGGGAATGGATGTTAAGAGTTAGTGTGCGTCTTTACAACATCAGTCATATGGGTATTGTTTGCATCTGACAGTTTTTCTTTTAAGATTAATGTGCTTATGAAAACCTTGTGCGTTACTCTACGAGGCAAGCTTAAAATCCATCAGCATTACCATCGGAATGACACGATGCTGGGAGAGCAAACCAAATGACAAACAGAATCTGGTTTTCAGAGGCCAGTGTGTGTTGAAGAGAAATGATCTGAAGCCAAATTTGGCCTTCTTCCAGAAATTCCTCCTGCTTCGCTGCTGGCACAGCCCACAAAAGGAGGGAAGCAGATGAATATGGAGGGGGAGACTATGCGGCGGGGAGAGAGGGGAGTCAGAAAGGAAGCATGATTAATTGAAAAACTCGGTCTTCGCAGCAGATAATAGTCACATGTGAAACCAAGCCGTGGGAAAAAAAGGAAAAACTTTATGAAAAATGGGGCTTTTTCTGGATCGCTAGAGAAAGTCATTTCTAACATCACCATTTGATATGCAGTTGGTGATGTCCGGTTGAAATTCATGTTGAGAAATTTCACCATCTGGTTGGATTTGAGAAGTGAGAGCAGGAGGCAGGGCAGTGATTTGCAGCAAGGAGAGCCGCAATGGACCTCACTGGTTTACAAGGGAATGCCGGAGCTTGTGAGAAGTGCCTAAGCTGAGGGGAAATCAAATCGATGTCCAGCTTGGGAAATGGGGGATGATTTCTATGGAAGGAGGAGATGCATCAGGCACTTGCAAGGGTCAGGACTCATAATCACATAAAGATGGAAAATGGATGTCAGGCCAGCAGACCCGACTCCCGGTGGGGCCCCCACCCAGGCGTCGGAGCTGACAGCCAACCCACCCACCCCCCATCACGGTTGGCTCCCATCTCTCTTGACTTCAGACAGCTTCACTTCTGCTCTGCTTAGCCAGATCTCCCTTGCTCGGCTCAGAAAGTGGGTGGCCGGCCAGGAAAGAGAGCAAGACTTTAGAGTTTCCCCGATCTGCAGCCTCTTGGAGTCCCAAATCACTTCCAAATGCCATAGCCCAGCTGAACGCCAAGAGATTTCACTGCACGGCAACTGCACACTCAAGATGTGATGGATCGCGAAGGACCCCAAGGCAGCCGTGGTCAACAGAGCGATCCAAGAGGCTGTCACTGCCCGGGGGCGTTAGGAAACTGGGGAGATGCTGGGTTTCCATGCCGCAGTCTCAGACAGCTTCAAACGGGTGTGTCCTCACATGGGCTCGGGAGAAGCTGTGAAAGACCAAGAGTCTGAAACAGACAGTGGATCCAAGCATGAGTGGCATGATGAATAATCAGCAAATTCCTAGACACCCGCATCTGGGGAGCCCCTTATTGGCTCTGTGTATGTGTGTGTGTGTGTGTGCACGCACACATGGAGTTCAGAGATGGGATTTCCAAACAGGCAGCATGTACATCCTCCACAGCTTTCAAGAAAAGGAAACAAGTCTGGCATCTTCAAGCTAGGGCCGGCAGCCTCTGGGGCCACATGGGTCTTTGTCCGCCCCTCCACCTCCCAGGGGTCTCATCTGCAGAACAGATGAGGGTCATCCCCGTGTTTTAGTGGGTGGGCTACTTAGCGTGTCCCGAGGGCTTTCAAAGCCAGCTTTATTATCACATGCAAACGTCCCCACCTTCTTTTCTTGCTCTGAATTCCAGCTGGGGTGGATTCTTGGTAAGGGAGGCCCTCTTCAAAGCCAGTTCCGGGGAGAGAAGCAGTGATCCAGAACTGGGTGAAACCTTTGTTGGACTCATTTTATTTTCATCTCTACTTACTGTGGAAGGAAGGCGCCCTGGTGAGGGAAGTTTAGTGTCCCAGTCTCACACCTGTCACTCACTCCCAAAATGTGCCTGGGCAGGTTCTCAAACCCCTGCACTTCTGCCCCCTCACTGTAAAATGGGAATAGTGCAGCCACCGGATGCATCAGGGGCTGCCAGTACCTTGGGGGAACTTACAGGTTACTGGGTTTTACAATAATCATCCTAGATAGACCTAGTCTGTTGACAGAATACCAGATTTTCTAAGAGTAAAGCTCAAAACTCTTGAAAAAGTAAATGGAGTGTATTTAAAAGGCTTAAGCATCTTTCTCATGATGATGATTTGGAAATATCTCCTCCACTGTGATGTCCTAAAGCTCAGAGAAGTCAACATTTCTTTCATTTTCAATAAATAAATCTTGTTTCATTTCTCCTCCTCATAACCCTGTACCATAAATCCACCCATTTTTCTGTTGTGCCATTTTTAAAAAATGTCCAGAGGGGACATTATTCTAACAGGTCATAAGAACAAACCACCTCACTTCCTTTTTTCTTGATAAATGGTGCACTTTGGACACAGTTGCAGCCCCTGCTCGTCCTTTGAACCATTTATCATGAGGGCTTATTAGGCAGCTGGTATGAAGCCAAGGCACAAAGCCAGCTGGGATGGAGGCCAAAGGGGCGCCCTCACACACTGCTGGTGGGAGGCTCAATTGGTACCAACTTTGGGAGAGCAACTAGACAATATATCAGAGAGTTTAAAAATTATTATTCTATTATAGAACATATTATTCTAACAATGGAAGAACTTTTATCATTGACATAAAGGCAGTGGCCACCAGGCTCTGAGGGATGGAAGAGAAAAGAATAGGTGTAATATGGGGGCATTTTCGGGACATTGGAATTGCCCAGCATGACATTGCAGTGTTGGATACAGGCCATTATATATTTTGTCAAAACCTATAAAATTGTGCAGGACAGAGTGTAAACTACAATGTAAACTATAGACCATGGTTAGTAGCAATGCTTCAATATTGTTCATCAATTGTAACAAATGTACCACACTAATGAAGGATGTTGTTAATGTGGAAAAGTATGAGAGGTAGAGGGGGTGAGGTATATGGGAATCCCCTATATTTTTATGTAACTTTATGCAATCTAAAGCTTCTTTAAAAATAAAAAAATTAATGATAAAAAAAAGATTTAGTAAAGTTAAAAAAAAATGCATGTTTCACTTTGCTAAAGCTCCCAACGCAATATACAATAAGCCAGAACTGGGTTGGCTTTAATAATGGCACTTTATTACGTTAAAAGCTTACAGTTCTGAGGCTGTCAAAATGTCCAAATTGAGGCATCATCAGAGATGCTGTCTCTCCAAAGGTCGGCTGCTGGCGGTCCTGGACTCCTGCCGTGCGGCATGGCATAATGACAGCCGGTCTCTGCTTTCTCCTCCAGGCTTACTTTCTCTCCGAGTTCAGCTGTGGGCAATCAGGCACACGAGGCCCATTTCACCGCCAATCCACTGGTTCCCTCTCTCCTCCAGGCCTTATTTCTTCAGCTTCAAGCTGCTCCATGGGCCTAGCCCTTGGGGCCTCTTTCCATGGCTCTGTGCTCTACTGATTCCAGTTTCTGGCCTCTGGGACCTCTCCTTGTGTTTCTAAGGCTTTTTTCTGTGTGTCTTTGCTTTTAGTCCTCTGTTTATAAAGGTCTCCAGTAAAAGGATTATGACTCACCCTGGGTCCTGCAATCTAATCAAAGGCCTCCATCCAATCCAATCCAATCCAATCCAATCCAATCCAAAGAGTCCCACACTCACAGGAATGGACCAGTTTAAGAACATTAATTTTCAGGGCTCCACAAAAAACTCAAACCAACACAATGTGCATCCCCTTTGACCCAGGAAATTATCTTCCAAGGAATTTATTCCCCCAAAATAAATTATAGGTGAGCTACCGGATATCCATATAGCATTATCTCAGAGCAGTGAAAGATTGGGAAAACCTAAATGTCCAACTATAGGAAAGTGCTTAAACTATGGTATGTCCATACAATGGAGTAGTAGGCAACCAATAAAAATGATATAAGGAAATTTATGTATAGTGAAAAATTCAGAACAGTGGACGCTTGAGGGTACGGAAGGGTATTGGCCAGGAAGAGGCATGAGAGAACTTTCCTCATTGATGCTAATGCCCTACATCTTGATAAATGTATACATTTGTCAAAACTCATTGAATTATATACACTCAAGGTTTGTGAATTTCACTGGATATAAATTTTTCTTAAGCAAACAAGCATAAACAAAGGTTGAGCTCTAGTTGATTATATGCATACTCAAGTATGTTAGAGGTGTCTGAGACTTACTTGAAATCTGTAAAATAAATAAGATAGATTGATGCCTGAGCAAAGTGATGGAGGGATGAATAGACATTAAAAAAAAACAAATGCAGCAAAAGGTTAATTGTAGAATCTAGGTGGTAGATATAGGTATTCAATGTCTGTAAATTCTTTCAACTTTTCTCTGTGTTTGAAATTTTTATTAAAAATATAGAGAAAAATATGACAGAATAATGATGTTCATAATAAGTTAAATATGTAAAATTTAATTGCATTTTTGTTAAAATGTTAAAGGGCTTATTTCTAAGTGTTGGAAGTAGAGATGATTTGCTTATCTTCACATTTTTAACAGCATACCTATGTAGTCTGTAATTAGAACTTGCTTCTTATAATCCCATTTTTCTTACAGATTCTGTACCACGTGTCCTGAGAAGCCTACTCGGGACTTCTACCGATAAAGTCATGTCAATGTATTTTGCAATCACAGCCTCAAATAAACGTGTATTTTCCACCCAGTTTCTAAAGCCTCTGGGGCATGTTGTCTAAGTGTCAGTGTTATTTTCTTTAAGACCAAATTACAGTTGGCTTGGAGATAATCATCAGAAGCAACGTGATATTACCCTTCAACTTGAATTCCAAACAGCTCTAAGAAGTTAGAAATCAAATTCCAGTTCTACTGTTTTCTTGATTTTCCCTTACAAGAATGGTAAGGCATGCCCCATGTGGTGGGTATAGGGAGGCAGGGCTCGAGCTATCATATCACTTATGCCATGTGCGAGTCAGCCCCTCGCCAGGTGGTGAGTGGTGGATGTCACAGACACAAAAATAGTTTGCACACACAGTCACTTTTTATGAACTACTGAAGATGATATTCATGTTATTTTCTGGTCCAACCCTTGCAAGTGGGCATTAAAAGTTCTTTTTCTCCTTTTGAATTATTTTCAAACTTTCAGCTTTTGTATTATTTGAACTATTTTCTCCTTTTGAATTATTGGTACAGATACTTACACACTCTCATTTTAACTTTTTAATTTTATAATATACATACAGTAAAATGCCATTTTCTTGGAGCACAGTCACGTAAACACGATCTCGATAAGGCCATGCCTTCTTTGTTTCCAAGAAACGCACATGTCGAATAGTGGAAGTTTCTGGCTATGGCAATTCTTTGGAATATCCTCTTTCAGTCTCTTTTTATAGCTGGGTAAATAGAAGCTACCTGAAAGCTGTAGGACTCCTTTTCAGAAAAATAGTATTTGTATTGTAAACCATTATCCTGTTCCTGAAGCAAACTAGATTGCAGGAAAAGAAGCTATTAAGATACAAGGTAGGGAAAGGCTCTGAGGCAAACTTGCTCTAGCCTTCGTGGTTATAGCTCATTGCTTGGGGCTCCCCCTACAGGAGAAGAGAAAGGGAATGAGAGCCTCATCCCAGGTAAGATAGCTGAGGATTGGAGGAAAGCTGCACTTTAGGATTCACGTCTTTTTATTCCTCATTTAAGGTGTGCCAGCTCCCTTTGACCCCTTTCCCTGCCTTGGAAATTTAAAAAGTTTCCTTCTCTTACCCCACCCTCTCCACACATTCCAAGGCCAAAGGACCACATACAGAAGGGTAAGAGGATACCCCATAAAACATAAGGGTGATTATTGAAGCTCTTCTCTTCGGGCTGTAAGGTGGAGATGGGAGGACTTGGCTTAGAGAATTGGGGGTTAAGACTGCAGAAGGGCTAAAGAATTATTGTGTACAGACTTTGAGGCCACTGCTGTCCCTTATTACCCCATATACCTTATCACCATCCCAAAGGCTACTCTAATGCTCCTAAGATTCAACTGGGCAGCTAGTTGGCACCATAATTCTGGGCTTTTATCATTTGCTTTATAATGAGGGTATCCCAGGAAGCTTTTCCTTGATTCCCGCCATGGGCCTCTCCCAGGATTGAACCCTCCCAGGCCCTGTCCCCAGTCTCTCCTGCCCCAGCCCACCCATTTGCCTTGTGTTCAGACCCCTTCCCCCATTGGGAGCAGTTTGGGGCAAGCTGGAGGCTTGGGCTGGAGGGGCAGTGGTGCTGCTCCTAGCGTTTGTTCCCTTGGCATTGCTCTGTTGGATTTAGTTTGTCTTCCTGACTTTTTCCCTTCTATAAAGTGTACATTACCAAGTTCCTTGTTTATATATATACAAACTGTACTCTTTTTTGCCTTCATACATTCAGGCAAGAAGAGAAAACAAATCTTTTAAGAGACAAAAAAAAAAAAAAAAAAAAGATGAGGGGTAGGGGAAAGTCTGTGTGAACCAAATAAGGACTTAGGCACAAGGTAGGCAGTCAATAAATGTTAGCTAATATTATCTTCATTATTAGTGTGCAATCAAAAAATCTTATTTCCATGCATAAAATTCCATTTCAAATGGATATGCCAGGATCTGGTCATACTGAAAACAATGCTGAAAAGGTCAGGAGAGGGGAGTTTTGCATTTGACTTCAGGCACTTTTTTTTTTTTTTCATATTAAACTTTATTTTTGGAGAACTTTTAGATTTACATTTGCAGAAAAATTACACTGAAAGTATAGGTTATTCCCATATGACCCCACACACACCCACACACATGGTTTCTCCTGTTATTGACATCTTAGATTAGTGTAGTACATTTATTATAGTTGATGAACCAATATTGAAGCATTGCTACTAAGCAAAATCTATAGTTTACATTATGGTTTACACTTTATGCTGTACAGTTCCATAGGCCTTGACAAATGCATAATGTCATGTGTTCATCATTGCAGTATCATACAGATGATCCCAGTGACCCAAATATGCCCCGTGTTCCACCTCCTCTTCCCTTCTAAACCCCTCACAACCACTATCTTTATAACAATGTTACAAGTTACTCTGCTAACACAAAATAATAACTGCAATTACAATAAATCTACTTTGATCCATGGTTACAATCCCCCTTTATGATTGTTCATTTCTCAGCCATGAGGGATTTGGGATGATGTCCTCTCTGATTGCTTAGATATTATGGGGCAGATGGAAGGAATTATTTTACTTGCAGTTGTAGATACTCCTTGTTTTGGGGGACGGGACTTGTCCGTCACCATCATTTTGTTGGTTATCTCGGGTAAGCCCAAAGAAGTAGAGAATAGGAGTTGGCCACAACTCTGCTGGGATTAAAGGCTCAACCAGCAAAGGAGCAATTCAAAGATTTAAGTCTCTGAGAAATATGCTTAACAGGTACATTGAAATTTATAGGTTCAAATAAAAGGAGTAGAAGAGTCATGAGTTGGGGGGTTATAAATGAGTGTAACTATGTTATATTGGGGATATAGATTATCATATATTCCCAAATAGGGCCTGTCAAAGGGTTGTTGATTTTATGAGGCTCTGTGCCTTGCCTCTGGTGTCTGGACATCCCTAGAGCCCTTGGGAACACTCTTGTTTAAGGCTTTGTTTACTGTAGCAGTTTGTGAAATCTGCCTGAAACCTGCATAAGCATAATCTCCGGACTGACCTCCCAACTCACTTTGAAATCTCTTGGCCATAAAAACTCCTTTTTATTTAATGTTTCCCCCTTTTGGTCAAGGTCTTTTACCAAATGCATTGCTGGTTAGAGTTTCATAACAATCCCTTGGTGCCAGGGAGGCTCATCCCTGGGAGTCATATCCCACATCAGAGGGTTGGTAGTGTGTTTATTTGCTGAGCTTGGCTTAGAGAGAGGCGACATTTGAATAACAAGGAAGTTTTCAGGAGGTAACTCTTGTGTATTAATTATAATTCGGCTAATGGAAAATTCTACCAAGAGAGAGGATTTGTGGAGAAAATCCCAAAATCTTTTGCTCCAGGGCAGATAGGAGGCCAGTTATGTAGACATTCCCTTTAAAAGGTTGACAAGCTACATGTGCCCACTGCACCTGATATGGAATCACCATGCCTCGAGCAGAGTGAGCAAGACGAGAGCTCCTGAGGCCATAAGATGCTCTTTCCCAACCAGGGAGCAACTTTCCTCCCCCATTACCAGACTAGAGTGAGAAGATTGAGGAAGCACCTCCCAGCAGGGCACTCTGTGCTGCCTAAAGATGTTGGCTTAGAGCAAGAGCTGCAGGCTGCAGAAGGGGACAAGGGCAGATCCCCATGAACACCCCTCTTGGAGACTGCAGGCTTGCTTACTAATATGTCCCCAGTTTAGAAGGGGAGGGAGAAGTTGTGCTCATTGGTTACCTTATTCCTCTAGATGCTGGAATTGCCACTCACACAGGGATTCCAAAAACAGTTCCAGAAAAATCATTCTTGGGAGTGGAGTTTGAAGTGCTCTCACTGCTTGTGTTTGTGGAGTCCTAGATGAGGCTGGTTGGGGCCTGTTGTCACTCCCACACTGGGCCCCTCTGCTTCTCTTTCTGTCATCCCTCTGAAGCTGGTCCCCCTCTTCCCATCTTACCACCAGCCATGTTTCCCACAGCTCCCTCATTGTGTCTTCTTACCCAGCACCACCTCCTCTCCCCTGGATACCCAGCCCATCTTTCTGATGGATTATATTAATTTATTTTAAATTGTAAACCAGCCTGGCATAACTGGAATAAACCCCACTTGGTCATGCATGGTGTATAATTCTTTTTTTATACATTGTTGGATTCTATTTGCTAAAACTTTGTTGATGATTTTTGAATATATGTTCATGAGAGATATTGGCCTCTCGTTTTCTTTTCCTGTCGAGTTTTGGTCTGATTTTGGTATTAGAGTAATGCTGGCCTCATAGAATTGGTTAGGAAGAGTTCCCTCTGTTCTCTTTTCTGGAAGAGATTGCAAAGAATTGGTATCATTTCCACTAGTGACACCATCTATGCCTGGTTTCTTTTTGGAAGGTTATTGATTATTGATTCAATTTATTTAATAGATATACACCTATTAAGTTTAACTATTTCTCCTTGTATGAGTTATGATAGTTTGTGTCTTTAAAGTAATTGGTTTATTTCACCTAAGTTATCAAAGTTGTGGACACATAATTCTTCATACTATTTCTTTATTATTCTTTTAATGTTTTTATGATAAGTAGTGACAACACGTTTTCATTCATTTCTTTTTTTTTATTCATCTCTCCTTTTCTTTTTTTTTTTTTTCTTTTTTCTCTCTCCTTCCCTCCCCAACCTCCCATTGTTGTTTTTGTGCTCCCTGTCTGCTCTCTGTGTCCATTTGCTGTGTGTTCTTTCTGTGTCTGCTTGGCTTTTCTTCTCGTCTTTCTCTTTAGGAGACACTGGGAACCTATCCCAGGACCTCTGGTGTGGGAGACAGACACTCAATTGCTTGAGCCACTTCATCTCCCTAATATACTGTGTCTCTCTCACTGTCTCTCCTCTGCGTCTCCCATTGTTGTGTCATCTCGCATCAGCTATCCGTGGTGTGGGCTGTCAGCTTTCTACGGCATGGTCTGTCAGCTCTCCATGGCATGGGCCAGCTTGCCTTCACCAGGAGGCCCCGGGAATTGAACCTGGGGCCTCCCATATGGTAGATGGGAGCCCAATCGCTTGGGCCACATCTGCTTCCTTCCTTCATTTCTGACATGAGTAATTTGTGTCTTGGTTAGCCTAGCTAGAGATTTATCAATTTTATTAATCTTTTCAAAGAACCAGTTTTTGGTTTTGTCAATTTTCTCTATTGATTTCCTGTTTTAATTTTCATTGATTTCTGCTCTAATTTTTATTTCTTTTTTTCTGCTTGCTTTAGATTTATATTACTTTTCTTTCTCCAGTTTACTAAGGTGGAAGCTTAGATCATTAATTTTAGATTTTTCTTCTTTTCTAATATGTGTGTTTAATGCTAAGAATTCCCCTCTAAGTGCTGTTTTACTGTATCTCACAAATTTTTACAAATTCTATTTTCATTTTCAAAATGATTTTTAATTTTTCCTGAGGCTCCTTCTTTAACCCAAATGTCATTTAGAAACATGTTTAATCTCCAAATAATTTTTTAATGACTTCTGGCTTAATTCCTTTGTGATTTGAGAGCATACTTTATATGATTTCTATTATTTTTAATTTCTAAAGGGCATGGGAAGAATGTATATTCTGTGGTTATGGATAGAGTATTCTATAAATGTCAATTAGATCCAGTAGATTGATGGTGCTGTTTGGATCAATTATACCCTTATTGATTTTCTGCCTGCTGGATTGGTAAATTATTGATAAAGGGTGTTGAAGTCTCCAACTATAATATGGATTTGTCTATTTCTCATTGCATTCTTTCAGTTTTGCCTCCTGTATTTTGATGTTGTTATGTGCATGCACTTTAATGATTGTTACATCTTCTTGGAAAGTTTACACTTTTTCATTGTATAATGCCCTTCTTTATCTCTGATAATTTTTCTTGCTCTGAAGTCTGTTTCATTTTGATTAGTATTAACATGGTATATCTTTCTCAGTCCCTATCTTTGTCTTTATATAAAAAGTGGGTTTCTTGTAAACAACACATGGTTGGGTCTTGATTTTTTTACCACTCTGACAGTTCTGTCTTTTAATTGGTGTATTTAGACATACACATTTAAAACGATTATTGATATAGTTAATAACTATAAATTTTTAATATGTGCCATATTTGTAACTATTTTATATGTGTTGTAGTTCTTTTTTCTTTTTAAAACTATTCCCCTTTTTCTGCCTTTTTAGATTTTAATTGAGAGATTTATATGATTTCATTTTCTCTCCTCTCTTAGTGTATCAATTACACTTACTTTTATTAGAGAAATTGTAGGTTTACAAAAAATGATGCAGAAAATACGAAGTTCCCATATCCACCCCCCCACACACAGAGTTTTCTCTATTATTAATATTTTGCATTAGTGTGGTAACTTTGTTACAGCTGATTAAACAATATTATAATTATATTAGTACTATTAATTTTAGTCCATAGTTTGTATTAGAGTGCACTGCTTGTATTGTACAGTCCTATGTGCTTTTCTTTTATTCTAGTAACAAATATACAACCTAAAATTCCCCCTTTTAACCATATTCAAATATATAATTTATTGCTGTTAATTATATCCACAATATTGAGCGACCATCACCACCATCCATTACCAAAATGTTCCAAGGTCCAACATGAAAATTTTGTACCAATTAAGATTTAACTCCCTATTCCCTATTCCCACCCCATCCCCTGGTAACTTATATTCTAGATTCTGACTTTATAAATTTGGTAATTCTAATTATTTCTTATATCTGTGAGTCCTTTTGTGTCTGACTTATTTTGCTCAACATGATGCTTTCAAATTTCATCCATGCTGTTGCATGAATCAGAACTTCATTCCTTTTTATAGCTGAATAGTATTCCGTTGCCTGTATATACAACATTTTATTTACACTTCTTTTAAAAAATAGTGCTTGCCCTATAGATTGCAATATACATTTACAACTAATCTAAGTCCACTTTTAAGTAGCACTATACCACTTTACAGGTAATATAGGTATCTTATTACAGAGTATTCTCAATTCCTGCCTCCCAGCCTTTATAATATTGCTGCCATTCATTTCATTCTAACATATCCTATAATCACACAATACATTGTTGCTATTATAATTTTTAGTAGGTACTGGGATTAAACTGGGGACCTCGTACATGGGAAGCAGGCTATCAACAACTGAGCTATACCTACTCTCCTGTTGCTATTATTTCTTTAAACAGATATTTATTAGATCAGATAGCAATAAGAACAATAAAGGTTTTATTTTAACTTCATTTGTTTTTTTCTCAAATGCTCCTCATTTCTTTATATAGATCTGCATTTCTAACCTAGATCATTTTCCTTCCCCCTGAAGAACTTCTTTTGACACTTCTTAAAAGGCAGATCTACTAGTAATAACTCCCCTCATTTTTTATTTATCTGAGAAGGTATTGATTTTCCCACACATAATTTCACTGGTTACTAAATTCTAGATTGGTGGGTTTTTTTCTTTCAAGACTTTAAATATTCCACTCCAATCTATTCTTGCTTCATCATTGCTGATGATATGTCTGATGTAATTTTTATCCTTGTTCCACTATTGGTAAGATGATTTTTTTCTCTGGCTCCTTTCAAGTTTTTCTCTTTGTCTTTGTCTTTCTGCTGTTTGAATATGATATGCTTAAGTATATATGTGTGTGTGTGTATATAATTTTTTTTTTTTTTTTAGAATTCACCTGTGAAGCCATCTGGTCCTGGACTTTTCTTTGCTGGGAGATTTAAAAAAAAAAACAATTTATTGAAGTATATCATTCATACATGAACATATATAAACTATAAGTGCTCAGTAAACATTGTGAACAAACATGCATAACATCATACAGGGCTCCCACATATCACCCCACCACAAATACTTTGCATTGTTGAAAAACATTTTTTAACAACTTAAGAAAGAGCACTGTCAAAGTATTACTACTAACTATAGTCTGTATCTTCCTCCCTTATACTTTTTTAAAAGGATTTATTTATTTATTTATTTATTTACTTTTATCCATTTTTACCACCCCCCCACCCCGTTTTTGCTGTTTTTGTGTCCGTTCACTGGGCAACTCTCTGTGTCCGTTTCCTGCCCTCTCTTCTCATCCTTCTCCTCCTGTCTTCACTGGGACTCGATCCTCAGAGCCTCCAATGTGGGAGAGAGGCGTCCTATCACCTGTGCCACTTTAGTTCCTGGTTTTTCAGCGTGTCTGGTCTTGGTTCTCCCTTGTGTCACTCTCCTGTTACATCATCATCTTTGCTGCATGGCTCGCGGGGCCTGGTGGAGCACCCGCACATGGGGCCTAGGGGGCTCACCCACTCGTGGGGCCTGGCGGCGCACCCATGCACAGGGCCTGGTGGTGCACTCATTCGTGGGGCCTGGTAGCATACCCACGCATGGGACCTGGTGGCCCGAGTGCCTTCTATATTTTTCTTTTTTAAATTTTTACTGGGAAGTCCGAGGGATCAAACCCAGGTCCCTCCATATGGGAGACAGACGCCCAACCATTTAAGCCACATCCGTCCCCCTGCTATATCTCTTAAGATTGACCAAAGATACCTAGAGTTACAGTCATTTCCCGTACAGGATGGTCATATAATAAATCAGGCTTAGTTTATCACCAGCATTCTAAAAACCAGAACCAGGGATAAAAACTAGGTCTGGGGACACATGCATGGTTTCTAATATACTGAATGTTTAGCCTACCCTGATTATCACAAAATCAGGACAGCAAGAATATTCACATTAAGTATATATATTTTTTGTGGTATTTATCTTGTTTGTTGCTGTTCTCTGAGATTCCTGGATCTGTGGTTTGGTATCTATCTTTAATTTTGGAAAATTCTCAGCCATTATTACTTCAAATATTTCTTCTGTTCCTTTCTCTTTCTTTTTCTTCTTGTATTACTATTATACATATGCTACACCTTTTGTAATTGTCCCACAGTTCTTACATATTCTGTTTTTTTATTTATTTTTTTATTCTCTTCTTCTCTTTGCATTTCCATTTGGGAAATTTCTAATGACATCTTTAGGCTCTTTGACTCTTTCCTCAGCCATATCCAAAACACTGATGAGTTCATCAAAAGCATTCTTCATTTCTGTGGCAGTTTTTTTTTTTTTTCCTAAAATTTCCTTTGAATCTTTTCTTAGAGTTTCCATCTCTCTGGTTACATTATTCATCCGTTGTTGCATGTTGTCCACTTTTTCCATTAGAGCCCTCAACATATTAATCATAGTTATTTTAAATTTCCCGTCTGATAATGTCAAAATATCTGCTGTATCTGAGTCTGATTCTGATGCATGCTTTGTGTCTTCACACTGTGCTTTCCTTCTCATTTCAGCATGCCTTGTAACTTTCTGTTGATAGCCAGGCATGATGTATTGGGTAATGGGAATTGAGGTAAATAGGCTTTTAGTGTGAGGTTTGATGTTTATCTGGCTAGGATTTGGGCTATGTACTCTGCTTGCTGTAGCTGTAGATGTTGAAGCCCTCAATTTCTTCTAGCACCCCTGTTTTTCTCTCCCTTTTGTCTTTGGGTTTCCCTAGAAACATCTTAAAAAGAGTCTGAACCTTGTAATTCTTTCTGCTGTAATCTACTGTTGTTACATAGGAGCCCTGTTGATGTGATGATAGGTGTGGGATGGGAATACAAGCTGTAATTCTATGATCATATTTAAATATTTTAGTGAGTCTGTGCTCCTGGGTGATGACTTTCATAAATGCTTCTCAGACATTTTCCTCCCTTAGGTGAGACAGGAAGGCTGGGGGATGGGGGAGCTGCACTTAGGTACTTTCCTTTCCCATAATTCATATTGGGCTCTGGTAAAGTGTTTTTGCTTGCTTGGTAGAACTTCATGGTGGGGAACATTCTGCATTTGTTGCAAAACAGTTTCCTTTGCCCTCTTATCTTTACTATAAGAAGATGGTGGGGTTTTTGGAGGTAAAACCCATGTACCTGTAGGGGCTCCTTTTTCACTGGACCCTGAGAAGTTTTTCATTCTCAATCTAGTTCATATTTAGCCTCCAGCATTTCACAAAAGTTGCTGCTTAACGATTTTAGGTAAAGCTGGTCTGTATTCTCTATATCCACCTTTCCCTCCAGATTTGGTTTGTCCTGTGACCTCAATTCTCTGATGAATCTAAGAAAAGTCATTGATTTTCAGTTTGTTTAAGTTGTTTCTTATTGTGAGAGCAGGAGAGGTGACTTCTCAGTTCTTTACATGTCACAATAAAAGCTAGACGTGCCCATATATTTAATAATGAAGAAAATCAGCTTCCCAATAAGATAATTAAAAATTGCTCTTAACAATATGGAATTGTGGCATATTTACTTTAGTTTGATAAAGATGTTCACATTGAGGATACCATCTAAGCAAGTAAAGGCCTTGATAAGGTATAAAAGTTCAAGGTTTTTAATGTTCTGATGAAAGTAGACTTACTAAAATTCCCAGCTACACATTGGGCATTTCATGCCAGTTAACTTTTTAAAACAATAATAATCTTTATTTTTAGAGAGGTTTTAGATTGTAGAAAAGTTACAGTGAAAGTATAGGGGGTTCCCATATACCCCACCCACTCCCACTCCCACATTTTCCCCTATTAATAACATCTTACATTAGTTTTGTACATTTCTTAAAATTGATGAACCAATATTGAAGAATTGCTACTAACCAAGGTCTATAATTTACATTATGGTTTATATTTTGTGCTGTACAGTTTTATAGGTTTTGACAAAATGTATAATGGCCTGTATCCATCATTGTAGTATGATGCAGAACAATTCCAATACCCTAAAAATGCTCTGTGTTCCACCTATTCTTCCCTCCCTCTCCCCTCAGAACTTCTGGTGACCACTATCTTACACCAATGTTACAAGTTCTTCCATTACTACAACAGTAAGTCTACTTTGGTCCCTGGTTGCATGCCCCCCTTATGTTTGTTCATTCTTCAGTCTTGAGGAATTTGGGATGATGATGCTCACACTGCTTCAGATTGATTAAGAGCCTTAGATCTTATAGGGCAGATGTCCGTCATCATCGTTTTGTTAGTTGTCCTGGCCAGGTAACTTCTGAGTTGGAGAACACAGTAGCAATTTCACCTCTCTCCCTGCAGTTCTGTTATCTATTGCTGCAGAACAAACCACCCTAAAACTTCAAGGTATAAAAGCAATGTCCATTTGATTATGCTCATGGATTCTTTGTGTCAAGAATTTGGACAGGATGACTTGTCTCTTCTCCTCAATGCCTGAGGCCTCGGCTGGGAAGATCTGAATGACCAGGAGTGACACAAACTGCAGGAGGCTGGAGTTGTCTGGTGATATTTTCAGTCACATGTGTGGTACCTGAGCTGGGATAACTTGAAAAATGAGACTCTTGGCTGGAACTCCTACTCAAGGCTTCCCCATGTGGCTTGGGCTTCCTCACAGCATGGTGGTCTCAGGATATCTGGACTCCTTACATGTGACTCAAGTCTCCAGGTGTTCCAGTATACAAGTAGGAAGTGCACGGTCTCTTAACCTAGCCTCAGACATTCTATAGTTTCATTTCTACCACATTCTGTTGATTGTGAGTCCCCAGCCAACCTAGATTCAGGAGAAGAAACATAGATCCTCCTTCTCCATGGGAGGCATGTTAAAGAATTTGTGGTCATGCTTTAAAATGTCCACACCTAGACAATGGGGATTGAGAGGAGGAAGGTGTCATCGCACACCAGACATCTGATAAAACAGTGATAAAGGGAAGGAAAAAAGGGAAAAAAGAAGAGAGAAAGGAAATAAAAATGAATATATATATATATATAT
>JAKSZT010004976.1:4743771-4772916 GCA_026826555.1 Tolypeutes matacus
TTGTAGAGATTCCTTTAGTATTTCTTGAAGTGCTGGTTTCTTCTTGACATACTCTCTTAATTGCTGTTTATCTGTGAATATTTTGAACTCTCCATCATTTTTGAATGCCAATTTTGCTGGATAGAGAATTCGCGGCTGGAAGTTTTTTTCTTTTAGTGTTTTGACTATGTCATACCACTGTCTTCTTGCCTCCATGGTTTCAGCTGAGAAATCAGCACTTAATCTTATTGTGCTTCCCTTGTATGTGATGGTTTTCTTTTCTCTTGCTGCCTTGAGTATTTTGTCTTTGTCTTGAACATTGGACATTTTGACAAGTATATGTCTTGGAGTTGGCCTGTTGGGATTTATACTATTTGGGGTGCGCTATGCTTCCTGGATCTGCACATCCATCTCTCTCAATAGCGTTGGGAAGTTTTCAGCCATTATTTCCTTCAACACTCCTTCTGTTCCCTTTCCCTTCTCTTCTCCTTCTGGGATGTCCATAATGCGTAAGTTTGTGCGTTTTGCATTATCGGTTAATTCCCTGAGTCCATGCTGGATTTTTTCTATCTTTTTGTCTATCTGTTCTACAATATCTTTAATTTCAGCTGTATTGTCTTCCATATCACTAATTCTTTCCTCTGCCTGTTCAAATCTGCTGTTATGCGAGTCCACCATCATTTCCATTTCTTGGCTTGTCCCATTGTTCACCATCATATCCATTACCTTTTTAGGCATGTTTGCTATTTCTTCAGTATGGTCTCCCAGTGTCTTCTTTATATCCTTAATCTCTTCCTTCAGTTCTTTAAGTTGGTCCATGATATTTGTTTGCATAGCTTTCTTTGTTCAATGTTCTGCATTGCTTCCTGGTTTTTATTTTGTGCATTGGACTGGTCCATGTTTTCCAGTTTCTCAGAGTCATTTGTATTTTTCTGTTCCCCTCTGGTCATCATATTATCTTGATGGGTTTGTTCAGTTGATTAGCTTTTCTCTATGCTCTAGAATTTTATTTAGCTGTTGGTTATGCATGTGAGTTAAGTTTTCTCTTTGGCAGTCTTTCTTCTTATTTTATTTCCTTGCTTCTTTCTATGTTCCCTTGAAGGCAAAAGGTTAGGGCCAGAGGAATCAAAAGATGTAAGGAAGGCAGAAGGATAATAGAAATATTGATAAAAGTCAGAAGAGTGGCA
The DNA here is from genome assembly GCA_026826555.1 of Tolypeutes matacus. NCBI lineage: Eukaryota > Metazoa > Chordata > Mammalia > Cingulata > Chlamyphoridae > Tolypeutes > Tolypeutes matacus. The sequence continues at coordinate 4,744,938 of JAKSZT010004976.1, forward strand.
AAATGAGACTTAATGAGATGAATATTTAACTTGTGTAGGCAGTGTAGAGTACCAGGGAAAAAAATGGAGTTCCTACAATGGACTGGGAAAACAAATGGAGAAATATATATATATATAGTGATTTAGAAGGCTAGAATTATGAGGAGGGAGAGAAATAGTAAAGAAAGGTCTGAGAGGAAAAAGTTAATACTAATAAAAAAAAAAGTAGAAAACAAAATAGAATTTGACACCCTTGAGTTGTGGGCCTATGAAAAAATGTTGTATCTAAGAGCCACAACAGAAAACAGAAGGCAGAAAGATGCAGGAAGGATAAGCGATAGTTTGTAATACAAAATCAATATATACAGCGAGTGGGAAATTATTGAAAAAGAAGCACAGCAAAGAAGTGACAAGCTAGCAGCACCTAATTTTTTTAAAAAATGGAAGAAAAAAGAAAGGGGGTAGGAACGAGGAAAGAAAAGCAAGGGACCAGAAAGAAACAGAGAAACCAACGATCCACACAGGCAAGCAGTCAAACAGAGCTAAGGGGGGGGGGTCAATGATTTCCCTAGGGTCCACGTGGACCCTTTTTGCCTACTTGTGTTTATCAATCAGTTTCCCCACAGGGTTCGATATGCAGGTCCTGAAGCAGCTTTTAGCTATTAAACTAAATTAAAAAGAATTTATTTTTCATTTATTGAAGTGACCCTCTCACTTTTTTTTTATTTTAATTTTAATTTTTTAGTGAAATACAGGACCCAAAATAATTCCTCCTCTAGACCAACCCCCTTACGGAAGGACCCTAACAGGGCCCGTGGAAATTAAGCAAGCAGTCCCACTTCCTGGACTCCCCAGGGTAGCTGTAGCTCTGATGTTAGTCAGTGCGGAGTGCTAAAGATGGCCGATTCCACCTCTTTTGGAGCCGAGCTCGAGCGTCACCGGGTTACTAAGTAAATCAGTTTGAGTGCAGATTTGCGTCTGCTCTCAGCCTGATGCTGGTTCAGGTCGGCTTATCTGCTCCCCAAAGCTATGGGGCGGTGCAGGCAGCCAGATCGATGTCTAAAAATAAAAAATACCCTTCCCTGTCCTCCAACAGAACCCTCCCTCTTTTGGGAAGTGTCCCTTCTTCCTGGTTCCGCAGTGGCCTAGGTCTTATCCCTAGGTCGCTATGGAAATCAGCTCCGTGTCCCCACCCCCACCCCCACCAGAATCCCCGCTCCGGTTCACCGGGTGCCAATTAGCTCGTTTGTTCTGTTCACGCAAGATCCAAGGGGTGCCAGGCAGCCAGATCCCCAGAAAATAAAACTTTCTCGCCTGCTCGCGGCTCCGAGTGGTCGTTTTATTTTATTTTATATTTTCTCCCTAACCGTGGGGCTCAGCCGTCTGTGCCAACCCCCACCGGCAGCCTTAAAACTCACGAATCTCCACTGTTCCGTCCACGCCGTTGATCCCCACAGATAGATGTCCCAAGCTTCTCACTCCACGGGTGCATAGCACAGACCCCCGGGCAGGACCCCGTCCACAATCCGCCTTGCTCTCCACTTGTGTAATTTTGAACTGTTCAAGTTTAATTCCACTGAAATCACATCTTGGAAATGTGGCATTATCAAGGATCACTGACAAAAGAAAAATAAATATAAATAGATGCAATAATATTTGAGTCACATCCAAAGCTCACACAACTGGTCTGGAAACCTCTTGACTCATAATCATTATTGATGAAAGATGGCATGTAGCCTGCTCAAGCAGATTTCTGATCACATGGCCCACTGCCAAGTAAGCTTTGGAAATGCTCTTCTACATCGCCCCTCTTTCTCTGAGACTGAAGAGCAGGAAGAGAAAGTGAGAGGTTCTTTTGGAGAAAATATTTCTAACTGACTTTTTATTAAAATAGGTATGCTAGGGGGCTTTTTCAGGACTTAGGAATAATCCTGAATGATATTACAACGACAGATATAGGCCATTTTATATTGTCACATAACCTGCAGAACTGTGTGGGAGAGAGTCTAGACTACAATATGAACTATGGTCCATGCTCATTGGCAAAGCCCCAGGATGTGTTTATCAATTGCAATGAATGTGCCACACTAATGAAGGATATTTATGTGGGAGGGTGTAAGAGGTGTGGGGAATGGGGCATACAGAAATCCCTATATTTTTTGTGTAATGTTTATGTATGCTAAGTATCTTTAAAAATTTGTTATAAAAAATAATAATATAAAAATAATAAAATAAAATAGGTATGCTTTTATCCTCTGGGGACACAAATTGTTTCCTCATACTTTATCAATATTGAGGAACAACAGGATTACGATGCAGTGCATAACACAGAATAGGTCTGCTTTTATCTCTTGGGTTTACTTCCTAACTTTATTAATTTCTGTAATATAAGACATATGTAAGGAGCTTTAAAATCTAGAAGAAAAAGACAAATTTCTCAGTGGGCAAAGAACACTAGCAGGAAATACTCCTGAGGAACACAGCATGAGTGCAAGGAAAATGTTCTAACTCATAATTAAAGCAGCAATGATGAGAATGTAAAATGGTGCAGCCATTGTAGAAAGCAGGACGCCAGGTCCTCAAAAAGTTAAATATAGAATTACCTTTTGACCTGGCAATTCCACTCTTCTACTCCAAAATATGCACCCAAAGAAATAGAAAATAGGGACTCAAACAGATCATTGTAAGCCAATGTTTGGAGTAACATTATTCACAATAGCCAAAAGGTAGAAATAACGCAAATGTCCATAGACAGATGAATGGATAAACAAAAGGTGGGTACATACGCACAATGGAATATTATTCAGTCGTGAGAAAGAATGAAGTGCTGAGACCTGCTGTAACATGGATGTTCCTTGAAAGCATGAGGCTGAGTGAAATAAGCAAGGCATGTAAAGCCAAGTACAGTATGATTTCACTTAAATGAAATATCTGGAAATAGCAAATTCATAAAGACAGAAAGGAGAACAGAGGTTCAGAGGACGAAGGCAGAAGGGGGAGGTGAGTTGTTGGGTGGGTGTAGACTTTATAAATTTCGGAAATTTTTAAAATAAAAAGTAAAAGTAAATAAATAAAACACTGAGACAGCATTATTTTCCTATCGTATTGGCAACAATTAAAAAACAATGAACTGCCATATGATCCAGCAATTCCTTTACGAGGAACACACCCCGAAGAACTGAAAACTGTGACATGAACAGACATCTGCACACTGGTATTCATAGCAGTGTTATTCAGAGTTGCCAAAAGATGGAAACAACCCAAGTGTCCATAGACCAATGAATGGATAAACAAAATGTTGTGTATACATCTAATGAACTACTATGCTGTAGTAAGAAGAAACGAAATTGGGACACATATGATAACATGGATGAATCTTGAAGACATTATACTAAGTGAAATAAGCCAGGCACAAAATGACAAACATTGCATTGTCTCACTAATATAAACTAAATACGAAGAATAAACAGATGGAGTTAAAATCTAGAGTATAGGTTATTAGGAGATAAAAGGATGGTTGTGAAGGAGTACTGGTGTTTAATGTATGTAGAAGTTTTAATTAACTTGATTGCAAATGTGTGGAAATGGAAAGAGTTGATGGTAACACATTATAGTGAGTAGCAGCTGGTTTATAAATGGGATTGTGGCTGAAAAGGGTGGTCTATGGATGTAAATGTCAATTGAAAGAAAGCTAAAGAATAATCTAGGGACTGAATAACACAGTGAACCCAGAGGTGGATGGGAATTGTGGTTAATAGTACAAATGCAAGAATGTCCTTCTGTGAACTAGAATGGATGTACATCACTGTTGCAGGGTGGTGGGAATGTGGAGAAGCATGGGAAAAATATAATTAATATAACTTGTGGACTATAGTTAACAGCAATACTGTAATATTCTTGCATCAATGCCCAAGGTGTATTTTAACAATAGGGGGTATGGAAAAAATATGCCAAATGTACGATATGGACCGTACTTAGTGGTCATAGTTTGATGATATTATCTCATAATCTGTAACAAATGTTCCACAATGGTGTAGTATGTTGGTGAAAGGGTTGTTGTATGGGAATTCTACACATGTGCATGATTGTTTTGTAACTTCAGAACTTCTGTAATAAAAATATATTTAAAAAAAGAACAACGGTTGAGACCCAGTGTTGAGGGTGGGGGGAGAAAAACACTTTTATATAATGTGGACGGGCGTGTACTGTCTGGAGAACAAGTTGGCAAGATGCATCAAGACCAGAGAAACCCATACGTATGTGAACCCAGGAAAGTTACGCTTATGGGTCTGTCCTAAAAGAAATTATTGTGGGTGGTGTGTAAAGATTTGACAACAAGGACGTTCATTGCAACACTACATTGCAACATTATTTGTAGTCGTGGAAACTGAAACCAACCAAAACATGAAACATTATGATATTGGTTAAATAAATTATGGCACATCTTCAAAGAATAAAATACAACCACTTTTTAAAAAAGGATCTAGTATATTTTTGGTATGGGGGGAGGGGGAGGGGGGAGGAGCCAAAATAATAAATAAATAGTATCAAAGTGCAAACTCAAAAAAACAATTTTTAAAAGTGCGAGCTCCGGAATCACACTGTCTGGATTCAAACTCTACCTCTTCCACTCACAAACTGTGCAACCTTAGCAAGTTGGTTAGTGTCTCTCTGCCTCAGTTTCCTCACTCATAGGATGAAAGAAAATCGTGATGTCCCCTTCATAAGGCTGTGGCAACGATTCAATGAGACAAGTAAAAATGCTTAACAGAGGATTCCACATAAAGCCCTCAATAAAAGTCAAGTAGTAACAGTAATAAGAGTGTTGTTTATCAATGTGGAAAGATACTCACTATCTTTGTGATTAAAAAGATATATAATTTACAAACTAAATTCAACAGACTAAGAGATTATTACAAGAGAGATGAAAATACACTTGGACCTTAACACAGTTATTAAGTGAAATGGAGAATGCTGGAGGCCTATGGAATATTCTGGCACACACAAAATCCTCTTTTGCCAAGGGATCTAAATTGAAGCCATGTCCTCACTTTCCATGGGAAAAAATAGTCACTTTCCCATTTTTGCATCAGGGTCTCCTTGCTTAAGGATAGTAAGTAGCCAGGAGATTCTTTCAGGAGACTGGTTGTGACATGGGTAAGATTTTCTGGAAAAGGTGGTATCTTAAACCAGCTCTTGGTAAACAAACTTCTTCAAGTAACCGGTGACTCAGGCTAATTGACCTGTGAACTGGTTGGAATATGGGCCAAGCCAACAGTTTCATCCCTTCTGGGTGTTACCAACAATTTACAGGAGACAGCGTGGAGAAGAAAAAAAAAAAACAGTTTTGATCAAAAGAATAGCAGAGGCAACTCTAGTTCTTCGAGGTTGCTGGCCTGGCTCAGGGAATAAACGACCAGCTCATGGAACATGTCCACAGCTCATGGAACAGTGCCTGGCCATCAATAAATGCTCATTGATTGAAAGAATAAGTGTGGAATGAATGAATGAGTAAACCTTAGGATCATTAACCTGTTCAAGTCTCTTTTTTCTTGTTTTTAAAGTGGGGGCAATCTTTCTACCTCTCCTGTGAGAATGAAACAAGATAAAGCATGCAAAACTCAGCATGGGGACATTTTTGGGACATTGGGATTGTCCTGGATGATGTTGCAATGATGGATACGGGCCATTATATATTTTGTCATAATTGACAAAATTGTTCAGGACAGAGTGTAAACTAAAATGCAAAATATAACTCAGTGAAGTTAAGCAGGAGCAGGAAGCAAACAGCAGAGAGGGCCAGGGGTGACATGCCTTCTGTAATTAGTTCCACTGTTTGTGGGGGACCCTGGCACTGCGCTGGAAAGAGGGTAGAGCTGGACCTCAATCCTACCCCAAATCCATATTCTTAACAGTTTCTCCTCTTTTAGGGTAGAAACTGGAATCTGCTTTCCAGTAGAATGGAAAGGAGTAACATCCAATGACAGTGACGTTCTGGGCTAGGGGAGGGAGACTTGGTTGCTTCCAGGGCACAAAGACTGAGAGTTTGTCAATATCTATCCTGTTATAATGTGAGGTGACCTTCTAAGGCTCCCCCCCCCGCCCCCCAGCTGTGTTGGGACACCAGACCTAAATAAACATTATGGAGATTATCCAGTGGACATTGCAAGAATGGCTAAAGGGAATGGAGCCAAAAGAAATCAGAAAACTGTGGCTGGAAACACAAAGTTCACCTCTAAACCCCGGCTAGCACTATTTGACTAAACGCTGTGTCCAAACTTCAGTGTTCCCCTTTAGTTCAGATGATAGAAACTTCAGGTCACATTTAATCTTTGAACCGCTTCCCGGCTAAGCGGTTCCCATTTCAGCCCCCTTACTCCTGAGATCTTAGAACCACTTTCAGCATGGCACCATTGGCTTACAGGCTAAGTTTGGGGCAAGTTTCTTTACTCAGGGGCCCTGTGTGTCAACGCAGCTTCACTGTTCTAGCATCCTTCACTTGCTCTGGAGCCAGAGAAACTTGCATTTGAGTGCAGGTCCTGCTGGGCAACCCTACCACCTCTACCCTGTCCAGTGGTTCTCAAAGTGTGGCCTGGGACCTTTAAAAGATCGATGCTGTTGAAACCATTTCATAGTAATATTAAGGTGTTATTTGCTTTTTGGTCTCATTCTCTCACAAGGGTATGGTGTAGTTTCCCAGAGGCAACACGTGCAATATTGCAACAGATCAAATGCAAAAGCCATTATGGGAATCCAGCTGTCTTCTGTTAAGTCAGACAAAAAGATTTGTAAAATATGCAAAACAATGCTGCTCTTCTCACTTAATAAATTTTTGTTTTGAAAAATAGATCTTTTTCATTAACATGTATTATTTGTGTTAATATGCAATGGCCTTGTTATTCTTGCTTTCAAAAGAATAAAGACAACTCTGGTTGCTGTTGGAAGAAAGACCACTCAGGAAGCTGTTGCCTCTGTGGGGATGAGGACTCACCTCCACTGAGACATTTTGCCACCTTAACAGAATTCAGGTTTTATAAACTTAGGAAGAAGCCAAGGAATGGATGTGGGTTAGGCAACCAGTAGTACCTGAAAACACCCCCAAACTCTCATTATTTTCTGTCTTCTTCCCCTGTTTCATTTTTCCTTGTGACAACCTGAACTATAATATTTATTTATCCACTTGCTTATTTTGTGCTCCCCTCATAAAAATGGAACTTTGCCTGGCTTGTGCACCAATGTGTCCACAGCTCATGGAACAGTGCCTGGCCATCAACAAATGCTCATTGATTGAAAGAATAAGTGTGGAATGAATGAATGAGTAAACCTTAGGATCATTAACCTGTTCAAGTCTCTTTTTTCTTGTTTTTAAAGTGGGGGCAATCTTTCTACCTCTCCTGTGAGAATGAAACAAGATAAAGCATGCAAAACTCAGCATGGGGACATTTTTGGGACATTGGGATTGTCCTGGATGATGTTGCAATGATGGATACGGGCCATTATATATTTTGTCATAATTGACAAAATTGTTCAGGACAGAGTGTAAACTAAAATGCAAAATATAATCCACACTTAGTGGCAATGCTCCAGTATGTGTCCATGAATTGTAACAAATGTACCACACTAATGAAGGATGTTGTTAATGTGGGAAAGTGTGGGAGGGATAGGAAATGGGGCATGTGGAAATCCCCATCTTTTTTATGTAACATTTATGTAATCTAAAGCATTTAAAAAAAATTTTTTTAAGTATTAAAAAAAACTCTTAGCATGGTGTTTGGCACATAGAAAGTGTTAAATTAATAAAGCTATTAATATTATTGTGTAGCAACAACAGGAAGATATAGGAAAAGCAGGCACAATAAATATTAATTTTCCGGAAACGGATGTGGCTCAAGAGGTTCGGCGTCCATCTACCATATGGAGAGACCGGGGTTCAATCCCCGGTACCTCCTGGTTAAAAAAAAAAAAAAAAAAAAAAAAAAAAATATATATATATATATATATATATTAATTTTCCTTTTTTCTGATTAGAACATAATGCATTAAGGAAGCATACATTAGCAAAATGTATGACTTAGAAAGTGAAAGGTAACTGCAAAGTGAAAGGATATATAGTTTTTTCTAGAATTTTCCCCAAGAATATACTACCATAATTTTTACATAAGTGGGATAAAACTATGCATGCAGTTTTGCAACTTGGTTTTTTCACTCAATAGTTCTTGGACATTTTTCCATAACTATTCATGCAAATATAACTCTTTCATATTTAATCATATTTGATGTAAGTGGGAGTTTTATTGTCACTATTTTCACTGCAGACCCTGGTGGGCTGCTCACAGCTCACATTCTCTTAGGTCCAATAATCTGGAAAGTTATTAGTGTCCACTTGTCTGGTTCTGTGGCTTTCTCTGGTAAATTGGATCAGAATCCACCTTTCAATGCTTTGTCAGCGTTTTTTACTCTAAGATGCTGCTGAGGATATCATTCATTATTACACAATATTCTTTTCATGCAGACCCATGGGAGCTATAAGAAGATTCAAATCAATGGCAAGCACACACAGTGAGCATTTTTAAGAGTTCCTTTCCTGCCTCTTTCCGATGCAAATATAATTTATTTTACATCTATTTAGCATAGTCCCGGAAATACAGTTTTATATCATAGGTTTTTCACTTAACATTAAGTTATGAATATTTTTCCAAGTCTTGTCTCAATAAGCTCATGAACTCTCTGAGCTGTATGAAACCTTATAAATTATTTGGTTTTGTTCCATTATGCAAATTTTGCACGAGTCACCTGAGGGCTGAATTGTTTGAGTTTCTCCAATATGTTTTAATACCTCAGTGATTTTCAGTCTGCTAAGCAAATGCAGAGCCAAAAGGCTGGGCCTTTTGGTTGCTTTGGGTACAGATCATCCAAAGGTGTGCGTGTCTCTCTACCCCACAGAAACTGGGCTGCTGCAGCCGCTCTCGGTGACTTTGCCAACAAATATGCTATCCCTCCACACCTTTCTGTCAACAGCCCTCCCTAAGGAGGTTCAAGCCTAGATAGGATCTGGGCACCAAAGCAAACCTGTCAGGACAGCGTGCCTTGCTAGAAAAGCTGCTGGTTTGGGGCCCCTCTTGGGGCCCTGGGTGTTTCTGTTGAGCTGGCATATTTGTACTGTGGAGGCAGGAGGAGGTACAGCTCAAAGACAACACACCAGAGGAGAGAGTGCAGTCAAGTCTGGGGCATAACCTGCAAACAAGATCAGTCATGGTGGGATGTATCTATTTACCCAAATGGAATGCAATGACGTCACAGCTTTGAAAACAGCATGGCACAGTACAATCAAAAGACAGGTGATGGGTTGAAGACCAAGTCCACTGCTGAGTAGCTAGAGTAAGTTCGTCTTTGGCCGTTAGCTTTGTAAGGAGGGAATTATTGCACCCACTTTTTGGAGCTGTATTGCCCTAGCTTACAGTAGTCATTATTAATAAACTTTCCTTTTTCCCTTTGTAAATGGTCCAAAACACAAAGTAGGAGCCCCAAAATATTTGTTGCATGAATATGAGACCCAAACAAATAAGGTCACACATTTGAGACTAAACAACCAAGTCTAGAGCAATAGCAGTAATCACTATTGCCTCCAGATGATTCTAGAAAAGCCAGACACCAGAAGTATTTCACATTCTCTCATTCTATCAGGATTTCCTTGTTTTCCCCAAAGCATTTCAGTTTTATAATGAAGATTGTTTTGATTTTATTCTTCACAAGGGAATCAACATAAATAGTACCCTTTTGGGATATAGTCTTTTTCTTATTACACAATACTATTGGTTTAAGTTCTTTCTTCATTACAAAACTAACAGAGTTCATTTTACATAATTTGGGGAGTAAAGTATAAAAGAGAATGAAAAATAGTAAAAACTGTCACCACCAAGAGTCAACAATTATGACCATGTTGATGCATTTCTATGCACACTTTATAGTTAATTGTGATCCTACACTGTTTTCAATTTTATTTCCAGATATTTTCTTTAACATGATGAGGTATAATTTTTCAAACTATTTCCCTATTGTCCAACATTGGGTTATTGCCAATTTATAGTGCTGAAATGGACATAATTGCTCATAAAACATTTTCTGAAGTTAGGAAAACATTTCATAGGCTATCTTCCTAGAAGTAAAATTACTCTTTTAAAGGGTATAAAAATTATTTGGCACACACCAATCAAAAGGCTTTCAAAACCTATTGCATAAATTTGCACTCTCTCACCAGTCCCAGATATTCTCATGATAAATGCCAAACAAAAATGCTATTTGGTTTTTCATTTTAATTTGCATTATTTTGTTTACCAATGAGGCTGAATAGTACAAAATGTTTATTAAATACCTGTGGTTTGTCTTCTGTGGATTATCATATTTTGTCCTTTGCCCATTAATTGGAAGGGGGATTTTTGTTAAATTATGTGAGACTATAAGGATTGACATTTTGACAAGTATGATGTCGATTTTTCAATGTCTTATCAACATTTTTATTTTTTAAAATATTTCCTTTCTAGAATTAAAGAAGTTTTAATTATATTTAGAAACTCTAATATTCTTTCCCTTTATGAGTTTCTTGCTGGTTTTATCCTTTGAGTGACTTTTCCCATTTAGAGAGCAGACAAACATTCACCTCTTATTCTTTCTAGTTTTTCAATCTTTTTTTTTTTTCAACTTCATCTCTTAAATTAAATGAACTAACCATTTGCCCTATCAATGTATTCAATATTTCCTCTGTTTTGCCCTGATATCTGTTTTCTCTTTTTCCATGTTGGCAAAATTCTTAGTTAAACTCACAGTCACCTATCCCAGCCCCTCCTGGGATGTGACTTGGATACTGCATGTGAATTGGTTTCACCAATTGGATGCACTCAAGTGTAGCTGGCAGGCAGAATGAGGTAGAGGTCACAGCCCCCTGCTTGGTGATACTGCTGCAAGCAAAGCTGCAGAGACACTGGGTTTTGCTGAAATAGAATATTCCAGAATCTAACTGCCAGCACAATGGAAGTCAAGAGACGGTTGTGGCAAAAGCTACAGTGGCTTCCTAGCCTCTGCACCATGGAGAAGAAAATGTGTTCTTGCAGGCAACATTCCATGGCGGCCTCCTGGCTCCCACCTCCTGCTGGCAGCAGAAGAAGCAGGTCCCCTCTCCAGCTGGCACTGCAGCACTACATGAGGGGTCTCTTCCAGGGAACCAGCCTAGACTCCACTCTTCCCAACAATTTTGTAACCACCTAATTCCCAGGGTAAAACCTCTTTCTTCTTAAAATAGTTAGAGTGGTTTCCGTTTTCTGCAAATTCTGTCTGAAACAGTTTGGTACACGTATCAGTCAGAGGTCTCCAGAGAACCAGAACCAAGGGGATATATAAATTATATAAATTACATGTATATTATATATGTGTGTGTATATTGGCTCAGGTGACCAATTTGGCTGGCAAGTCCAAATTTTATAGGGCAGGCCACAAGCTGGAAATGACGATAAAGATGATATGGGTGTTAAGTCCGAATTTCCCTAGGGAAGCTGGCTGACTCTTGTTGAGGCAGAAATTCTTCTTTCTGGTTCCTGAAATCTTTAGCTCTAGTTTTTAAGACCTCCAACTGATTGGATGAGGAGACTCCCCACATTGCTGAAGGCAATCTCTTCTGTTGATTGTAGATGCAATCATACATAGATGCAAACAACTGATTATAAATGTAAACTATCTACAAAATACCCTCACAATAACAATTAGGCCGGTGCTTGCTTCATCAAACAACTGGACTCCATAGCCTAGCCAGGGTGACAGATGAAAATTAATCATCACAGTACATGTAAATGTAAGATTGGCAGCAGGTGGCAAGAACATAGATGCTGAAAGCTATAGAGTGGTGAACTTTATTATGCTATGGCAAGACATTCAGAATAATTGTCTGGAGATCCTTGCAAGGTTGAACTGCAGGCCCAGAGGAAATATTTGAAAGCAAAAATTCAGAATGCTGGTATGTGTTGTTTGCTTCTTGCCACTTGCAGCAAAGCTCTGCAAGCAAAAGAGGAACTTAAACTAAAACTCGTCAATTTGCAAGCAGAGATTGCAGGAAACACAGTCTTGCAAAGGGCTTGCTTGGGGCTGGCAATGTAAGTTGACTGAGAACTTGGTAATGAAGGATCTCACATATATATATGGCAACTGCTTCTGTAGCCTAAACTGAAGCAGTGCAAAGAAATGCCTCTAAAAAGGCAGACTTATCCAGAAATAAAAATGTGACTCTAAGGTTTTCTCAAATGCCTCCTGTGTGAAGAATTCTTTTCCAGGCATTGGGAAACAATGCTGAGACAAAAATGAGGTTATGGGTGTTGTTGGTTTCCCACACAAGCCTTAAGATGGCCACCATTTATCCATGAGCAAGGTGAAATTAATGGGCAGAACACAGAAGCCAATAAATAAAAGACTGGTCAGGCTTACAAAGTATGTCTAGGTCTATGTGCAAACTAGAATATTCCATTCTGAGAATAGCATTTCAAAAAAAAATCTATAAGCCTGGCTTGCAAAAGCCTGTGATTGGTCCCTAAAGCAAGTATTGGGGCATACACCAGCAGAAAGCAAACTGTGGAAGTCATACCTGCCCAGAAGGATACACTTTCCAAAGCCTCCTTCATGTGCATTGGATAATGACAGGTATGATCATCCCAGGAAGGAAGGCCAATGGTCTCAGAAGACAACAAACAAGAAAGTTCTTTCAAGACCAATAAATCATGGGGTACCTGATGTGCAAAACAAGTAACATACTACTCTGCCAGGGCAGAGCATGTTTTTAAGATTTAATAATGGCTATAGACTAGTTGCTAATGTGTTTTCAATTTTCTAAACAGGAATTTTTATTGCAGTTTTCCTGTTTCTATTCAAACATTGGGTAATGGATGGAGAGGACTAAATATCACCCAGAGATCTAAGACTGTGTACATGATGCATGAATTAAATAGAATTTTGGGGTTCTCTTTCTTGGGGAGGGTGTGAGCTTTTCTACTTGGGGAATAAGGTCATACATGGATATTTTGGGTGACTAAAGCTGTATGTGGTAATGCATGTTAGCTATTTTCCAGCATTGCTTATTCCCTTCCTGCATGGTGATGACTCTTTAGCTGCATGTGGCCACCCAGGTAAAGACTATCCCTGAATCCCTTTCAGTTACATATGAGTATGTGACCAAATTCTGCCCGATAGGATGTGAGGAGTTGTACCTTAAAAGAATGGGATGATCCAGCGGATCCTCCTAGGAGAGGGAGAGGGCACGGGCGCCGAGCGGCAGGGGCAGCCGGCGCGGAGACCCGGGCAGCGACCGAGGCGGAGGCAGTGGAACCCCCAGGAGGATTGGGGCTGCGCCCAGGGCCGGAGCAGGGGCTCCCGGGAGACGTTGCCTGGAGGCCAGCCGCCTCAGCCTGGCTCGCAGGCCCGGTGCGCTGCTGCTCAAGTGCATGATGGTTGGCGACGGGGCAGTGGGCCAGACGGGTCTACTTGTGAGCTATGCCAACGAGGCCTGCCGGGAGGGGTGCGTGCCCACTGTCTCCCACCACTGCGCAGTTAGCGGTCGCCGTCGGCTGCAAGCAATACCTCCAGGGCCTCCATGACATGGCCAGACCGGAAGGCTATGACCGTCTGAAGCCTTTATTTTATCCCATGACTGATGTTTTCCTTATATGTTCTCTGTGGTAAATCCAACCTCATTTCAAACTGTGCAAAAGGAATGGGTACGGGAACTTAAGGAATATGGGCTAAATGTACCCTTTTTATTAACGGAACTCAAATTGATCTCCGAGATGACCCCAAAACTTTAGCAAGACTGAATGATATGAAAAAAAAACCTGTATGTGTGGAACAAGGACAGAAACTAGCAAAAGAGATAGGAGCATGCTACTATGTGGAATGTCAGCTTTAACCCAGAAGGGATTGAAGACTGTTTTTGATGAGGCTATCACAGCCATCTTAACTCTAAAGAAACACACAGTAAAAAAAAAAAAAAAAGATCAAGATGTATAAACTGTTGTTTGGTTACATGAGAGATATCGTCATTGGCCAAGGAAACTATTTATTTCTCTCAGAAAGCATGAGTGCTACAGTTACACCCAAACTTCTTCCAGATAATGAAACAGTTTAAAACTTGGAAGAAGAAAAAAGAACAAAAAAAACTGCTATCAGAATTCTATATAGTTAAGAATGTTTCTTAAAGGTCCAAGAGGCAGCAAATAGCACCTGAAGCCACAGTCCATTATAAATACTTTATTTCAACTAGAAGATGCAATCTCGCAGGGCTTTCATAGTTTAAAACGCTACAATTTAGGGAATGAATGGGCTCAAGCAGTTGAGCACCTCCCTCCCACTGGTTCGGTTCCTGGTGCCTCCTAAAGAAAAAAATGAGCAAACAATGAGTAAACAGACAAGGGAGCCATCTGGTGGCAGGGGGAAGGAATAAATTTTTTAAAAAAAAACATAAAAATAAAAGCTACTGCCACATCACATTGTAACTATATATATATAAAAACAGTGCTGTAAATGGAACTGCTTAGCTTTGACTACACATTTCTGCACAGTCTTTATGGCTTCTGCACAAAGAAATATCTTCTACCTTTGCTACAACTAATTGTTCTTGTATGTAAGTCGCTTTCTATTCCAGTATATCCAGAGTGGTGAACTAACAAGGCCAGCCACAGAGCCAAAGGCCACTCCAAGTGTAAACGACATGGGCCACACAGGAGGAGAGAAAGCATGAGATCAAAATAAGAGCAAATGTTTTATTATTACATGAGCACAAGTTAGGTGTAACCTAAATATTTCTATATTGAAGCTTAATGTGCTTTCTTAAAGAATGCCAAAAGTGTGACAAGGTTATAACTGCATTTACCATGAACACTAAAAATGTACACATTTTAGTTAATATGAATTAAACTGTAACAATGCTTCTGGCGATTGTAGATTTAGTTTGATGCTCCCCAGATTGCATGAGAGACATGCTAAAATTACATATTAAAATTTTGGGTTAGGGAAGCAGCTGTGACTCAATCAGTAGGGCTCCCGTTTACCATATGGGAGGCCCTGGGTTCGGTTCCTGGGGCCTCCTGGTGAAGGCAAGCCCTCCCGTGCAGCGTGGTTAGCTGAACCAGCGAGCACAAGCAGCAAGGGGGGGATAAATGAATAAATAAATAAAATCTTTTAAAAAAAAAATTTGGGGTCGGGCTTTGCCATAAAAAATAAAAGAATGGAACGTGCTATCTTCCTCTTTTCCCCCTTGCTGCTGGTTAGATTGCAGACATGGCAGAGTCCTCTTCACCTACGCAGACAAATCAACTCCCTGTGGCTGGCAGAGCTACAAGACAGAAGACGTCTGGGCTCTGAGACCGTGAAGTTGCCTAATCATCCTTGGACTGCTACATGAAAGATCAATAAGCTTCAATCTTATTGAAACCTTTGCTGTTTCGACTCCTGTTAACAGCAGGTTATTTAGACAAAACCCGAGCCACTGATTGTTTCTGCCCCCTAGCATATACACTGAATTAAATTCTTAAATAAAACAGGGTCTCTTTCTAGGCTAGGCATTCAGTTTGCTTCATTTGGTAATTTATTTGTCTGTCAAAAGTGAGATGATTGTCACAGGGGCTTGAAAATAACACATTCGTTTGAGCTAAAAAATAAGGTCAGCCTTTTCCCAATGGAAAATAAGTCTGGTCTCTGCATGATATAAATCAGGTAGCAAGAAGGAGGAGGAAGAGGAGGAGGAGGAAGAGGAGGAGAAGGAGAAAAAGAAGATTAAAAAATCTAGATAATCCACAAACTGCATAATTTGTTCTTGAATAACTGAACGTTTTGATTTATGGCATACCTGACTCAAACTGAGCTATATGTGCATAGATCAGAGTATCTTAACCTTGGCAAAATTGACATTTGGGGCCAGATAATCCTCTGTTGTAGGGGCTGCTCTGTGCGTTATAGGATGTTTAGCAGCACCACTGGCCTCTACCCACTAGATGCCAGTAACACCCCCTTCATGACAACCAAAAATGTCTCTGGACTTTACCAAATGTCCCTGGGGGCGGAAAAAACCACCTCCAGTTGAGAACCACCATCAAAGAATAATGTGCATTAGATCTCTTATTTAAAACAAAGAAAGATTGTAAAGAAGATTCTCAACATCAGCTTTTATTCCATTTCTGCGTTCTACGGCCTGGACCTACATAACAACAGATGGGGGCTCCTGATGGTGTGAATTCTAGGATGTTTAAAGACCTACATAGCAACAACAAAAAATAGCCTCCTGTTTCTGCCACCATAATTTAAACGTTTGTTCATTTAATGTTACTTCAGGGACTGGGCAAGACTCGGTGTGTGCTCTCATCCTGCCATCACCATCTCACATGCCTGAAATTTGCACCTTCATGTCACCCTTGCTTGCTCTCTGGACACACACACATTTAACTGGATTAAACTCTGAAAGTCTGCCTTTTAAAATCAGAAACGTGTTAGCAAGGATACATTCATGCAAATATTCCATCAGCTGCCATGATCAACAAAGAAGGGTCTATAGCTCAGAGGGAAAGGGGCATTTTAAAAGTTATGTTTTGAGAAGCAAGAGAAAGGATGGGTAAGGTCCAATATTGCCACAGTGGAGAACTGGACCCGTAGAACACAAGAATGTTCCCCAGTGCCTAGAACAGAACCTCGGGGTTTTCCATACATGCACGGAAGATGAAGGAAGAAAGGATGAGAACAACTCATCACCCCAAGGAAAAAGGACACAGAACAAGGCAAATGGGCTCTGGAAATTCATTCCTGAAGCTAGAGCACTGAAACAGTATTACAGCAAGTTCATTCATTCTTTTATTCACTCATTTATTCATTCAATAATTACTCTATGCCAGGCAGTGCTGGTCTACAGTGGTGAACAAAACAGTTGACATTTTGTCATGGAACATTGCTGAGGACTTCTTGCTTGCCAGGCTCCATCCTGGGCACTGAGGAGACAGAAACAGACTTGCTGGAGCCTGCCCCCAAGGAGTTCACAGTCAGTTAAAAATCCAAACATACAAGCCAATAATAATGCAATTGTGACACATAGGTGCCACTACAAGGGACACATAGGCCCAGGCACTACTGCATGTGTGTTGGGCTTAGAGTTGGCAGGGACCAGAGAAAGGTTCACACAAGTGGGTTTTGTCACAGGACAACGTGGGGCAGGAAGCCAGGATATATTCTCAGCAGGGGCAAGTAACACACATGAAGGAACTGAGGGGAGGGGGGCTCACAGGTGAACCCCAGAAGGCTGGAGAGTGCGAGCGTAGGGTGGAGCAAGGGAAGTAAGGCTGGAGAAGTGGACAAGGTCAGGCAGAGGGCAAAGGGCGATGGATGCCCATGGAGGGATGACACACATCTAACAGGGGCATGTTCCAATTTCTTTCCGGGAGGATGATTTTAAAATATTTTTTATTAGTGAAATTATGAGCTTACAAAACAACCATGCATAACATGCAGAATCCCCATACATCACTCCACCACCAACACTTTGCATTGTTGTGGAACATTTGTTACAGATTATGAAAGAATATCATCAAAATATTACTGCTAACTATGGTTCATAACTGACATTTGGTGAATTTTTTCCATAAACCACCCTATCATTAACCCCGTGGCTTTTTGTTTGTTGGTTTGTTTTTAAAGATTTATTTATTTATTTATCTCCCCCTCCCCCCTCGTTGTCTGCTCTCTATGTCCAATTGCTGTGTGTTCTTCTGTGTCTGCTTGTCTTCTCCTTAGGTGGCACTGGGAGCCGATCCTAGGACATTCCGGAGTGGGAGAGAGGCGCTCAATCTCTTGCGCCACCTCAGCTCCCTGGTCTGCTGCATCTCTTATTGTCTCTCTTCTGTGTCTCTTTTTGTTGCATCATCTTGCTGTACCAGCTCTCCGCGTAGGCCAGCACTCTGCATGGGCCAGCTCTCCACTCGGGCCAACTTGCCTTCACCAGGGGGCCCCGGGAATTGAACCTTGAGCCTCCTATATGGTAGATGGGAGCCCAATCACTTGAGCCACATCCACTTCCCATTAACCCCATGTTTTAGTATTGTACATGTTATAGCTCATGGGAGAACACTCTCGTATTTGTACTTTTAACCACAGTCCATCATCCATCACACTCTTGCTGTTCAGTGTGTTATACAGTCTAGGAAGATGATTTTGATTCCAAGACTGAGAATAAGATGGAGAGAGGATGTGGGAAACGTAAGCATTGGGACAAATCTATTGCAATGATCCAGGCAAGTAAGACTGTGGGCCTCAACTGAGGCAGTGAGAAAGGGGCAGTGAGACAGGATTGCGAGACAGATAGGAGGTGACCGTACAACTCTAGCAGGTGTGAGAGAGTGGGAAAGAAACAATGCCATCTCGCAGTACTCTGGCCCAGCTCCTACCACCCCAGAAATCTAAATGTGACCACAGTGAACCCCAGAAAAACAATCCCAGTGGGCTTAAGCAGAACCTCCCCAACAGATAAGTTATTCTTGTATTCTAAGGTGAGCCGAGTGGAGACCATACACCAGGCATCATGGATGTTCTTTGCTTCCAGGGCTCTTGGAAATCAATCTCAGATTCTTGGTGCCCAGTTAGGTCTGAAAAGTCCCAATTACTGCTTTCCTTCTTCATGCTTCCTCCTTAGCCCCACCTCTCCTGGTCTGGCACTGTGATGGTTTCTTTCCCTCAACCTCCCCCCCTCTCCCAACCCATCCTTCCCCCTGTTCTTGGCTGCCTTGGCCAGTCTGACAAGGAGACTTCAGCAGTCATGCACACAGAGCCAAAATCTAAGTTCCTTCCCCAAGCTTGCCCAAGCTACTCCAAAAACTTGTCCTTGCAAGTGCACAGTAGATGAGAGGTTGTTTGCTTTGGCTAACACGCAAAATTTTTAAAAATGCATGGAATAGAACATGGCAGCACCTTATGACGGATTTAAGGTCAGGAGTTTTAAACTTACTATAAAGTTGGGCTGGAGAGAAAGAGGAGAAAGGAAAACTCTGTGTTCTTACAATTTTAGGGGAGAGAGTGTATTTAGATACATGTCTGATGTTCACATGGTCACCCCAGAGCAGTAATTAGGAGAAAAAATGCCACAAATGGAGTAAAAGAGTACATTGGTAAGTCTGATAGCGTTACTTGGCATAAACATCTCAAAGTTACTTATTCTGTGTGACATCACCTGGGTGAAAAAACAGGTGGGTTTTTGAAATGCATAATTTTTCTCATCTCATCCATTCCTGCATAGTTAAAAAGTGATGGCTTATTAGTGAATAATTTGGAATCTTACTGACACTGTAGCCTGGCCAAAATGTTAAAATTTTTAAAAAGTGTTCCATTGTGACATATTAGCTAAAACTTCATTGACCTGCATTTATTGCACTTCTATATCTATTTAACTGACTCCTGGGCTGGCTTTGCACAAGTTGCATTATTAACAAAGCAGAATTTAAAAAAGAAAAAACAGTATATGAGATCCAAAAAGTGAGTCAATTGATGGAAAGATCTGTCAACATTTATGGGCCATTTAGATGTATAAATTGTTTTTTAAAAAAGAAATGTGCATGTATTACCACTTCCAGCCTGTTACTAATAAAAAAGGTATTGTCAAACAGGGAGCCATGGGGAGCCCTGCCAGGTGCCAACAGGTGACACCTTGACTCCAGCACTGGACTAAACGTATTACCAACGTCATCTCAGCTGATCTTCTTAATAACGCTGTGGGGTAGGTACTGTTATTACCTGTGTACAGGTGAGGAAACTGAGGCACAGAGAAGTTAATTTATAGAAAGTCATACAGCTAAGATGTGAGGAGCTGGAATTCCAACCTCAGTGTTGAGAAGCTGGGGTTCTGACTTTTTCACTGCTCTGCTGGTTGACCTCCCCAGGGATGGCAGTACCTGTGTCTTGTCACTCAAGAAGTATTAATGGCACCTGTGCCACAAAGCCTACCTGAGTCAGCACTGCCTGTCCCTGACCTTAAGCCTTCCAGAATCCAGTAGGGAGGGCAAGACCTGCCCAAAGCAAGCAAGCAAAGCAATTAAATGCTAAACAAATAACCATATCAACTATACATGAGTAAATTGAATCGATGCTTCAAAGGTCTCCATCCCTGGTTTTGTCTTAAATCTTACAACTTGCTCTCCACGTGTGCTTCATGCCATGATCTCTTATAGAGGTTGCAAAGATAAATTCTTGTCCAGCCCGTGGTAAAATCATCACATGCAAAAAAAAAAAAAAAAACAAGTTAACAGGTCATCTGAAGTAGTAAGAACTTCCACATTTGGAAGGCAACCAAAAGGTTGTCTTGACTGGAGAAAAGGATACAAACAAATAGTGAAAAACAAAAGTCATTGCCCCACAAATTGGGACACTTCAGGTCCTTTCAGTCTGAAAGGGATTTCTTCACAGTGTGTGTCTAGGAAAATCACCCCAAATAATGCAATATTTAGAGAATACCTGCTATGATTGGGGGGCTGTAGGTTGGAAGAGGCCCTCCCCAGAGACTTTAATACAGAGTTGGGGGTACCACCTTTACCAGTAAAGTCTAGAAGATTCTGGGGGGCCAAAAGGCATTTCTTCAGGGGCAGGAATGTAGGGATGAAGCATGTCAGGCAAGCTGAGCCCTGCCAGGGCCTCTGGCTCTTGTTTCCAGATGATGTCCAAATCATCACCACTGAAACAGCTGCCTCACTTGAAGGAACATTATTTAATACATGAGAGCACCACAGCAGGGTCCAGATGCTCCTTGCCACCCGCTCCCCATCACCATCCTCTACCAAACGGTCCCCTTGGCCTGAAGCCCTTCAGCCTCAGCTGGATTGAGTTACAGTCATCTTCGTCCTTCCCCCTACCTCCTAGTCCCTCTCTCTCCCCACCAAAACAGATTTCTTCCAAATTCTTCTCAGACTCAACAGTCCCTGCCTCATTTGGTTTTTAAGTCACGTCTCCCTCATCCTCCCCTTCCCCCAGAGACCCTGGCAGCCACTGTCTATGGAATTGCCTGTGTCCAGTTTGCACCCTTCAGCTGTTTGCACATCTGTGCTTCCCTCAATCTCTCTTTCTGGTCTGGGCCATATGTCCTGGGAAAAGCCAGCCCCTGACAGGGCAAGGACCACACGTGGCATGGTTTTGGTAACCCTTGAGGGTTGCAGACCATACTGTGGGTGCTCAAATGTAGCCGGACCCCTGAGAACGTGAGGCCCAGCTGATAGGAAGATTTTTGAGGTAAGGGAGATGGAAAATCCTTGGAAAAGAGAAATTTGTGCTCAGATGGGCTGTTTTGAGTCGTAGGTGTCTACATCAAATGCATGCGGACTTCAAGATGCTTCTGGAAATGCAGCCTCTGGCTTAAATTGCATGGCTGCTTCTAGTGCATGGACAACTGAACTTAACCCTCACTCAGCAGATGCCTCTTAGCTTGCATGTCACCACCATCTAACGGCTCCTGGGGGAGAAGAAGTTGAGAAATACAAGGTACAGGGGTTTGTGCTTCAATCTGTGTTACCAAGAAGCTTTAGAGGGCTGAGAAATAATCTTGGGAGAAACCAACATGTAGAGAACTTCATGCCTGAGAAATAGTTTTGCCTGGCTCTGTCCTCCAGCTCCTCATCAAAGTCGGCTTTAGGGACTCAAAATTGGTGCTAGCATTTGTGCTAAAGATAAAAAGACAGAGGTGGATCCCCAAAGAGAAAATGGACACAGAGAGGTCAGTGAGCCACACTCTGCGAAATAAATAGGGTTCCAACCCCACCTTCCCAATCCCCTGGATTTAGCAGGATTTTCATCCATGAGGTGTCTAGTAGGGTATGTGCCTTTGCTGGGGCTTAAAATACAGGCCCTTAGCAAAGCAAAAACCAAATCTAGATCTTTCTATGTTGTCTCCAGCTAACTCTTTCTCTTCTCATTACTTCAACATAATGACAATCACAGAAGCATAATCTCACGTGATAAACTGATACCGTGGGAAACCATAAATGTTCCCCAAAGTAGAATGTAGGCTACGTCCTAACCCATCAAAAGTAGAAGAGTTTACATCAAAACTCTCTGGCTGTGAGCTCAGGCTGCTGCCACTAACTCTAAAAATATCTGTCAGGTAAGAGCTGCAGGGAGTTAGGTTGATTTTGATTTCCTCAGCACCGAGAAAGTGAAGGTTTAAAATTTGGCTTTTCCTGTTTCCCACTCTGATGTCTGCCATTTCGCTAGGAAATACATTGCCCAGTTGGTCCTAGTTTTGAGAAACTTCAGAGTTGATCATTTGTCACAAGAAGTTAATTTTACAATGAAAAAAGACAGGAAAACTCTTTTAGTTATCTATTGTCGCATAACAAACCACCTTAAAATGTGACGGCTTAAAGCAATGTGTTATTAAATCAAAGCAAACTATTAAGTGTAAATAACAATTTGTTCTTTCCACCATTTTGTGAGTTGGCCTGGAGATTCTTCTCCGTGTCATGTCACCTGTGACTTCTCAGGCGTTCTCCTGGGCTCAGCTGCATGGCTCAAGTCCATCTCACTCACAGGCCTGGGGCTTTGCTGCACCTCCTCGTGGGCCCTCTCTCCACACAGTGTCTCGTTCTCTGGAGTGTCACCACATGGCCTCTCTCTCTCTCTACCAGGACAGCCTGGACTTCCTTACAAAATGGCAGCCTTTTCCAAGAGAGCAAAAGCAGAAGCTGACAAGCCTCTTAAGGGTTAGGCCTGGAAGTGACACAGTGTCACTTCTGTTGCATTCTCCTGGTCAAAGCAAGTCACAGTCCAGCTAGAGCCAGGAGTAAGGGAAATAGGCCCCACCTATCAGTGGTAGAGGCCATATGAGAATACAAAGTGGGGAGGAATTGTTGGCAGCCATTTTTCATGACACTCTACCACACAGACCACACAAGGAGAAGAATCATCTTGGCCTGCAACCTCCCTGAACCTGATGTCTATATAATGAAGATGATAGTTCCCAAATAGAGCCAACAAAGAAATTAACTCATGAAATTTGAAAGATGTTAGGTGAGAAGACACTGCCGACAATGAGATTTTGGAGGCACCACCTTTCCCAGAAATGGGATGTTCTACTCTCCATAAGTGATGGGGGGAAGAGGGTGGGGAGAAGAGCAAAGACTTTGGAGACAAGTTGGTCTGAGCTGGAAGCCTGAGTCAGCTGCCGACTGACTGTGGGCCCTTGGTCAAGTTACTAAGAGTCACTGGGCCTCAGTCTCCTCATCTGTGAAATGTGGTCACCACCCACCTTAAGAGTTGTTTTTCAGCCAAAGGGTGGAAGCAGCCCAAGTGTCCATCAACAGATGAGTGGATAAACAAATTGTGGTAGAAACACACAATGGATTATTTGTTCAGCTTGTAAAGAAATGGAGCTTTGATGATATGGATGAACCTTGAATACATCATGCTGAACTACATAAGCCAGACACCAAAAGACAAATATTTTTTGATCTCACTGATAGGAAATACCCAGAATAAGCAAATTCATAAAGTCAGAAACTAGAATACAGGTTGCCAGGGCCTGGAGTGTGGGTAGGGCATGGGAAGTTGACGCTTAATTGGTACAGAGTTTCGCTTGGGGTGATGGGAATGTTTTGGTGGCAGATGGTGGTGATAGTAGCACAACATAGTGAATGTAATTAACAGCATGGAATGATATATTTGAATGTAGTTAAAAGGAGAAACGTTAGGTGGCATATATGTTATTAGAATAAACTTTTAGAATCGCTATTGAACTATACAACACAGTGACCCCTTATGTAAACTACACAGTATAGTTAATAGTATAATCATAATAATATTGTTTCTTCAATTGTAACAAAGGTACCACACTAATGCAAAGTGTTAGCAGTAGGGAAAACTGTGTGTGGAGAGGGGTGGTATATGGGAACTCTGTATTTCCTGCATGATTTTTCTATAAACCTTCAACTTCTCTAAAAAATGATTAAATGAGAATATTATGGTTAGTGTTAGGCACCTGCTCATGGCTCAGCAAATGGAACCACGTTCCATGAAATTTGGACCCCACAAGGAGTCCATTAAGACCAAATTGGCAGAGGAAGTGCCATTTTGGCAAGTCTGGTTCCAAACTCACATGTTCTGGATTTGCTGGGAAACTTGAAGGCTTTGCCTGCTTTTTCTCACCTTTGATTTCTTTTGTGACCCATCCAAAATGCTACAAGTGTTAATTTTTTTCCCCTTAAGATTAAAGATTCAATGCTGACAGAGTTCCCATTTTACAGGAAGAATGCCGAGCTATAGATGGGTACCTGGGAGATCAGCAAGGCAATAAAGCCAAGCATATGGAATTCTAGCCCTCTGGCTTCCTCCTACACTCAGATCTGTTTTTAGCCATCTTATTTATTGGGGATGTCCTATAAAGATTTTGTGTGACATTTGTACCCCTGCTTTATTACATAGTGACACCTTAGCAAGCAGGACAACTGCCAGAGTGGGTAAGTTTTGATATTGATCAGAGAGGGTTATGCTTCAAGATAAGAAAAGATACGTGGTTGACAGAAGAGGGAATGGGTAGAGGGAGCATCTTGGGGGGCAGCATTTAAGAGATTGAGAAAAGTTGGAGAGTCCTTTTGGCAGCCAAGGAAGTCTCTTCCAGTGCCCACCCAGATCCCCTCACTTGGAACTATTCTTGTTCATATCCCTGGCTTCCTGTATCTCTCTGCCTTTCTGAGGACATTCTCTGGTTATGAGATTTAAGATGGTGGGGCAGGCTAGAGTTGCTGGGGAGTTGCCCCAGGAGATCCTTAACCAAAGAGGGACAGGAGTGATGGATAAATACCTCAGCTTCCTCACCACCCCTCAGTGAGACAATTCTGAGGCATGTCAGAACCCATTCTCTCAGAACCCACCAGGATGGAGCTTCAGAGGTTCACACTGGTAACCCACCCATTAGTGCTCTCTTCTTTGGGTTCCTCCCTTCTCTGCTATCGAACCTTTCCCTCCCCATGTCTCCAGGGTTTGCCTCTCCAATAAAATGCCTGCATTTAAATCCTTGTTCCCCTGCTTTTGGGGAAAACCAAACTAGGGCAAGAGGCTTCACTTTTATTTCTCCAGTTTGCCCAGGGTTGGCCCTGAAAATAGAATCAGGGGCTGGGAGAGCAGAATGTGTTTTGATCCCTTCCTCCTTTTCTGGAAACCTTCCTATTTTCCATCAAATGCATCCTTCCTGTCTTGCTGAATCCTCTTTTCCTTTCCCAATTTTACAGCTCAATGCTTGTACAAGATGCTTCTATTCATTTTGTGAATGAAATGCCCGGGCTTAGCATTTGCTTCTTTCTCTTTTGGCTTAGTCCCTGAAATTACAACTAAGTCTGCTCCAGTTTTTTATTTGGTTGTTTCATTTGGTTGTATCTACTTTTCCTATATGATGGTTTTTAACCCCCAATACTCATTTTTAAATGTGTAATTTTAATTCTGTTGGTTTAGAAGCATGCGGTTACTTGGGGGTCTTGGCTTTGTGTTGTCAAGAATACATATGGGCTGGATAATGTTGTCCAAAAATACAAGCTTTAAAGAATCTGGCTTCCAGACTTGTTTCTTGTTAAAACAAAGGTGTTCACATGATGAATACACAGATTAGGCAAGGCTCTGCCTCCAACAGAGAGTAAAGGGCTGGGGGTCTTTAGGTTCTTCCCAAATCTGCCTTCTTATCTCTAGGGGGTGATGGGAGAATCTTCTGATTTATCTCCTCTGGTCTCCCTCTTCACTACTTTTCCACTTGACTATCAGTTTTAACCCATCCTGGCCTCTCTTTCCATGGAGAGGAAGAATGAAAAGGAATTTAATTACTTGGTCCTCTTGTAATGGCAGAGGACAGAAACCAAACTCAAATTAACTCAAAGAAATAAGGGACTTATTGGTTTACATAACTGAAAATTCCAGCTGTAGTCTAATTTCAGGCCCCATGATATCCATGAGCTTAAATCATGTCATCCCCATTTCTCAGCTCTGCTTTCTTTGAGTGGGCTCTATCTTTGGAGGACAAAGATCAATGCCCACACATCCAAGATTGGTGCTCCCAATGGAAAGAGAGCTTGTCTTCCTTGATAATTCCAGCAAAAGCACAGGATGGGGCTTCCATTAGCCTAGTTTGGTAATAGACCAATTCCTGAGCCAATTGGGTACTCCATTCTGATTGGCCAACACTGACTCATGTACCTACTGCAGGATTTAGAGTCAGAGTTAATCCCCAAAACACATGGAGAAGGGTGATTCCTAAAGGAAATCGAGGTACTGTTACTAAATGGGAGTCAGTTAGCCAAAAACAATTTTCCACCAGAAGAACTAATATTATTGAGCATCTATCATGATCCTGCAATCTGCCAGGCTCTATTCATATGTTATCATTAAATCCTTGGAGGTAGATATGATCACCCCCATTTTATAGATGAGAAAGCTAGAGTTCAGGGAGTTGAAGCCCTAGTGCCACACAATTAGAAATGATGGCATTGAGTTAGGACCAGTGTCTACCTCTGAAGACCATACATCCATCTGAGTTCCAGGTCACATTCCACTGGAGCTCTTGCCTCTACATTCTGTTGGATTTGGGTGCAACAAGCTGGCCCATAAGACTAGCTTTGAGGTAAGGTGAACACGGGCTTCTATATCAATTGGCCAAAGCTGGCATCCAGGAGTAAGTAGCCTCAGCGACTTCACTGTGGTGTCTGACCCCTCATCACAATTCCAAAAATTCAAAGAGCATATTGCTGGATCTCCCTGAAGCTTCCACATGGTTCCCAGCTCATGACTGTGGACATTTCCACCTCTCATCCTCATTGCAGAAGAGAAAGAACCTGCTTACCCAGAGTTTACCCAATGGATATTCTTGTTCCAGTCAAGTTACCACCTCTGTCCACATCCCCAGACCTCTGTAATGATGCATGATTTGGGTGCTCCCTGGGGGAGTGATAAAATTTATCCCCTCAAACCTATGGATTTCATTTTTATAGTGCAGAATGCTGAAAACACAAACTACAGACATGCTATTGCATTTTATCCTGAACAATCACAAGTAGTGGGGACAATCTAGCAAGTTTCTGGAAGGATGGACATTGCACCGTCACCTGAAAATGATGATTCCTCAACTTGACTTGGAGCATAAAGTCCCTATTTCACTTTCCTGGTATAATTTTGGGTGGTGATCTTGATACTTAATGCATATCTGTTGAATTCCATATATGAATGCCCTCGGTCTTACGTCCACCCTTCTGAACACACTGGAAACAGTTCAGATCCCCTCAATGATCCTGCCTTATCACAAGACCAATCTCTGTTTCCAGGAGGACAGCACAGTATGAAAAAACTATGAGTGAGAAAGCCTACCTCCCATCTTCAGCCAGGACCACCATCAAAGCTGATTCAGAAGGAAATTTGCTGCTCAAAGAGCAAGCATCTAGAGCAGCATTTGGGTGCAAAAGAGACCTGTGGTAAACCCCTTGAATCCCTTCTTAGAAAGTCTTTAAGTACATTAAGTAAAATATGTACAAGTACTAAGGAAACCATTTATTTTGAGCTACATAGTATACTATATTGAACAGTTATCAAAATAGTTAAAAACAAATCCAAGAAGTGGATGTGGCTCAAGTGATTGAGCTCTTGCCTACCACATGGGAGGTCCTGGGTTCAGTTCCTGGTGCCTCCTAAAGAAGACAAGCAAGACAGCAAGCTGACATGACAGGCTGGCACAGCAAGCTGATACAACAAGATGACACAACAAGAGACACAAAGAGAAACCATAATGAGACACAACAAAGCAGGGAGCAGAGATGGCTCAAGGAATTAGGTGCCTCTCTCCCATATAGGAGGTTCTGGGTTCAGTTCCCGATGCTTCCTAATAAAAAAGAAAACAAGCACACAACAAACAGACACAGCGAGCACAAACGAGGGAAAGGATAAATAAATAAATAAATAAATAAATAAATAAATAAATAAATAAATA
>JAKSZT010004976.1:4772926-4991170 GCA_026826555.1 Tolypeutes matacus
ATAAATAAATAAATAAATAAATAAATAAATAAATAAATAAATAAATAAATCTTTAAAAAAACCAAATCTATGATATATTCATATCTGTGATTTTAATAGACACATTAAATAACATGTCTAATAATTAATATAACCTTGAAGCCATGATGAGTATAAATAATTTGAGATAGTGGAGCCGGTTGTAGCTCATTGGTTAAGCATGCGATTTGACATGTACAAGCTCCCGGGTTCAGTAACCAGTATGTCCTAAAAAATAAAAAATAAAATAATTTGAGGTACCTGCAAAAATTAATATGAAAATACCTATGATTTCTACTGATGACAAATATCATGGGTATGACTAATACTACCATGAACTGTTGCCTACATATTGAAGGAGACAATAAATTGTAGGTGGCCTTCTATGAAAATAAAGATGTAATTTCATTTCTTATCCAAGTTTACCCTTGCAGGTTCTCAGTGGACACCAGATTAAGAACCCTTGCTATACAATGAGTAAACTTTCGGAGTTAAACCATAGAGTATAGGTTAGTAGGAGACAGAATGTGGGTTGAGAAGTGGGAGCTGATACTGAATGTGTGTGGAATGTTTAATAAGGCTGATTGAAAATACGTAGTAATGGATAGAGTTGATGATAGCATATTATAATGAGTGTAACAAACACTGCTGATTTATAAATGTGATTGTGGCTAAAAGAGGTAGTCTAGGGAGGTTAATGCTAATTGAAATACAGCTAGAGGATAATCTAGGGACTGTATAACACTGATTTTGGTAGTAGGTGAGGATTGTGGTTAATAATATAAATACAACAAAGGGGAGGAACAGGGGTAGCTCCGTGGTTGAGCACCGGCTTCACATATATGAGGTCCCAAGTTCAATCCCCTGTACTTCTTTAAATAAATAAATACAGGAATGTTCTTTTACTACAAGATGTTAAGAATATAGTGATACATGGGAAAAAGACAACTAATGTAATTTATAGATGATAGTTAACAGTAATTTTGTAATATTTTGTAGAAAAGGCAAAGAAGGTACTTTATCAATGCTAAATGTAAAAAAATAGGAATATGGAGTTTAGTTTTATGAGATATGAATATCGTTAAACTTTTTTTTCTTCGTTTCCTTCAGTAACAAGGAGAACTTGGTCATGTCATTTAACCAATCTGTGCCCATTTATGCATCTTTCTGAACACTGGAGGAAACAATTGAGTTTGTTTCTGGGATTAAATAAGATAAATGTGCCTGAACAGAATTTTTTGGAGTAATGCTTCCATAATTTGTTAAGCTGCCTTTTGTCTGTTTTGTTTTTCGAGGTTGAAATAAAGTTTACTTAAAAAAAAAAAAAAAAAAGCCCTGATACTCAACAGTGTCTGACTATTAATAACATCCACGTATGGTTGTCTAAAGCCATTCTCTTGGCACTGTACTGTTCTCTCCACTTTTCAGCTAACAAGATCAAGGCTTGAAAAGCTTTCAACTCTCACTGCTATCCCACGGCAGTAAGAAAAACTAGTCGACCTAAACAGCCTCACCGTGGTGGAAGCCAGTTTCCTCAGGCCTTGTCTCCAGGCAGAGGGGAAATGGAGTGGAAAGCCCCTAACACAAGGAATAAATCCTCCTGCTTCCCACCTCTCCAAGAGTCCTTCTCAGAGACAGAGGGAAACCCAGCTATATGCAAGCCCTTTGGAGGGGAAATAATAAATATGTGGAAAATTCCACTTGACAAGGCCTGCAGTTAAATTGTGCCACCTAGTGTGGGAAACGGGGCCTCTGGGAGTAAGGGAGTTTGGGCCTGCTTAGTATGAGCAGCTTTCAGAGTTCACCACAGGGCCCTGAAGACTTAGGAGGTGGAAGCGCCTTCTCTTGCTTGGGCATGGCATGTGGGCTGCCGGAGGCTGGGCCTCTGGAAATGAAGTGTCAGGCTCAAGTCCTGCCGTCAGCCTCCCCACAGTCTTTTAACACAGGGAGATGTAAAGCTGCAGCCTCCTGGCCGAGCCCCAGCTCAGGAAATTGCTTTCTGCCTGCTGGGACTCCACATGCCTGCACTCTGCTGGCCTCTGTCCCAGCAGCCAGTGCAGTGAGCATCTGCCAGCCACGGAGTCCACCTTTCTGACACCTGCGCTGCGTCACCTCAGTGGTTCCTCACAGACATTGCCCTCAGCCACGGAGCAGAACAAAGAAAAGATATAAGGGAGGTAATTACCACCAACAACCGGTGCCAGATTCTGAGTTGATGCTCTATTAATGTTATTTTCTTCCTACCCCTCAGGACTTTACAAAGCACTTCTCACCTCTTACATAGTTTGCCTTTAGACCAGAACCCTCTGAGGTATCTAAAGAAGTGATACATCCCCATTCTACAGAACGAATTCAGAGAGATGAATTCACCTGCCTGAGAATGCACAGATAGGGAATGAAGAGTTTTTCTTGGATCCTATCTGCTGATTTCAAAATTTTAAGCCTTCCTTTTTTTTTTTTTTTTTTTTATTATGGGTAAAAATCAAAATTCTCACAATACATACAAACATTTGCAAAATGATATATAAATATATATGCATATATGTGTATTTGCTTACAAAAATGTTATTTATATATATATATATATATACATATATTTTAAGAGGTGCTTAGATTACCTAAAATATTACACGGAACCCACTGGGATTCCCATGTTGCCCACCTCCCACACCTCCCACCACATCCAACACAAACATCCCCCACAGTGTGGCCCACCAACCTCAATGAACTTACACATTCTGGAGCCTTGCCACCAACCATAGACCACAGTTCACACTGTAGACCACACTCTCTCCCACTCAGTTATGAGTGGTGTGTGCTGATTTAAAATGGCCTGCATCCATTGCCACAACAGTACTCAGGACAACCTCCAACTCCCAAAGAAGCCCCTGTATTTCAACTGCTCATCCCCTCCCTACCCAAAAACTGTCAAGTGGCCACTGGCTCCACCTCATTGTTACAATTTCTTGCATTGCAAGAATCACCATATGTGAGCAAGAGAATACCATCAAGTCCACTTTAGTCCATAGTTCTTCCCCCAATCCAGAGGCGACTGGGATGGTGATGTCCACTCCAACTCCAAGTGAGAGAGGGCTTATATCCCATGGATATGGTGGGTGGGATGATCCTGCCTTCAGATGCAGGCCCTCTCCATTCCCTGGGATGGCCATTTCCCATCGTTGTCTCCTCACCAGGTGACTTGGATGAGTCCATTGAGCTGTAGGGTAGGAGTTGCAGCTCCACCTAGATTTCACGCACACCTGGTACATAGGTAGGCGGGAGGCTCCAGTCTCTTTTTAAGGAAGATATGCAAATGGTCAATAAGAGCATGAAAATATGATTGACATCATTAGTCATTAGGGAAATGCAACTCTAAACCACAATGAGATACCACTTCACACCTACTAGGATGGCTATTTAAAAAGGGGGTGGGGTGGGAAATAGCAGGCATTTGAAAGGATATAGATAAATTGGAACCCTTGAGCATTGCTGCTGGTGGTAATGCAAAATGGTGCAACCACTATGAAAAACAGTTTGGCAATTCCTCAAAAAGTTCAACATAGAATATGCTCCAGCAATTTCTCTCTTAGGTATATGCCCAGAAGTACTGAAAGCAGGGATTCAAACAAATATTTCTATACCAATGTTCATAGCAGTATTATTTACAATAGCCAAAAGGTAGAAACAACCCAAGTGTCCTTCAGCTGATGAAAGAATAAACGAAATCTGGTATATACACAAAATAGAATAGTATTCAGCCATAAAAAGGTATAAAGTTCTAAAATATGCTGTAACATGGATGAATCTTGAAAACATGCTGAATGAAACAAGCAGACATAAAGGGACAGATATTTTTTGATTCCGCTTAAATGAATTATCTAGAATAAGCAAATTCAGAGAGACAGAAAGTAGATTAGAGGTTACCAGGGGATGAGGGGATAGGAAATAGGAGATATTGCTTAATGGGTACAAAGTTTCTGTTTGGTGAAAAAGTTCTGAAAATAGTGGTGATGGTTACATAGCATTGTAAATGTACTTACTGCCACTGAATTGTACACTTAAAAATGGTTAAAACGGTAAATGTTAAATTATGTATATTTTACCACAATTTTAAAAATGCAATTTATTTGTGGTTTAAAAGTGGCATGTCAGGTGTGGATGTGGCTCAAGCTATTGAGCTCCCGCCTCCCACATGGGAGGTCCTGGGTTCGGCTCCCGGTGCCTCCTGAAAAAACAAAAACAAACGGAAAAACAAACTCAGGGAAACTGATGTGGCTCAGTGGTTGAGTGCCAGCTTCCCACATACAAGATCCTGGGATCAATCCCTTGCCTTACCTTAAAAAATAATTAAAAAAAAAAAAATTAAAAGTGGCATGTCATGGATGTTGGTTACTTTGTGACAAATCTATAAATTTACTTGAAATTTTAAAAATGCAAATAAAAATAGTCCCTTTTTAAAATAAAAAAACTAGATTAAAGGAGATAAAAGAGATATGACTACAAAACTCAATATGTGATCTTTTATACTTTTCTGGATCAAAACAAAACCCTACTAAGTTTTCAATAGTTTAAATATGTATTTTATATTGGAAAACTATATCAATGTAAATTTCCCAAGTATGATGATTCTATTGTGCTTATTGGGAAATTGTCTTTTTCTTAGGAGATACATTGTGAAGTATTTAGGATTTCAAGAGACATCAAATGTTCTGATGTCTGTAACAAACTCTAAAAGCTTGAGAAAAAGGAATACAGAAAGAAAGGGAGAAAGTAAATGTGGCCAAATGTCAACACTTGGTGACTCTATAATAGATGAGACTTTTAGAAGGGCTTATTGCACTTCGTCTTTCCATTTTTTCAAAGGTTAATTTTCGAAATAAAAAGTTGGGTGGGGGCAGAAGGGAAAAAAAAGATGAGAAACACCTAGATTTGGCAAGGCCGTGGGACAATGGAAATTCTCACAAAAGTCTGAGTAGGCGAGTGAAATTGATTCATCCTGTCTGGAGGGAAGTTAGATGCCTATCAATGTGTAAATCGGGCCTACACTCTGACTCAGACACCACTTTTAAATTAACAGAGAAGTCATTAGTGTGCAGACGTATATGAAGTTTCACTCTAACCTTATTTTTTATAAAGGAAAATCGGAAAGAACTTCATATTTACCGTTGGAAAACCAGTAAATAAATTCTGGCTCATTTCTAGCTTAGTGGTCAAAAGCTCCGATGTTGGAGCTCTGGTTCTGAAAGTCAGAAGCCCTGACTGTGCTGTTGAATTGCCTCTGTCTCAGTCTCCTCATCTATGAAATGGGCATAATGAAAGACTTTGCCTTGTAGAGTTATGGAAAAATTATATAAATCACTTAGGTGAAGCATTTAGCACAGTGCCTGAACATAGCAGGTGCCCTAGAAGCATTGCACTTTATTAGCTATTTTACTATGTAATTATAGTAATTCATAAAAACAAATAGGCAGACATATATTATTGATCTGGAGAGATGGCTGTGACATTGTGTTGAATGAAACACCAGATTACTGGACAGCCTGCAGGTGCTATTCTTTAAAGTGTGTTTTTGACGTCTCTTTGGATATATCTATAAATGGCCACGAGGATGGCCACATAATTTTCAATAGCAGTCAACTAAGGTGGTAGAACTTCTAATCTTTCATTTTCTTCTTTGTACATTTCTATGTTGTTTGACATTTTTAACAACACCGATGCAGCATTTTTACAATCCGATTTTTTTATTTTGAAAATAAATAAATAAAGCAGGGACCCATGGCTCATGTCTGTCCAGGCCTGGCTTTGACTGAGGGGTGACCAGAGTCCTGGTGGATGAGGAATGCCAGGCCATCTCTGGCCCATGTGAACTGATATTTGGTGACCTTGACAGCTTCAAGTCATGCTCTCCTTTCCTCAGCCTCAGTGTCCCTCATTCGGCCCTCTGCCAGGCACACAGGAGGCATTTAGTAGGCATGGTGTTTGTGTCTTTAGTTTCACCATGGAATTCTATTTCTCTACATATTCCTGCTGCCTCATGGCCACGCAGCAGGCATTGGGTGCCGCAGAGTGTGTGTGAAGCCTGTGGTTGGCTCAGGAATGGCAATGTACGTGCAGATGACCCATTTGAGCTTAACTTGGGGACACACAGCTATCTTCTGGGCATTTCCTAAAGGCATCCCAACCTGCCTGCAGAAATCCAGCTCGCAGCTTTATTTCCCCCAAGTCCTGGTTTGCAGCAGCTCGGATGTTCACTGGGTAACAAGGATCTTGCTGGCCATTAGATGGCAGTCTTTCCCTGTAGCAGCCCTGCTGCTGCTTGCAGTTCCCAGACCCATCAGTTTCTGAAACCAGCCTCTGTGTAGCCCAGAGCAATTTCAGGAAAGAGATTCTTTACTAAAGAGACCTTCACTAAAGAAGAGAACAGTCAGACAAAATATTCAGAAACAGAGAAGCTAGAAGAAAATACAACCCCCCCCCATCACATGTTCACCCAGCCTTCCCTCTTCAACAAAAGTCGCAACAGTTGTGTGTCCCTTTGCAGTCTGGGGTCAAATTAGAATTGCCAAGCACCCCAGTGAGCTCTGAATCCACATTCCTTGATCCCTTTGTGCCACTCAAAGCCAGATATTGATGTCTGAAAACAAGATACATAAGCTTCATTATATAAGTGTCTTTTCCTTAAACAAGACCGCTTTAATACTTAACAAGGTAGGGAAGCTACATAATTTAAAATCTATGCAAACAGAAATAAGAAATTATTTGTAGCGGGCTCCACTTTTACACACACCAACAAAGAAAGACATTCACCATTTTTTGCCTTCCCAGGGCCCAAAACTACAACACAGGCCTGTTCTTTTGCTCCGGGCAGAAGCCACAGCTGAAGCTGTTCTTTATCAGCTTTTCTTTCTCAATATTTACCAACCAATAAATCTTTTTATCCCCTAAGACAACTGACATTCGAATCCCGTTCATACGGAGGCTTGTTATCCAAAATAATATTAAATAAACTGCTTCATTATCCCCTGAAAAAGTAATATGATGGATTTTTTTTTTCCTTTGTGGGTCAGTATTAAAGAGGAGAGGGGGCTGTTTGAACCTGAGAGGAGGGCACCTGCCCTGTCTGTAGTGAGCACATCTCAATCTTAGAGTGTCCTGGCTCTAAGGGCAGGCAGAGGCCTCGGGAAACCTGTGTGTAGATCTTTGGAAACCTGTCTATTTTGGCTCAAAGAGCTTTCCATAGTCCCTGCGCTGTGGCATCCACTCCAAAGCTGGCACCTGCATCATAAGCCTGCCTGGACCCTTATCTAGGGTGTAAATGAGGTCTTGGTTGAATAGAAAATTTTGCCTATTTTCCAAAGTGAAATAACTCATTCTTTTGGTAAAAACTCCATTTCTTTTTTTTCCATGAGCCAATTCCCCCTATTCTTCCTTCTGTCAAAGGTGTGTGTGTTGTCAGTGGAAAGAGAATGGGCTGGGGGTGTCAGGAGATATGAGATGTTGGGCCGCTATGCTGCTAACTTCCTGGGGGGCCCAGCCACAGGACCCTCCTTTTCCTGCCTCAGTTTCTGCGTTTGTAGGATGAGATATTCCACCTGCTGCCCTTTTGAGCTTTCCCACAATTCTATTTACTAAGGATCTGAAATGAAGGAAGGGGCTTTCAGGCGTTGAAAATTCCCAGCTTCACAGATTACAAACACCAACTTGATTTTAATGGAGGCTGAGCATCTCAATCCCAGAAGAATCTTCTCTAGAAAAAAAATCTTTTGAATATTAATAGTAATAGATAGATAAAGATATGGAGTTGTATTGTACCAGGCACCATTCTAAAGGCTTTGTAGCATTCCTTAGTTTAATCTTTACAATATGCCCATCTCATTATGCCTATTGACAGCCAAGGAAGCTGAGGCACTGAAAGGTTAAATCATTTTCTCCAGAGTCATGTGGCTGGTAAGTATCTGAAGCCAAGGGGTTTGGCTGCGGAGTTGGTTGCTTTTGACGCCTTGCTCCCCAGCTGGCAGCAGGTCCAGGTAACCTATGAGCGTCTTTGCTTCCTGTGTGGTTGTAGAGCAGGGCTGCACCCTAGGGGCTCTGGCTATTGGGAGAGTTATAACCTTCTAGCCTTGGATGCTTTCCAATCCATACCCCCCAACCTTTATTCTACTTCTGTTCCATTATTCTGGCATGCGTGGCTATAGGTGATATGTGCAATCTTTGGACACTATTAATTTATAATGATGTAAGTAATGAATAAATAATGTTTCCTCCTTTTAAAATAAATGCAAGCATCACAAATAAGACTAAAAATTCCTTTGACCACTACCAATTCATTTCCTCTTCTCCTACCTAAAGTAACAACAGTCACTTTGAGTGTTCCCTTCTGGAATATTTTCTATGCACTGTTTACTTTTTGTGGGTTTTTTTTTTCCCTTTCAGAAATGCTATCATGCTGGATATATGATCTGGAAATTGCTTTTCTCCATCAGCAATGTATCTTGGGGACCTTTCCATGTTCCGACCCATGGATCTGCCTCTTTTTTTCCCCAAGAGTATTACTTTATTTGGATGAACCTTGGTTTATTAGGCCTTTCCCCCCTTTGATGGATATCTAGCTTGTTTCTAAATCTGTATTATTCCAGATGTGGCTGTAAGTACTTCCTTTCACATGCTTCCTTGTGCATAGATACAAATATTTCTTTTATGTAAATAGATAAAAGTTGAATTGCTGGGTATGTGCATATTTTATTACACAGACACGAATATCATATAAGATTTTTACAAATGCTGCCCCCAAATATTCTGGGGCTTAAAACTCTGTAATAACCTGAATTGCTCTAAGCAGTAATGGAACATCAATGGGATGCAATTGCAATGAGACAGGGTGTGGGCAATGCCAAACGAGTTATAAGTACCTGCTTTTTGCTTCCACTAAGAAAGCGTATCAGAATGCAGGAGGGTGAAAACGCATTAAAAAAGAGAAATCCTTAAATCCACTATACTTGAAATGCTTTTTTAAAGTAACTTATTTACAAGCATGTTTGAAGTCTGCTGTGATTTGCATGTGCTTCCGTCTGTCTGCACAGCCCCTGCTGCCAGCCAGGAGCTGTCCTTCTCTACAAACTCAGTGAAGGAAAGCGGCTGTGTCTCAATTCGTTGGGCTCCCGTTTACTGTATGGGAGGCCCCGGGTTCAATCCCCTGGGCCTCCTGGTGAAGGAGTTTCCGCACGGTGTGGAGAGCTCAGGGCCCGCCCAGCATGGAGAGCTGGTGCAACAAAGGAAGACAAGCAGCGGGGGGGTGGGGGGGGGGGGGGCGGGATAAAAATAAATTAATTAATTAAATTAAAAAAAAAAAAAACCTCAGTAAGGCAGCAACCAGTTCCACACATGGAGCATCCTGGACCACACATGTTAGAGCAGAGACACCATGGATGAGATGATATATCTGTCCACCATGCTACAAGCGGCTCTGATGAAGGTTGATTGGTAGATATTGGACTGGCATACACACATGCACATACACATACATGCACACATTTGCACACATGCACACACACTGCAATTCCAAGAATCGCTGTGGGTCTCCAACTCCCAAGAGCACTGGGATGGGGACCAGGAGCTTGGCCACATATCTGGGCTGCATCCCAGACTCTTTGGACCCTACTTTGAGTCTGCAAAGGACTAGAAATTGGACTTGTTTTCGTGAGTGGAACCCCAATAACATCTTCTACCAGGTCACCAGGTGTTATAAATCCTCATGCCCTGCCCACCGGACTTTTTCTTTTTCTGATCTTAACTTCAGTCTTGGGCTAAAAACAAAACAAAACAAAAAGTGAATAAAATTGATCATCCTCTCTCTTAGTACTTCCCCCCAGAAAACAGCTCATTTTGCTTTCATGTACCTAGCTCCCACATACTTTATGCCCTTTCCTTTCTTCCCATTTCAACCTCCTTTTGTGTAAGCAATTTTGGTCTGCCCCTTGACAGCAGGCCTCAGTGCCTGGGGCTGGTGAACAAATGCTTTCTCTGGTCCACAAAAAGATATGGAGGAGAATATTTAGAAATTGTATAGCAATCTGAAAGCATAATTTTAGATCTATTCAATCTAATAATAAATTTTAATTCTGAAAGTCTACTTTTATTTCATTTTCCTGACAATTCATTTTAATTGTATTTTACAAAAATATTCATCCATGGTGGATTGGAAATTTTTTCACAATGTGTACCTGTAAGACAGGATGGTCTCTGTTTGAGTTTTCCTTGAATGGTCAAGCAAAGACCAGTCCGATGGATTGGCTTAAATAATTGGGAATTTATTGGCTCATGATTCTGAGACTAGGAAAAAGTCCAAATCAAGGCATTACCAAGGCAATGCTTTCTTCCCAAAGACTGGAGTTGTGGGGCTAACTGCTGTTAGTCCTTGGTCCTGGGCTCCTCTGTCACATGGCAACACACAAGGCAGCCTCTCCTGACCTCTCCCTTCTCTTCTGGGCTCTGTTGGCCTTCAGCTTCTTGTTTCCCATAGCTTTCTCTCTATCTGTCTGAATTTCATTCTGCTTATGGAAAGGACTTCAGTAGTAGGATTAAGACCCATCCTGATTGAGGTGGATCAAGCCTTAACTGAAGTAACCTCATCAAAAGGTCCTACTTATGGTGGGTTCACATCCACAGGAATGGATTAAGTTTAAGAACATGTTTTTCTGGGATACATAGCTACAAACCAATACAGTCTCTCTTTAGAATTTGCAATTTGAGCCTTAACTTTCCTTGTGGACTAGGAGGTAGGCCTGTTTGGGTTCATGTTTTTTCAACATTTCTTTGTGCATCACAGAGCAGTGAGACAGGAGGTTCCTGGGTCTCCATGTCCCACATGGTAAGTGGCTGTCGCCTCTGTCAGTGTGGGAGGGCAGCTTGCCTCACAGGATGATCCTTGCTGATTTGAACACTAATCCCAAACCCGATATGTCACTTCTTATTCCATAACACTTTCTAAGTTCAGGGTAAGTGTTGATTTCTATCTGACAATACAGTATGCCACATATACCTGGAAGAAAAGGTGCAGGATAGTAGGTGGTTTGTGTGTTTGTGTGATTAAATGTAGCCACCTGGACATGAAGCAGGAGTTTTGAGGCTCTGAGTTTTCCTCTAATATTTTTTTAGTTCATTTTTTTAATTTTTCAAGATGCTTTAAATTATATAAATGTTATATAAAAAATATAGGGGAGTTAAAAATAATAATAATAGAGTGGGTTGGGGGGAAAACACACCAAATGTAAGATACTTTGGTAAGTAGTAATATTTTGAGGATACTCTTAAATCATTAATTTAAAATGTTTCACAACAATGCAAGGTATTGATGGTAGGGGGAGGTATAAGAGCCCTGTACAACGTTATGTATGTTTGTTTTGTAAGTTCACAACTATTACTATACA
Organism: Tolypeutes matacus; assembly: GCA_026826555.1. Taxonomy (NCBI): domain Eukaryota; kingdom Metazoa; phylum Chordata; class Mammalia; order Cingulata; family Chlamyphoridae; genus Tolypeutes; species Tolypeutes matacus. The sequence continues at coordinate 4,784,371 of JAKSZT010004976.1, forward strand.
CTTATTGTTTATGTATGAGTGATATATTTCAATAATTTTTTTTTAAATTAGAAATATACATAGGGGAGGAGTGGGTGTGGTTCAAGCAGTTAAGCACCTGCTTCCCACATGGAAGTTCCCAGGTTCGGGGGCCAGTGCCTCCTAAAAACAAAAATAAACAAACAAACAAACAAAAAACCAACTCAGGGGAGCTGATGTGGCTCAGTGGTTGAGCACCGGCTTCCCACATACTAGGTCCTGGGTTCAAGCTCCAACCCTGATACCTAAAAAAAAAAAAAAAAAATAGAAGATTCCCATTCACTCCCCCTTCAACATTTTCTCCCATTAACAACATCTTTCATTAGTGTGGTACATCTGTTGCAATTGATGAACACATAGTGAAGCATTGCTATTAACCATGGACTATTTTCAATAGGAGTACAATACAAAAAAAAATTTTTTTAAAGACAACACCTGAAGGCAGTTGCCTATTTGACTAAGACCTCAGAGTGTAGCCAAGGTTTTTTCTGTCTTTAAGGCAAACCTGGTGCTCTGAGATTTTCCTAACACTGTTACTCCATCATCTATTGCTGAATAATAAACATCCCCCAAACTTAGTGGTTTAAACCAAGAGCAACATTTATTTGGCTCAGGAAGCTGTGGTTTGTGTAGGGCTCAGGAGGAAGAGCTTATCTGTGCTTCATTTGGCATCAGTTGAGATGCTGGAAGGCTGGCCTGGAGCTGGGACCCTCAGGAGAGGCCTTACTCCCACCTGTGGCCCCTGGGCTATGAAGATGCAAACAGAGTGTAGGGGGAGGGGTTGGGACAACTGGGGCTTCTTGGGCATCTCTCTCCATCTCGGTGCGGTCTCTCCATGTGGTCTTTCCAGCATGGCGATTTCAGGGCAGCTGGACTTCTCACAGTCAGCTCAGGGCTCCCAAGGCACTTGTCCCAAATAGAGGGAGCCGGGCAGAAACCGGATGTCTTTCATTACCTAACTTCTGGAGCCCTGCAGTGTCACTTCTCTTGCATTCAATGTGCTCAGGCAGTCACAAAGCCCTGCCTGGGTTGAAGGGGAGGAAAAAAAGGGAAAGAAACTCCCTCAGCCTCTTGCTGGAGGTGTGGCAAGGTTCTGAAAGAGCATTTGAGGCTCAGAAACATTATTGCAACCATTTCTGTTGGAATACCGCATTGTTGCCACCCCAGAGAACAGCTGCAGGAAGGAATTGCACAAGAAGTTAAATGAGATGGTAAAGCAAACCCAAATGCAAAGAGGTAGGGAGCAGTGGCCAGCTCTGGCCCTCCAGCTTTGTGCTGTGGCCCTTACACAGCTGAAACTACCCCCACCTTCCACCCAGTCTGGCCATGGTAGGCACTTGAGGCTACATCTTCAGGGAAGAAAGGATTGGTGGAAACCTTCAAACTTTGCCATGGGTTCCGCATGTTTCCGGAAGCTGAACTGTTGTCTGTGCCTCTGAAACCAAGCTCAGCTAAGTGACTGCATGGGCAATGACCACTCTACCCAGTGGGAAGACCACATCAGGAGTCACCTTCTCCATGCAGTCTGCCATCATCCACTCCCCACTCCCCACCCCCATAGGTGCAACTTTCCATCTTTTTTGCCACAATCAAACCACTCGATCACAAAGGATACCATGGTCTTTGCCTTGTTTGTGCTCCCTGCATTGACTGGGAGACTCTCAAGATTTGAGGCCACATTTGCTTTTTGTCACATTCTTATCTGTTCTTGGTCCGGTTAATGGCACATGTGGGCCAATGAGAGAAAAAGAGAGGATGAAATCCCAGAGATTCAGTGCTAATGCCATTTGTGTTCTTTTTATGAAGAGAGGTTGAAATTTTGTTTTGTTTTTATTTTGTTAGGAATCCCAGCCCTAAATACACATTTTATTGTATATATTATTTCTGTGTGGTGAGTGTACATTTGTGTGTGTGTGTCTGTGTGTGTGACTGTGTGAGAGTGTGTGTGTGACTGTGTGAGAGTGTGGGTGTGATTCTGGAGTGTGTGCATGTATGTGTATTTCTGTGCAAGCATTTATGTGTGAGTGTGTATATGCCTGTGTAGAGAAAGGTGTATATGTTGTATTTGTGTGACTGTGTGCATATTTATGCATCTGAGTGTGGCATGTCTGAGTGTGTCTGCATGTGTCTGTGAGCTTGTGTGTGAGCATACATCAGTATGTCTTTGTATGCTTCATATTTATGTTTGTATCTGATCTATGAGTAGATGCATGTTATGTGTGTGAATGTGTGTTTGTGTCAGTATGCATATATGTGTTTGTATTTATATATGAAAATACATGTGTATGTGAGTGTATGTACAACGTGTGAGTATAGGTGTGAATCTGGAGTGTGTGCATGATTGTGTATTTCTGTGCAAGATTTATATGTGTATCTATATGCAAAGGTGTGTATGTTGTGTTTGTGTGGTTGTGTGCCTGTGTATGCATCTGAGTGTGGCATGTTTGCATGTGTGTGCATGTGTCTATGATTGTGTGTATGCTCACATGTGAGCGTACATCTGTATGTCTGTGTGTGCTGCATATTTAAGTTGATATCTAGGAGTCTCAGGGGTCCTTAACCTTTTTTGTTCCACAGACCCCCTTTGCCAGTCAGGTGAAAGCCACAGACCCCTCACTAAATCCACACTATACTGTGTATTTATTTTAAAAATATATCACACCCCCACCAACATGTCCCCACAAGAATAGTGTTTTTTTGAATTTCAATTCAAGCTCACGGACCCCTTGTTAAGAGCCCCTGGGGCAGATGCACGTTTGTGTGTGAGTGAGTGTGCACACAGACACCCATCTGAAGGGCTGGCTGTGGATCTGCATGGACGCGCGGGAGGCTCCCGCCCTCATTGGCGATTCCCGCCGCATCCTCAGGGAGGCCATCCTGACTTCCTCCCGGGGACAAGGAGCGAAGCAGAGGTCAAGTGACTTGCTCCAGACCCCACAGCAAGTCGGCGAGGTCTGATTGCCAGGCCCCCGCTCCCTCGAGGCCGGGCCGCCTCTCTGTGGCGTGTTGGCGCCTCGCCCAGGCCTCACGGCCCTGCTCTGAGAGCCCCCATTGTGGGCCGTGAGTGGCTGTGTGCCATCCCCGAGATCCCGCAGGTGACGGGTCTGTTCTGAGATGCAGGGGGAGGAGGGACCCCCGAGGGGACAGGAAAGGGGACACCCCTCATTTTGTGTGGTTAAAGGGCTGGAAATAACAGACATGTAAAAGGGAATGAGAGGAGAGGGGAAACCAAAGCTAATGAGGAATAATGAAGATGTCGAGAAGGATACACACAGAGAATGGTGGGAGCCGAGTGAGAGTGATCAGAAGCGGAAAACACACACACACACACACAAATAGCAACAGGAAACAAAGAGCACTGGAGATCGCATTGGGTCCAGGAAACTTTTTGTTTCTTGCTTTAATTGGTGACCCTGCTTCAGAGTTGCTGGAAGTGGGCACTGGCTCAAGAGACTTGAGTGTTGGTATGTAAGACAATGGGAGGCTGAATGGCATGGAAAAGCAGCCAAGAATGATTTTCAGTCCCAGGCACAGTGGATTTTAGAGTTACTCTTCTGGGCACAGAAGGAGGCTCTGAAAGCCTTCCAAATTGTCCTCCCAACTGGGTTCTCCATGGAAAATCCGCCTGGTGCCTGCTGATGTGAGAGCTGGAATCCAGGGTGTACCAGCCAGATGCTGTCCTCGGATCTCTGAAAATGGAGTCACATGAAGAAAATTGCACTCCCCAGAGTTTGTCTCATCGAATGTGAGCAAAAGGGTTTTTTTTTTTTTTTTAATAAGCTGCTTGAAGTGGAGAGTAAGACTTCCCAGAAGTCAGACGTAAGTAAAAACAGACAGACAACGAGTTTCCACCTTGAGTGGCTGCTGCTGGTTGAAAGCAGGCTTTGGTTTCATGGGTTGGGACCAGAGCACAATTACCTGGGACAACAGGAGAATAGCTAAGATGCCCGTCGGCAGTGGCCCTCATTACCCTGCCCCAACCTCTTCTCTAATGAACAGATATTTAAAGAACACCAGTTTCAAGGAGCTCCAAATTATTTCCCTGCTTGGGGTATCAATATCAGGACCTGGCTGAGACCAGGACCAACTACCCCCAAACCAAGAAAATCAACCCCAATTGGAAATCTCAAAACTGAACAAATTGTAAGTAGATGGACTATAAGCATTTGTCTTCCTTCTCCCTTATGATTCCTTCAAAGTGATAGTGAAGGAATAAAAGAATAAAAGTCTCTTGAGAGCAAAAGGTTGGTGAAAAAACCTTCAATCAAAGGATAAGAGATTAGAAAAAAAAATTTTTTTTTTCATATTTGAGTGGATAGAAGAATGTTGATGAGTAAAACTATGTAGTGAAAACTTTGATATACAGGATGGGAGCCTCGTTTGTGGGCAGATTTCCAAAGAAGCTTCAGGTTCAGGGCCACAGACCCAGGGTGGGCAAGAGAGAAAAGAGGGAGTGCCAAGGGGGATGTAATTCAACTTCTATTAGCAAAACCACTGAGCCATTCATTCCGTACTCCCCTGCCCCTCTCATTCCCTCTGCCTTCTGCCAACTCTGAGCACAAAGAAGGCAGGCCACACGGCATTGACCTCTGGCTTTAGGGGAGGGGAGAGGTAAAAACAACAATCAAAAAAAAAAAAAAAGGAAAAACTTTCTTCTCTAAATTGAGCAAACTTTCTTTTAAAAAAAAAAAAAAAAAAGATTTATTTATTTTACTTTTTATCCACCAAATAGTATTTGCAACTATTTTTCAAATATATGTAAATTGGTAATGATGAATAAAGTACAAGCAGTAGATTACAAAATAAAAAAAACTACAACTATGTCAGTGTGTGAAATAAATATTAAAATTTTAAAATAAAAGGAGGGGAGCCGGTGTAGCTCAGTGGTTGAGTGCGAGCTTCCCACATACAAGGTCCTGCATTCAATTCCTGTCCCCAGAACCTCAAAAAATAACATAAAAATAAAATAAGAGGAATCCAGGCACATGTAAAATAGAAGGAGGAAGCTTTTCTGGAACTCTTACACTGAAAGAACCACTGTTTAACTCATCGATATCTGCTCCTTCTTTTCTGCATTCAATTTAGTCAAAATGAGACTGCTTTAAACCGGGTTGTAAAAACCCACCCTTCTCCAAGAACAATTTCCCTGTATGTCTCTCTATGTCAACACATGTGGACAATTTCAGAAAACATTTTTAGGAAGACAATGAAGACTGCCTAGCAGGGCTGTTTTGAGGATTAAATGCTTATGAGGCACTGAATATGGAATCGCTATGTAAATTATAAAGCCCATAAATAGTGCTGGTTATAGCTATAATTATAGTTAAAAATATAGAAAATTTGATCCAAAGCCAAAGTGCTTGATTAAGTGGTGAACTCCATGGTCAACAGATATTATCATTCATCATACCCAGAGATCACAAAAATCATGGCCAAGGCTGCTGGGTTTTCAAGAGTATACCTGAATTCGAGTGCCCTGTGCATTATTTAAAGCAAAGAGAAACAACCTAACAGATGTTCTAGATAATGACTGTTTGGCATAGATATAATCTCCTTTGTCTGGGAACATGTACTCATGTTTATAGAAGTCCCTCTTGGGTTCCACATACTGCGTAATGATGGAAATGATTCTTTAAAATGCAGCTGTTGGAGCATTTTTTAAAAAGATATTTAGATTACATAAATGTTACTTTTTTTTAAAGCTGAGAATCTGGTGTGACCGGAACGTGGCTTTAGTCTGACAAGCCACCTCGATCCATAGGATGTGGTGCAAGGGGCAGCATACAGCCTAGCTCTGGTCCCTGTTAGCTGTTACTAAAACTCTATGAGCCTCAGTTTCCTAATCCCTAAAATGGGCATAAAATGATTTTCCTTCCAAATTTGTTAGGCAATAAGAGGTAATATGCATAATGTGCCAACACAGAGTATCATTCAAGACTCAGTTTAATCTATTGTTACTTTGTTTATATTAAGGGGAAGAGATACTGGGAGATGACGTCATTTGCTTTATTGTTCATGCATTCCGTTAATTTAAGCTAAAGCAATGAAGAGGTTCATTCTTAGATTCTCCAAGCTGAATTTCAAGTCATCCAATATTGATTTCTCATGTGTATGCATGATGGCAACCAAAACATCTAACAAATAGAACATATGCTTTAACGTTCAACCTAGGTTTGAGTCCAGACTTTGCAAACCTAAAAAGAAGCCTTGGGCAAGTGACTTAAGGCCCTATAGCAGTTTGGCATTATTTATGAATTCCAAAAATAGATATTGGATTATGTTTGTAAACTAGTCTGTTCCTCTGGTTGTGATTAAATTATGATTAGGTCTTTGACTGGGCCACGTCAGTAGGGCATTGAGTACCCACCCCTTGGTGGGTGGGGACTCACAGATAAAAGACATGGCAAAGGACAGAGTTGGAGTTCTGATGCTGAGTTTTGAGCTGAAGCCCATGAGGTGAACACACAGGAGAAGAACATGAAGGAATAGTGATGGCTCTTAGACATGGCAGAAGCCCTGGGGAGAGAGACAGAGCCATTCACCTGATAGTCTACAGCTGGCCTTGTGAAGAAAACAGAGGTGCTGAGCCCAGAGAGAAGCAAGCCCCAGGAAGAGAGGAACCCAGGAAGCCTGAACCTTCATACATATCAACAGCCACTTTGCTCCAACACGTGGCAATAGACTTTGGTGAGGGAAGTAACTTATGCTTTATGGCCTGGTAACTGTGGACTTCTACTCCAAATAAATACCCTTTATAAAAGCCAACAGATTTCTGGTATTTTGCATCAGTACCTCTTAGGCCCCAAAGTTCAGTTTCCTCATCTGTAAAATGCGGATAATTATATACGCCTCAAAGCATTGTTATAGAGACAAAATAGGAGCATACTTCTAAAGTACCTGGCACAGTGCCTGCTTCATTTCAAGTGAGCCATAAAACTTGGCTATTTATATTACAGAACCTCCACCCCAAAAAACAACTATTTTTATTACAGAGCCTCCATCCTCTTAGTATCGCTGTGTTACAAGAAGTTGTCACTGCACAAATTTCCCAAATGGAAACATACTTACAGTATGTAGATAATAGTTTAAAATAGCTGACATGTCTTCTTACTCAAATAATAGCAGAGGTTTCCTTTCAGTATCAGTATGCTGATACATTATTTTCCACTGGTACAAAAGACTCAATGTCACATACTTTTATGGCATCAATAGGGTTGAAGTCACAAGAATTCTGATGGCAAATTGTCTCTTATGTTAACTAAATTAACCAAAAAACAAAAGAAGCAAGAAAGAATAAAGGAAAGAGAAGTTTGCAAACCTTAGAATCTAGTGCTGGCTCTGCTCTCACTCAATGAATAAGCTTGGACAAGTCTAATTCTTTGATTCTTTGCTTGTAAAATGAAACACACTACCATTGAACATTTTCCTGGAGGTGCTAGCCAATGCAATAAGATGGGGAGATGAATTTAAAGCCCTAAGGATGCTAAATAGTGGGCCAACATTGTGGTTATTTGCAGACAATATGATTATATAGAGAATTCTTGAAGAAGTGCAGACTAGTAAGTTTAGTAAGAGTTCAACAAAATTTTTGGATATAAGACAAACACAAAAATTTAATAATCTTCCTTTATACCAACAATGACCAACCAAAAATTGTAATTGGAAAAGAAAAGATCTTTTTTTTTATAATGGCAGAAACATATAAGGTGGCCAGGAATAAATTTAACAAAAGATGTGTGCAACCTTCCTGGGGGAAACTACAAAGCATCATTGAAAGACATGAAAGAGATTGAGGAACTATCCAGAGATGAAATATGTCCCTGTTTGAGAAGACATGATTATAATGATAATGATTCTTCCAAAACTAATCTATAAATTTGACAGGATTTCAATCAAGATCCAAATCCATTTTTTTTTTTTTTTTTTGGAATTTGATACACTGATTCTCCAATTCATGTAGAATAGTGGTTCCTAACCAGAGGTGATTCTGCCCTCCAGAGGACATTTGACAATGTTTGGAGTTCAAGTAGGTAGAGACCAGAGATGCTGCTAATCATTGCAAAATGCACAGGAAGTCCCCTGCCACAAAATAATCCAACCCCAAACATCAAAAGAGCTGAAATCAGCTGAGGAATCTTGAAGAGGAAAGGATCTGGACCAGGCAAGGCAAATTCAAAAAAGGAAGATGGAAAGAGGGTAGCCTTACCAGATATCAGGACTTAATATAAAATTTTAGTAATTAAAATTATTTGGTGGGGAGTGGATGTGACTCAAGCAATTGAGCACTTGCCTCCCACATGGGAGGTCTGGGGTTTGGTTCCTGGTGCCTCCCGAAAAAAACAAAAACAAACAATAAGCAAAACAAATGATAAAACCAACTCAGGGAAACCAATGTGGCTCAGTGGTTGAGTACTGACTTCCCACATATGAGGTCCCAGGTTCAATCCCTGGCCCCTAGTACATTAAAATATATATATATATATTTGTGGGGGTAGGGGATGTGGCTCAGTGGTTGAGCAACAGCTTCCCATGTTTGAAATCCTGGGTTCAACCCCCAGCCCCCAGTACCTCCAAAAAAAAATCATTTGTGGGAATAGACACATTTATAAATGCCACAGAATAAAAAGTCAAAGTCATACATGTGTGGAATATGACAGAAAGGACACTACAAGTCCACAGGGAAAGGAAGGGTGGGCTTCTCAATAAGAGATGTTGGGAGAGTAGTCCACCACACTAAAAAAATAAAATAAAATCAGATTACTTATTCACACCATATGCAAAGGTAAATTTTAGATGGACCTAAGGCCTTTAAAAATCTTCAACTCAATCAAAATAAGACACTACAATCTTGGAAAAGGGAAAATGTATTTTAAAAAACAGAAAATACAAAAGAAAAAGAGGCATAAATTTGATTTGTTCAAAAATTTTAAATGGATGTGTGACAAAAGATGCCACAAGCAAAAATAAAAAGTAAGCACGGGGAGTGGATGTAGCTCTAGTGGTTGAGCACCTGCTTCCCACATATGAGATCTTGGGTTTGATCCTTGGTATCACCTGGAAAAAAAAGCAAGCATGATACAAATACCACACACACACACCTATTCAGTATATGTGAAGGGCACTTATATGTTTATGAATAAATAATAAAAGGAAAATGAAGAGGCTAAATCAGATGGTCAACTAAGTTCTGCCTGTCTTAATAGTCCATGATAAAAATGAGCATTACCTTAATAAGATTTAAAGTCTGCATATATAAATTTTCTTGGCTATCAGAGCATTCTTTCCATTCTGAAGTGAAATTGCAGAGCCTCAGATGGTCCCCAAAGACCTGCCTGCTCTTTGCTGAAAAAGATGCCTTAAAATTGTCACTTTTCATGGCTTATTTGGATGTTCAGTATTTATATCTATTGTGAATTACCTGAGATTACTTTTTACAAAAGCCTTTATAATTTACCTTCAATTTATTTAAGTTGTAATTGCTCCCTAGTCATTTGGTACAACATATAGTGAATTTAACAAAGTAATATGATGGAAGGGAAAGGCAATTAACATTAAAATTCTTCCTAACTTGGGTTGAGTTCTAATACATGGTGGTGGAAACATTCCAGCTGCTCATCTTTGGTATTTGAAAGTCCCCTTCTATTTCTGCCATTTAAGTGCCCAACAATAAATGAAATATAATCCACACCAATCAATTAGAAAATAACCCATGTCTTCTGAGTTTCCTGAGTATGCAATGGAGTGTTAAATTGGGTTCCTTTAAAAATTGGGTCTTACTTGTAGGCAACCTAAAATTCCATTGAACCACCTTAAGCCTTAGAATCAAGGATTCTAAGGAGGGGTTTCAGAGTTTAAGCAGTCTGCTTTCTCACCACTGTAAATATCCTCATGCTACATCCCACCTGTCCTCGTTTGAGTCTTTTGTGGATCCCAGAAAATTCTATTCTTGAAACAAACCCACTCCTATGCCTCTAAACCCTTTGAAGATGGGGCCTTTTGATTCGATTCAGTTCAGGGACCTTTTGATTAGATCACTTTCAATTAGATCACTTCAGTTAAGGGCCTTTGATTAGACTGCAGGACCCAGGGTAGGTCTTAATCTTTTACTGGAGTCCTACATAAATGGAAGAGAGAGGAGAGGAAGAGCTGCCGTTTTACCCTGCCACGTGAGAGAGGACTCCAGGGTCACCTGCAGATGCAGAAAGACAGAGGAACCCCAAGAGGCTGAGAGACAGGCCAGAGGCTGGAATCAGCAGAGCAGCCCAAAGCTGAAGCAACAAGTCCCAGAGAAAAGGGGAGACACAAGCCATGAGCCTGATTGCCTGCAGCTGAACTCAGGGAGGAAGTGAGCCTAGAGAGGAAGGCAGAGACCTTGGCAGAAACTGGACACCATTTTACCTTGGTATGTAGCAGGAATCCAGGACCATCAGCAGCCAATCTTTGGTGAGACAGCATCTCTGATGATGCCTTGATTTAGACGTTTCATAGCCTCAGAACTATAAGCTTTTACCCTAATAAATTCCCATTATAAAAATCAACTCATTTTTGGTATTTTGCATTGGCAGCCTTTAGCAAACTAAAACAACACCCAACCCCATTCTGGTGACCTTGACACCTTACCACAGTAAATGATTTGAGAGTAAGCACAGAACATTGTTAAGTTCACTGATAAAAAGTAGGTGTTCGGAAGCCAGACAGCCATTGCCATTGCTGTGTGGCCTTGGGCAAGTCACTTAACTTCTGTGCCTCTTTCATTCTCTCAACTGTAAAATGAGGATAAAAGTAGGGCATCCTTCATCGCCGATGGAAGGATGAGATGAACTAATCCAGGTAAGCAGTGAGAACAGAGCCTGGTCTACAGTCAGGACTCTGTAATTCTGACTGCTGTTAATGTTATCCTCTTCCTAAAGAATGTTCCACATCCTACTCATCTAAAGGGTTACTGAGATTGGAAAAAATAATCAATTCTCAATTATCCATACTAACGGAAGTGAGCAGGAATGCATAGGAGAACCATCACAAAGTATGGACAATCTAACACTGAACCATCTAATATGGCAGTCACTAGCTATATGAAACCATTTAAATTTAAACAGAAATGAATCAAAATTAAATAATATTAAAAATTCCATTCCTCAGTTGCACTAAAGCTACAGATCATATGCTCATTGCCACATGTGACTTGTGGCTACCATCTGGGAAAGCCCAGGTGATGAAACATTTCCATCATCACAGTAAGTTCAATGGGACAGTGCTGCTCTAATAGCCAAATGTGAACAGTGTTATTTCTTACTTGTAGATGACCAAAAACTATCTGTATTCTCTAAGGACTGGCAGGCAGGGAGATAGGGGAAAATACCCCAGAGCCTGCTAGGTACCAAGATTATCATTTCACATCATACAGCTTGCATTTCTAAATAATTTACCTTGATTTTTTTCATTTAAAAATATTTTATTTTACATTTTTAAACAATTTTATCCACACACCACACAGTCCCTCCAAAGTGTACACTCAATGGCTCTCAGTACAATCACAGAGCTGTGCATTCATCACCACAATCAATTTTAGAACATTTTCATTTCTCCAAAAAGAAAAATCCCTTACCCCATAACCCCCTTATTATTGACCTTTATCATTGGCATAGTACTTTTGTTACAATTGTTTAAAAAATATTACAACAATACTGTTAACTCAAGTCCATAAGGAGTGTATGTGGCTCAAGTGGAGCGTATGTGGCCACATGGGAGGTCTGGGGTTCGATTCCTGGTGGAAACAAAAACAAGCAGCAAGTAAAATAAAGTCCATTCTCTGCATTAGTTGTATTTTTCCCATATACCACCCTATGATTAACACCTTGTAATAGTGATGTAGGTTTGTTCTAGTTCATGCAAGAACATTCTTATATTGGCACTGTTAACCACAGTCATCATCCAAAACCAGGTTCACTATGTTATACAGTCCCAAGTTTATCTTCTAGCTCTCCTTCTATTTTACATTTTTAAAACTCACTTCTGTGAAGAGAAAACTCCAGCTTAAGACATTGCACTAACTCGGCATTATCAATTAAGATGCAGCCCAGGGTAGCCACAGTGACTCCTTAAAAGGGGCTGTGGTCCCTGGTGATGCACATACGAATATCTGAGTTTACAGTCATTACAAATCCAGCATGTTTGTGGCTCAGTAAGATGTCCTTACTTGGTTTCTCTATTACTGTTATCACAGTGCATCAAAACAGAGAGACACATTTACTGGTTTCCCTCTAACAATAATGAAAAGAAACAGTTTATAAAATCAGATTATATGAAAAATTGCCTAATGATAATAATTTATAAGCTCATTGTGGAATAATGGTGTATTCAAGAGTTGTCGTCATTTGATGAAAGAAAGGTAATATGAAAGATTTTCTCTGTGAAGAATGACTACAGATGAATTGCACTGAGATACAATTCTCTGATAAGGGACAATAAGAACCTCTAGAACATGTAATAATAGACTACTCAGGGTGAATTGAGGATTGCAATAAAAGCCCATAAATTAAAAAGTTTCCATATGACTTCTAATAGAAGACATGCCAAGGTGAAATAAGGAATCATTGGAATCAACTGATATCCTGCCTATAGCACAGTGTGTTGTGAAGGGGAAATACCTAGAAAACTACCTAAAATATGATTTCTTAAGCCTGGAAATTTTTAAAACCTTGATTACAACTACATCTACTTGGAATTCATTTTCCAGTAAAAACGAAATTTTTAAAAAGATGTAAGGTTTCAGTGGAACTCAAACTGTGTCCCTTCACATGACAAACCCTGGGGAAAACATGGTCTGTAATATAAATAGGTCTTGTTAATTTACTGGAAGTGGACATTTTCAACAAGCTTGCACTTTTTACAGATGAAAACATCAGAGGACTACTGAGAAAACTGGGGCATGGGAAGGCTAAACAAACTTGCCCATGGTCACGTGCCTACTAAGTGGTGAAGCTGCAATTTATCCTACACAGGCTAATTGCAAATTGAGCATTTGTGAACTTAACAGTTGCCAGAATGTACCACATTCATACTCTGCTGTGCTACACAGCAGCCAATGTGAACAAGGAGAAACTGGACATTCCCATGTGGAAATCTCCTCCAGACATGTCAAAGTTAAAAAGAAAATAGAAAAAGAAAGTTGCAGAATCACAAATATAATCAAATCCAAGAATTAAATCAATTCTAAAAGCAAGACTTTTCTCCATGCATATTTGTGCATGTAAATGCACAGAAAACATTTACACCAAACTGTAATGGTAAAGCCATGGACTTGGGAAGGTTAAGGTAGGATTTTTGCTTTTTTCACTTTATACCTTTTTATTGTCTGATTTCTTTGCAATGGTAATATAGTCTTGGAGTATTTGTGAACCAAATAAACAAATAAGGCCCCAAAATAGAGTTATTATGTATCTGAACAAAATGACTGCTTTAAAGTCACAAAATCATTCAACACATCACCAATAGGGATTTTTTTAAAAGATATATGCTATTCTATGGCTTGTTAGAACATACAAGTTACTCTGTCATTAACCATTTTTTTCCCTGCAGAGGGATGGGTTAGGTGGTACCTTAAAGCATAGGCTAGAAATAAGCCCAAGTTTGAATCCTTTGCTCATCATGCACCATCTTGCCACCTCCAGGCCCTTATCTGTAAAACAGGAATCACTTATTGCACCACTGTCCCCAGAGATTTCCAGCATTGGGTCCCTATAGTCCAGGATGCAGGCAGCAGAAGTCAGGGACGGGGGCATTTCCTAGAATGGTCTGGTAGTGTGTGGGCTTTTTTTCACACTAGCTATGTGGGAGATCTACACACTAAAATATCTATTTTCAGAGTCCCCTAAATTGGGGCTTCTCAACTTCAGCACTATTGACAGTTCGAAACAGATGACTCTCTGTTGTGGGGTTGTCCTGTGCATTGTAGGAATTTCAGCAGCAACCTTGACTTCTACCCACTAGATGCCACTATCACATGTCCCCAACTGTGCTGATCAAAAATCCCCAGACATTGCCAAATGTCTCCTGGGAGAAAAAAATCACCCCAGGTTGAGAGCCATTGCCCTCAATTATTATACTGGCTAATGTGGTTATAGGCCCATTTTCACGGCACCTTCTGAATAGGGGGAAAGACCTTTCTTCCACAGAACTACACAAATAAGTATAAACCTACTTCAAAGGATGCCATGGGAGCTCAAACTTCAATTGCTGGAAACACAAACCATCACAGGTATTTTAAGCAGAAGTGATTTAATCGAGGGAATTGAGTGCTTACAAAATCTTTGGCAGGGCTGGAGAAGCACGCACTAGCCTAGCCCTCGGAAGTCACCCACAGCAACACCACAGAATCAGTCCCTCAGGACAGCCCAACCCAGTGCAAGCAAGATGGCCAGGAATCAAGAGGCTGAGACAGGAGCCTCCAGCTCCAGGAACACCCTCCCTTGACTGTGATCCAAGGACAAAGAAACTGGAATCACCCCAAATTTGGTCCCAACCACACAATACCCAATAAAAGCACATTGGTACACTCATATATGTCTTGTGCTCTGTGTTTTGGCTCTACAAAAGCAGAGCCCAGGTGTGAAATACAGCTATGGAGAAGCTCAATGTCTCCATGTCTGCTTGCCTACCAAACAGTGCACAAGTACATCCAAGTAATACTCAGAAACTAGCTTCGCGGGAGTCTGGGAAATATAATTTTCTGTGTTCTGGTTTCAGTTGTGGAAGTTGAGAGCCTCCCCAGGAGTGCTGAGCAGGCCTGACTACCAGCGTGACTTGGCATGGAATAGGGAGATGTGAGCTCCCCAGGGTATCTGCACAGGACTTTCTAAGAAAATGATGCTTGGCATGAGACCTGGAGATTGAGGAGGAGTTATCTCTGCAGAACCTGGGAACGCTCTGAAAAGAGCAATAAGGGTGAAATACTAACAAGTGGCAGTCCAGTGCAAACTGATGAGGAACACACAATACATGGGAAAGACCATGTGACAACCTGAATTTGGTAAATCAGAAAAAAAAAAAAGATTTTTTTTTTAACTAATCCATTCTTGTGGGTGTAAGATCCTTTGATTGCATTAGATTCAGTTAAGGCAGGGGTTCTTAACCAGGGGTCCATGGACAGATTTCAGGAGGTCTATGAGCTTGAATTGAAAACTCAAAAAACATTATTCTTGTGGGGACATATTGGTGTGGGTGTGATATATTTATTAAATAATACATAGAATAGTGTGGACTTAGCAAGGGGTCCGTAGTTTTCACCTGACTGGCAAAAGTGTCCATGGAACAAAAAAGGTTAAGAACCCCTGAGTTCTTAACCTTGATTAGAGCACTTGATTAGATCACTTTTGATTAGACTACATCAGTGAGACATGACTCAGGTTGAGTCTCCACCCTCTTACTGGAGCCTTATATAAATGGAGACAGAAAGAAGTCACACAGAAAAGGGAGCTCTACCTTTTTGACACAGGCATGGCAGAGAGAGGACTCAAGGGTTGCTAGCAGCTGAAGCGAGGCACAAAGCCCGCAAGAGGCTGGACCCATGAAGCAACTCAAGGCCAAAGAGACCAGCCATATGCCTGATTGTCCACAGCTGGTCTCAGGGAGAAAGTAGAGCAGCTGAGGCTGAGAAATGAGACAGGGAAAGAGACAAGACATATGCCTGATTGCCCACAGCTAAACTCCTGAGGACAGTGAGCCTTGAGGGAAGGCAGGGACCTTGGCAGAGATTGATCGCCATCTTGCCTTGCCATGTGGCATGACGCCAGAATTGCCAGTAGCCAACTTTGGTGAGAAAGCATCTCTGATGGTGCTTTGATTTGAACATTTTCAAAGACTTGGCACTGTAAGATTTTACCCCTAATAAATCTCCCATTATAAAAGCCAATCCATTACTGGTACTTTGCATCAGCAGCCTTTGGCAAACTAAGACAGACAGGGAGACTGGGCAGAATTTATACGATGCAAGAAATGGATCTGGTGTGGTCTGTGTATCAGTAGCCGTTGGTTCCCACCTATTCCCTTCAGCATTCTGCTTGCACATCAAAGACTGCTTCCTGCAAACATAGGGATTCTCTGACCACAGAAGTATTCAGAAAAAGCCAGAAGTACTGGAGTAGCAGCCCTCAATCCACCATAGGAGGGGATTTGGAAGATAGAGAGACTCCAGCTTCCTTGCCCCATCTTTGCCTGTTTTACTCCATCTCCCAGAGTTCACCAGAGTGACTGAACTTCAGTTGCCCACAGTACAAACTCAATATTATATTCTTGATTGGCTGCCTTCCATTCCTGTTTCATTTTCTACCATCCCTATAGATGCTTACTGGGATCCATCACTCAAATCCTTGTCTCAGAGTTTACTTCTGATGAAATCCAGACCCAAACATCCTTGAAACAGAAGTTGTTCTTTTATCACTACCTACTCAAGGATTCTAAGTCAATGTGAACCAATTGCCTCCAACAATTGTGACAGAGGGAGAGAGGTGTCCGAGTGAGTTCAACTGGGGACTTTTGCAGTCAAGATTCTAAGTCCACAGGGCTCAAAGAAAAATATAGAAACACCACTGACTTGAAAAGTGCCTTACTTTGGAGATCTGGTTTCCTGGAATTCTAGAGAGACAGCTCTTTATTTTCTCAGGTCCACACCTGGGGGGGGGAGCTCCTCATTTAGCAGAAGAATTCAGATTTCAACCCAGTCATTGGACTTTTGGAAGAGTTCTCAGAGCGTAGAAGGGTTCTTAGCCCAGTTTCCAACTAGCACACAAACCCAGTTAACCTGCTCTGATTTGGACATTTCCAAGGTGTCCATGAACATTAGACATCCTTCTTTAAATGGGTGAATAGTTCACTAACTTGGAAATGTGATCAGCAAATCTTGGTGGCGCAGTTTAGAAAACAGATATAAGTGGCTCAGAGGAACCACATGGCCTTTCTATAGGGCAGCTCACCTTGCAAATTCCATTCCTTCTAGAATGGAAGAAGCAATACTCTGCCAAGTTCATAAAACAATGGTCAACTGGCTTTACTTGACTTCAGTATGCAACACTGTAAATGAAAACCTCAAACTTTCCTCTTCAAAACAGTCTGCTAATAAGAACTGCACCACTAAAATAATAGGAAAGCAAATATTAAAGTCTTTATTCTAAATTCCAAACTCTTGTTGTATTTCATCCAATGTGACAATCCCAGGCAAGTCATTATCAATTGATCTAAATCCCAGAGGTCTTTTCCTTAGTGAGTTTTTTGATCATTGTTTGGTGTTATAGCTTAACACATATGAATACTGGGGTTTGGACAAAGAGTGGGAAGGCCATTGAAACTGAGTGGGTGTGTTTTAACCTATAGAGCCTCCAATTGGAGCTTGCATACCTCTACCCAAACCAAGCGTCTTCTTCAGTTTAGATGGTGGCTGTCTCCAAATATAGAACTAATATTTATTGAGGGCTCATAATCTGTCATGCTCTGTGCTAAGGGCCTTAATTCATTATTGCATTTAATAATTTCAACACCCAAGTGAAGCAGGAATTACCTAATAAGCCAAATCAGTATTTAGGGCACTACCAAGAGGGAGAGGTGTGGATAGAAAACTAAGGGAAGATCTACTTTGGTAACTTTGGTATCAAGTATTTTGTGGTCTGAAAGTGCCAAAATAAATTAGTTTGATTTTATCATTTAAGTTTTGCTTCATTTTGATATATAAATTGTGTTTGGAGTTATATGCAGAGGCTCGAGACAAGATACTTGATAAGCTTGTCAGTGTTTGGGGACTCTGAACTTCTTAATTCTGTCCAGGTTTAACAATTATCTCCATTGTACAGGTGACAAAAATGAGGCCAAAGGAAGTTAAATCACTTTTCCATTGTAGCACAATTGGTATTTAAGTCTGTGCTCTTAAACCAGTGAGGAGAACTGGGTGTCTTCTATATCTCTCAGAGGAGGAGAGCAGCTCAGATCTTGGAGACTCCAAATTACCCTGTGTTGTCCTTTAGCAGAGCTAAAGTTCAAGAAGATGGGCAGAAAGTCTGATATGGATGAGTATTTTAAAATTCATCTTATTGCCAATACACACACACTAGAAGGTTTAAAATTTAAGACTGACAATACCAAATGCTGACAAAGGTGTGGAGCAACTGGAGCTCTGATACATTGCTGGTGGGAATGTAAAATGTCATGGCCACGGTGGGAAACAGTTTGGCAGTTTCTTATACATTTAAACATATCTTTTCCCACCAATCCTGCTCCTAGGTATTTACCCAAGAGAAAGGAAAATTTATGTTCCACAAAAACATGCACATGAATACTTATAACAACATTATTCATAATTGCCCCAAACAGGAAACCACCCAAATGTCCATTAACAGGCAAAAGGATAAACAAGCTGTGAATATCCACAAAACAGAATACTATTCAGTAATAAAAAAGAAAAGAACTATTGATACATGCAACCAAATGGGCAAATCTTCAAAGCAATGTGTTAAGTGAAAGACTCCAGACACATACACATTAAAATGACATTGCAATGACAGATACAGGCCATTGCATGTCTTCTAATAACTTGCAAAAATGTGCGGGAGAGAGTGTAGACTACAATGTAAACTATAATCTGTGCTTAGAGGCTATGCTCCAAGATGTGTTCATCAATTGTGGCAAATGTGCCACACTAATGAAAGATATTATTTGATATGGGAAAATGTGGTAGGGCTAGGGAGCAGGGCATATGGGAATCCCTTATATTTTTTTGTGTATAACATTTATGTAATCTAAGTTTCTTTAAAAAATAAAATTTAAAAGTATATTTTTAAAAAGTAAATATTATATGATTCTTTATCCATGAAACTCTAGAAGCGGTAAATAATGTCACAGAAAGCAGATCAGTGGTCCATGGACTGGAGGTAGAAGAAGGAGACTGACCACAAAGTGTCTTGGGGGATGATGCAAATGCACCATATCTTAATTGTAACAGTGGTTGTGTGCTTGTATACATTAACCAAACTCATCAAAATATACACCAAAAATCCACACAGTCCTATTTTCCCCCAGTCAAGTGCACGCTCTTCTGTTATAACCTCAGGGAAACACTTCCCACAGAACAGTTTTTTCCATGTGGATTGTGTAGTCCTCCATTTATGTTTTCATATCTGTGTATGATGATCAGCTCTCCAAGAGCAAGGATTGTTTCTGCTTTCACTTACCATTCTCTCCAGCACTTAGCAGGGCTCTTGACATTATACAGATTTGTTAAATAAATGTGGATAGATGAAAAAAAATGTGGATGGATGGATGGATGATGGAGAAATAAACAAAACTAGGCTGGGGGAAAAGGTAAGGCAGGATTCTTTAGAGGTTTCCCAACTCTGATGGATTGGTTGGGCAGCCCCATTATCTCCCCCAAGGCTTCCCCTTCCACACACACCTATTCTTGTTCCTGAAAGTAAAAAATAAAACAAAGAATGCCAAGTCTTCTTGGGTACATCTGTGAAATGCTACAGGTTCCTTTGCCAATTGCTGCTGCTTAAACAGCCCAGAGACACACCTTGGTGAATCACCTGGGCTACAGAGATATTCATAACACACAAGAGATGGCCAATATGGCAGCTGACAAATTTTCTGGTTATTCAGTCTTCCTTGGTGTTCTAATGGGGATAATAACTTATAATGTCACTTTGAGGATTAAGTAAGATCATGAAGAATGTTTTAGTTTCCATTGTTACCTCCCAACGATCCCTAAGCATGAGTGCCAAGTGAGCTCCTCACTGTTCAGCCTCAGGGGGGAATGCAAGCCAAGGAGATATAGTCCCCATTCCTCCAGCTCCAACCCTGTTCTCCTATTTTGCCTGGTGGAAAAGGAAAAAAGAGAGAACTTCTCTCTTCCCCCAACATCCCAGTCTACGTCTGTACCTCTATCTTAACTGTAAGAAACAGTAAAATTTAAAATAATACTGGCTTCCCCAGGATTGGATTTTATTTCTCTCACACATTGGTGTCCATGTGTAGGCAAGCCAGAACTCTACCCGATGAAGCCCTCAGGGACCCATGTTCCTTCTCTTTCATAAGCTTCTCCATGTATTATCTCCATTCTCAACACTACCTCATGGCCCAAGATAACTGCTGCAGCTCCTGCCAGTATGTCCCTCATCTCAGCAATAGGGAAGGCTAAAGAGCCAAAGAAAAAATAAACAAAGAACACATGCTAGCGCTCATCTGAGGGAGTTCCCTGGAGCTACCATAAGACACTTCTACTTTTACATCTCATAAAAGCCAAAACTGAATCCCATGGCCACACTTAACTGCAAGAGAGACTGGGAAGTGGCATCTTTAGTCTGTGCAATCATTTGCCCAGCTATAAAGTTGGGTTTATTCCCATGGAAGAAGAGGAAGCAGATGGGGTGAGGGGGGAGGGATCTAACAAGATACATTTCCTTGAACTCATATTGGTCTTTGGAGAAAGCACTATGAAAAACAAAATTCTGTTTCTTTTGAAAAAAAAAAAAAAAAAAAAAAAACTATCCTTCAGCTCCACTACCTGCACTGTGCTCACTGGGAAGCCTCATCTCTTTGAGGCCACGTGGGTAATCGCTGTGATGGAGGTTCCACATTTTGGCCCCCAGGACCAACAGCAGCGGTGCCCTTCACAGCTGCCCTTTTGGATACTTTTCCTCCTTGTCCTATTGTGTTTCTCTCCTCAACCCAATGTGACAAAGCTCTTCTGTACTCAGCTCAGACCCAACCACCACAGGGTTCCACCTTTCCCAACTGCAGTCCTTTGGAAATGCAGCGAGTGCTTGTGCCCTGTCCATTTGCGAAAGCAGGAAGTGTAACAAAGGATGGAAAAGATCCTTTCAAGGTGCAATAACAGCACAGCAAGTTCATATCGTCGCTATAGATAATGGCTCAGAACTCAGAACAGTGATTGGGGTGATCCCCGCTCCTTGCCATTTTTGTGGGGCTCCCTGGAGAAGATGGGGAAACAGAAAGGAGAACACAGAAGGCAAAGTATTAAATATGAGGATCCTGCATCCTTTTGGCATAGCAATAGCCATTTTTCTCCCTGCTAACGAGTTGGGGAAGGCAGATGATTTATTATAAGCTGTTTCAGAATATATTATGCATGGTAGAGGCATGGAAAGGTCTTTGATATGTATCTGAAAGAGCTTCAAACCCATAAAAGAGATAAATTTTGTATGAAGAGTGTCACAGAGAGGCTGGGAAGAATCTCCGACACATCTTCATATCACAAGGAATAATGAAAGGCTGTTCTACTCACACAATTCGGGCATTAATTTCACTTAAAGAGGCAGCCATTAGCATATCGATGAACCCGACTTCACATTATAAGCTGTCTGTCCTATTGGGAAACACGAAGAAAAACTCCACGGTCACGGTCAAGGCCTGAGTCTTAGTCATGGCCCCTGAATGCATGCTGTGGATTGTTTCCCCCTTGAAATGCTCATCCTGTCTCTGGTTTCTTTACTCTAAATCTGCAAAACCACAAATGGAGTGCCTTAAAATGCCCTGTTTTGCTTTTCCTTCAACACCCAGCTTCGGCGTAATGCCCATATTCTCACCAAAGCCTTCTGGAATGTGAACTCCCCTGACCCATGGACAAGGGTGCAGGTCTTTTAGTTTCAGCCTCACTTCCCGACTCGTTCCTGGCCCAGTTCCCCGAGGTGCCCAACCGCTCAGCCGGGGCTCCCCGGGGTCTCTCTCCTCTAGTCTCGTCTACTTTCAATGACCAGGCTCTAGGGAGAGTAGATAAGACCCCTCCGGAAGCAGCTGACAGCGCTCCGGCATGCAACCAGTTACTGGACAGATCATGAAAAATTTGTGGAGAACTCCTCTTGTTCTCCAGCATCGTGCATTACGGCTTTCTGCTCCAGGCTGCCGCTACTGTTTGAATCAAACTGCCTCTAATTATGGCTTTATTTGCCTTAATAAGGAGACATTCAAGTGTGCAGAGAGTTGCACACAAAACAATAATAACCATGATAGTAAAGTGTCCTTCTAAACATCTGCAATTAAGGCATTCCTTGTTAATTGCATTAATTAACCTCCCCCACAAAACAGCTGAGGAGGTTTCCACAACAAGGAGAAAAGAAAAACGGTCACAGCTTGCAGGCGAACCCATCCCCTGGGCTGCCAGCTTCCTGTGCTTCAGAAATTCTTCGGAGCTGCCTGCCCCCCAGGACCCAGAGACCAAAGACACTGTTCAGCCGTGCGAGAGGAACACCGGTTCTCAGGTCTCCAAAGCAGGAGGAACCACCACAGCAGACTCCCCCTCCATGCTCCAAAAGCCGTGCCTTGCCCCTTGCAAGACAGAACAGGAGAAATGGGTGGAATACTGATCTCCAACATATTGTCACTTTCCCAACAGGTTAATGTGATTTCAATGTTTATCTGAGATGCGCAAATATTACATCATCCTTACAGGTCCTGGAGATGCCAGGGGACATAGTATTGTCCTATTCTGCAAATGAGAAAAACAGAGCATGATGTGGAGGTTATCACACTTTCTAATACCACCGAGGTATTCAGAGCTGACACCAGGCTCCGTGTCTTCCAACATGCATTCCATGTAAAAAAAAAATGATGAATAATGCAAAAGAATGAAATTTCACATTTTCAGTAAATAAATATTTGTTGTGTGTCTAATACATGTCAGACGTTGCACTGGGTGCAGGGGATAAAACAAAAGCAAAAAAAGGATACAGTCATGAAGCTGACATGAGGAAGAGGACGTTAAGCAAAGAATCTCACAGTAAAATGTTAAATTGTGACTGTGCTAAGGATATGAAAGGAGAGGTGAGTGGGATTATTAGATGCATGATGTCATGGAGGAGTTATATGGGCAAAATTTGTGTATGGGGGTGTGGGCAAAGAGGGGGTTGAAGGCTAACAGGCAGAGAGAATAGTGTGGGCAAAAGGACCAAGCCATGACTGGGGAACCAGAAGATAGCCAGTGCCCTAGTTTTCCCAGCTACCATGACAAACACCACACAACTGCTTAAATAACAGTAATACATTGATTCAGGGTTTACCAGATGCCAGAAGTCCAAATCAAGGTGTTAGCCAGAAGGCTTGCTTTTTCCTGGGGTTAGTCGCATTCTGATTGTCAGTAAACCTAGGGTTCCTTGGCTTTCCCATCACATACAATACCCTCTTGTTTACCAACCTCCTTCTGTTGGGCCTCACTGTAATTAAAATGACATCTTATTTACAATGAATTCACGGGAATGCAGATCAAGACCAAGAACAAGTCTAAATTAGGGTACACAGTTCAATGCACCATAGCCAGTGTTGGAGTGCAGAGAGTGATGGGGACAGGGTGTGAGGTGGGCTGGAGAAGTGGGCAGGGGTCAGTCCCAGCAGCTCCTTGAAGTCTTATAATGGTAGAAAGCAGTGGAAAGTCATTGGAGGGTTTGGGGCAGGGGAGCTGCAGGATCAGACTAGTGTTTTGAGAGATCATGGATGGTGAGGGGCATCAGGAGAGAATCGAGTAGCTCAGCTGGGTATGAAACCTGACCATGGCAGTAGAAGGAAGCAGATAGTGGCATCAAGAGATAATTATGGGAAGCAGATGTGGCTCAAGCGATTGGGCTCCTGTCTACCATATAGGAGGTCCAGGGTTCGATTCTCAGGGCCTCCTGGTGAAAAGCAAGCTGGACTGCATGGCAAGCTGGCCCACGCAGAAGTTGTGGCCCACACAGAGATCTGGTGCAGCAAGATGGCACAACAAAAAGAGACACAGAAGAGAGACAATAAGAGAAACAGCAGACCAAGGAGCTGAGGTGGTGCAAGAGATTGAGCACCTCTCTCCACTCTGGAACTTCCCAGGATCAGTTCCCAGTGCCACCTAAAGAGAAGGCAAGCAGACACAGAAGAACACAGAGAAAGCAGACAGCAAGTGCCAAAAAAATACACCGAGGGTGGAGGGGAGAAATAAATAAATAAAGTTTTAAAAAAAAAGATAATTGTTGCATATATAAGACTGTCTTTCTTTGAAACAGAACAAATGTACGTTAATGTTACAAGATGTTAATATCAGGCAAAAATACAAACAAAGCAAACTAAAATAATCTTCCATTGGGGTAAAAAAAAAAAAAAAAAAGAAATATACTAAGTGAAAGAAACTAGACAAAAGGTACTACATATTGTTTGACTCCATCTATACAAACTATAAATATAAATAAACTAGAGAGATGGAAACAGAATAGCAGCTATGTATGGCAGGGGGAAGGATAGAGAGATTCAGAAGTGATTATTAAGGGGATTATTAAGGGGTGGAGTTTTTTTGTCTGTCTATTATTATTATTATTATTATTATTATTATTATTATTGGGGTAATGCAAATTCTCTAAAATTGATTGAAATGATGATGCACAACTCTGTGATTACACCAAATACCATTGATTGTACGCTTTGGATGGATTGTATGCTTTATAAATATGTATCAATAAAACTGATTTTTTTTTAAAAAAGAGATAATCATTGATGATGATGTTCTTTCATCATTTGTAACAAATGTTCCACAACAATGCAAGGTGTTGGTGATGGGTAATGCATGGGAATCTTGTATGGTATGCATGATTGTTTTATAAACTCATAATTTCTTTAATAATAAAAGAGAAATAATTGTTGAAGGCAAAATCAATAAGACTTGATAATAGATCTGGTGGAGGAGAGCTCAGTAGTAATTCTTGGGCTAAAGGTGATACTGCTCACTCACCAGTGTGAGGACTTAAAGACCTTGAGTTCTCCCGAGATACCCAGGAGGAAATACTTAGCTGGTTATACAGGTCTAGAGCTTGAGAAGAGATGTCAACCAGAAACCTGAATTTGAGAGTCACTCATGTGTCGGATGAAATAGAGACCTCAGAAGTAGATGAAATCATCTATGGAGAAAGTATAGCATGAGAAGAAAAGTAGGCTCAGGGCTGAGCCCTAAGCAATGCCAATATTTAATTCTGGAGGAGAATATGGTAAATGAGACTTCAAATGAGAAAAAGAAGGGGCAGCCAGAGGGCTGGAAAGAAAGCCAAGGGGGTGGCATCCTCAAAGTCGAGAAAGTGAATGTGTCGAGACAGAAGGAGAGGTCAAGGATGAAGGCCATGGAGGGCTTAAGGAACGTGACAACTGGAAAATGTGCTTTACATTTGGTGACACAGAGGTTGTTGACAACTTCAGGTAAGATGGAGGAGGGATAGGAAGAAGCCGGTTGGATTCAGGGAGGGGGAGGGGAGACAATGCTTACAAGAAGTTTGCTTGGAAAGGAGGAGGAGAGATATGGGGCAGTAGCTGACAAGGATTTTGTGAGGCTAAGGGCAGGTTTGGTTTCTTTTTTTTTAAAAGGAAGAGATTTGAGTGTGGGTAAAAGCTCATGGGAAAAAGCTTGCTGAAAGGTAAACATAAGAACTGTGCATTTCACTATAAGTAAAGTTTTACCTAACAGAAAAGAAAGAAACAAACAAAAAACTGTTGAATCTAGTTAATGGCATGCATTGCTGAAGTGTTTAGGGAAGAAATGTATGATGTCTGCAACTTACTTTGAAATGCATTTTACAAAGGGTTAATGGATGGCCAGAAGGATAGATATGTGATAAAGCATGTAGAGCAAAACAGTAATTGTAGAATCTAGATGGTGAATAGACCGGTGTTCTCTGGACAACATTTCAGATTTTGTGTATGCTTGAAAATTTTTAGGATTCAACTTTGGTGGCATCCAGTTGAGAGAGGAAGGGTATGTGAAGCACAATGAAAACTGATGTAGTAAGTTTCCCAAAGAGGTGTGAGGTGAAAGCATTGGACTCAGATAGGAGGAGGCAGAGGTTTATAGAAACAAAAGGAAAATAAATCTCCATACCAAAACATTATGAATCAAGTATGTATCCATAATGGCCCATCACCACCTGGCCTTGGGGAGTAACTGGCTTTTTCTCACTTCGATAATGCATGTGCACAAATCCCCATGAAGTAAGGAGAATCCTACAAGGTGATTACATGTGGCCAAACAGGCTAAAGCACTTTGAACTTCCCCCTCACATGCTCCCTCTGCCTGGCTCCTCTTGTGTCCCCTGGTACACAAACAGGAAGTGAAGCAAGCACCGCCGCTGGCTCCTCTGCTCTTGAGCCTCAAGGAGCGCCAGCTTTGGCATCAACAAACTTGGACTCAGTTTCCACCCATTTCAAGTGGTGGCAAGAATCCCTCCTCCTACTCGGGACCACCAAGAGAGTTAAACAAGGGACATCTTGAGTATATAAAATATCTGGGTCCACACCTGGTCTAGACTGACTGCAAAAAACAGGCTGTTATTTTTTGAAAATGCAAAGTTTGAGTGCAATCCATGCCCACGTATGCACTGTTTTAATTCAGAAGATAACATGGTCAAAGGAGCAGGGGTGCTCACATTTGCACATCTCTTTTGCTCTCTGCTCACATCTCAAGCTGCATAAAAAGTGACCTCTCTGGTATCCCTGATGTCTTCCGTCATGTTGCTTGTCCACATAAAAGCCCTTTCAAGAATCATTATCACCCAAGCGGCTTTCAGTTGGGCAGCTCATCTCTTCTGAAGGGCCCTGAGACGGCCACAGAGGAATGCCCGGCAGCCTTCTTTCCTTCCTGGGGTCAAAGCGTCACCTGGGATGATTAGCAAGATCGGTCCTGGACCCGACTGGGTTAGCGTAGCCACAAGACCAACCAAACGAAGTCCTGAGACATGCCGCATGGAAGAGGAGTCTCTCTGATTTCCGGCTCCCAGATCTGAAAAGCCACCTTCTTCTGATCTCAGTGGAAAACTCCAATTCATTAACTGATTTCAACAGAAAAAGAAAATCTCAAAAGGCTTGTTGACAGCCACTGTAGCAATGATGTACCTGGCCCTTATCCTACATTACTCTGCTTTTATTAGGAAAAGAGAAAAAGGCATTTGTTTCCAGGGACATAACCTCGAAGCATGAGATGAAAAACAAAACAAAACAAAAAAGCCACTATTGGAGGGATCCTAGTTATACTTGAAAATGCTGGGGAAATTTTCACCATCTGTGTAGAAGCAATATTTTCCTCGTTATTGGTATAAGCCCATCTTTTAGTATGATTGGATAAGTTTATATCATCCCAGGTGTAAAAACATTGCTATTGTTTATTCAATGTTTGTATATCCTTATAATATCCCACTGAAGGTAGAGCTTTTATTTTTTGTTGCTGTTGTTGTTTTTGAAGGTAGAGCTTTTAAACTAGAACAGTTCAACTCTGCCTCAATGTAGAAACAAATTCACCCCCACCCCAAAAATCAGTCCCTTCTTAAAGCAGAGATTTTGGCTGTTAATAATGTTAATGGATTAGCGCAAGAGCTGTGACAACAACAAAACCGAATGGGCAGGTAAATGGACAGGTAAATTACTTGAGCCTGGCATCCACCCTTGCACCTATATTCTAGGGACAACAGCACCTAGGAATACAGCCAACCCATGTCCAGATTATTTCTGTTTTATTTAGCTTGCACAATGATTTTAGTTTTTGTTGTTGTTGTTGTTGTTGTTGTTTAATATGTTAGTTAATTGCCTATATTTTAAAATCCAATGGTTCAGATAAAAAAAAAATCTCTGCCAAAATGGAGTCCCACTTTGGGATGACTTGGGGAGTCTTAGCTCACCATTATCTCCATCAGCATTGTCCCAAAGCATCCCCAAATAAATATAAAATCTTGGGATGGAACCCCAGCTTTCAGAGAAGTCCCTGGCTGTACCTTCTGATAGTCCGGAAGAGGAGAAGTTCCCCCACTGTCCTAACCTTTGGAAGCTACTTTGAGGCTGTATTGCCCTTTGAATGCAGACCCCCTTTTTCTCAGTCCTGCCCTGTGTGGTGCCTGGTGTTGGAATTTTGGGAATTCCATACAGAGACCCTTCCCCTTGACCTGTGTCCCTTCCATCCTATAGGAGACTCCAAACAATGGAAGTCCTCAATGGACTTCCTGTGGGAGGGGAAGATGTAGGGGTGAACAGATTGGTTTGTATTTCTTCAGGCTTTTAAAAATCTTTCTCCTTTTAAAAGACACCAGCTCTGCAAATAAATCCCATCTCCTTAGGCCTGGTAGCCAAGACTCTTCTTTGAACAAAACAACCTATTCCAGGCTATAGCAGATGGTTGCTCAGTTTGAGTACTGCATAACTCCAGGGGGAGCTATCCAATCTGAGGTTATGTGCAATGCAGCAGCCTAGGCAGAGTGGGTCATATTTTGAACCTAAAACTTTGCATGGCATAGTGTTCTCCTTTGGAAACCTGGAGCCAAGGAACTCCTTCCCCACCCAAGTTAAAATGCAATTTCCCTGGCCACTAGATTTTGTAGATAATGAAGTGGAAATGTTTTCCCTTTCCTCCAGAAAGACTATTGTCTCCAAGTCACTGCCTTAACTTCAGTGCTTTGGGGACATGCTGCTGCTTTTTGCCTGTTTCTAAGCAGCAGTCAGAGTTCTCCCAGGGCAGCCCAGCAGCTGGACACAAATCCCATTCAAGTAGTTCTCTCACCAACCACACTGCTGCCCTGCAAGTGCCTCATACACCGTTTGCCTCCCAAAATAGCGTCATGCAAGATCTCGTTTGATCTCCCTGTAGCTATCCAAACTGATTTCTGAGTGCCTGAGAAGGAAGGAAGGAAGAAAGGGAGGGAGGGAGGGAGGGAGGGAAGGAAGGAAGGAGAAAGAGAGAGAGGGAAGAAGGGAGGAAGGAAGGAAGGAAGGGAAAAAAGGGAGAAAGAGAGAGAGAAGAGGGAGGGATGCAATGAGATACCAAGTGAAAATTTACCAAAAACAGGACTTTATTTAGATGGATACTCCTTGAAGTCTTTCCATAATTCAAACCTCAAATCATTCAAGACAAGGGGTAGAAGGTGTTACTGATTTTAGCCCAAGTGTAGCCACCTTGAGCGTGGGCATGGCAGTGTCTACCCCACAATTTACAGCAGTTTACAATTCATCCCCCTCCACATCTGTTTTTTGCCTGTTCTGGTTATCTATTGCTGCATGACAAACCACCCCAAACTTAGAGGCAAGAAACAGCAAGCATTTTCTGTAATGTCTTATGGAATCTGTGGGTCGGGAATTCAGACAGGGTGGAGGAGGATGGCTTGTCTCTGCCGGGGCCTCAACTGGGTGACTGGACACCTGGGGGCTGGAGTCTTCGGGTGGTTTCTACTCCATGTCCGGCATCTGGGGTGGAACGACTCCAGAGCTGGAGTGCAGCGGTTGTGGGAAACAAAGCACCTACACAGACTCTCCATATGGCATGGGCTTCTCCCAGGAGGGAGGCTGGGCTCCGAGACAGAGCATCCCAAGAGCGAGTGCTCCAAGATTCTGGTGGAAGCTTCAGGGCTGTTTTTGTCTTAGCACCAGAAATCAAGCAGCATTGCTTCTGTCACATCCTATTGGTCACAAACTAATCACTAAACCCAGCCCAGACTCAGAGGGAGGAAACTGGACTTCCCCCGCCCCGTGTTGGGGGCAGTGACAAGACCCCAGTGAAGTGGAGCGGATCATATCAGAGATGTTATTTGCTGCCGTCTTTGAAGAATACAGGCTGTCTCCAACCCCTTCTGGAACTTTTTTTTTTTTTTTTTAATTATTGCACATTATTATAAGCTTTGTGCAGAAAGTAATATTATATTAATATTTTTTTCTTAATATTTCACATTCACCATGACTCAAATGTACAAAGCCTGCCAAGATGGTGTGACATGGCAAAGAATTAGTGGCTGTTGTAATTTGTTGTAATGTTGTAGGTTGAATAATAGGCTCAAGTCCTAACCCCCAGACCCTGTGAATGTGGCCTTATTTGGAAATAAGGTATTTGCAGATGTAATTATGATGAGGTCATAGATTAGAGTGGGCTCTAAATCCAATAATCTGTGTCCTTACAAGAAGAGACATATTAGAAGACTAGACACATCAAGGCAGAGATTAGAGTCTGTAACTGTAAGTCAAGGAAAGCCAAGGATTGCCGGCAACCAGCAGAAAGGGAGGGCCAAGGGAGGATTCTTTTCTAGAGCCTTCAGGTTGAGCATGGCCCTGCCGACAACTCGATTTTGGAGACAATAAATTTCTATTGGTTCAAGCTATCCAGCTTGTGGCACTTTGTTACACAGCCCTAGGGAACTAACATGGTGTCCTTCCAATTGACAAAGCCAGATGGAACAAGGACAGCGTGGTGTACCTCAGCCCTACGGCCAAATTCAAGTCCCACTATAGACATCTCCTAGCTTGTTTTCTCATCGGTGAAAGAGGGTGATCATGCCTATTTCAGGGGGAAATGGTAGAAAGCAAAAGGGGTCATCAGGCTGTTTCAAAGTGTCACTGGGGAAAGTTCTCCATCTGTAATAATGGTGCTTTCAGTTACCCATAGGCTAAGAAAACTGTCATTTTCACAGAGATACATCCTGCTTACACACCCCTTCCAGGTAGCAGGAAGCCTGGTAAAAGCCAGCTTCCCCCACAGTCACTTTTTCCTCATTTCTACCTCTTCTTACAAAGAAAGAAATAAAACCCTGAGCCAGGTGTTTTAACCTTCAAACAAGGTGTTTTAACCATCAAACAAGGGCAGAGCTCAGCTAGGTCCTCAATTTCATTATTTTATTTCTCTTCAAAATTATTTTTCATTGGGGCCAGTGGAGGAGATCAGGGTAGAAAGAGGATGGTGAATAGAAGGTGAAGATTTTTTTTAAAAAAGAAAAAGTAAAAAGCTTGGCTTCTCTTGTAATGGGAATCTGCTTCCCTTTCAATTTTCTTCTTAACCATGTAATGTCTGTTGAGATGTGATATGATTTTTTTTTTTTTTTAGATTTTATTTATTTATTCATTTATTCCCCCCTTGCTGCCTGTGCTCGCTGGGCCAGCCAACCACGCCGCACGGGCGGGCCTGCCTTCACCAGGAGGCCCCGGGAACCGAACCCGGGCCTCCCACATGGTAAACGGGAGCCCTACTGACTGAGCCACAGCAAGCATTTTACATTTACCAAAATACTGCACAGGAAGTACTTATTATTAACATCTTGCTTTAGAGTGGCACAGATGTTAAAATTGATGAACCAATACTGATATATTATTAGTAACTAAAGTCCATAGTTTACATTAGGGTTCACCCTTTGTGGGTTTTGATAAATGCGTAATGTCAAATGTCATGTAGCCACCGTTATGGTACCACACAGAACAGTTTTACTGCCCCCCAAATGCCCTGGGCTCCCTATTCAGCCCTTCTTTCCTCCACTCCGTCCCACTAAACCATGGCAACCACTGATCTTTTTACTGTCTCTATAGTTTTATCTTTTCTGGAATGTCATATAGATGGAATTATACAGTATGATAGTCTTTTCAGACTGGATTCTTTCACCTAGCAATATTCATTTAAGGTTCTTCCATGGCATTTCATGGCTTGATAACTCAATTTTTATCACTGGATAATATTTCATTGTATGTGTGGTGGCTTGGAACCATATGTACCCCAGGAAAACATGTTCTTAAATTTAACCCATGCCTGTGGGTGTGAACCCATTGTAAGTAGGACCTTTAGATAAGGTTACTTCAGTTAAGGTGTGGCCCAGCCCAATCAGGATGGGACTTTATTCTATTACTGGAGTCCTTTATAAACAGAATGAAGTTCCAGACAGATAGACAGAAAGCCATGGAAGCAAGAAGCTAAAATTCAACAGAGCCCAGAAGAGAAGAGAGAGGCTGCCATGTGCATTGCCATGTGTCAGAGGTGCCCAGGACCAAGGATCACCAGCAGCCAGCCCTAGAACTCCAGTTTTCCAGAAGAAAGCATCGCCTTCATGATGCCTTGACTTGGCCTTTCTTTTAGCCTCAAAATTGTGGGCTAATAAATTCCATTGTTTAATTAACAACTTTATTTCAAATTCACAAAAATAAAAGAACAGAAAAAGGCAGCTCAACAAGTTATGGAAACATTACTCCTAAAATGTTCTTTTTCAGGTACTTTTATCTCATCTAATTCCAACTGCTAACTCAGTTGTTCCTTTAGTGCTCAGAAAGATACACAGATGAACACAGATGAGTTAAATGACATAGTCAAGTTCCTTTTATTAATGAAAAAAGGAGAAAAATGTTTAATCATATTCATCTCTCACGAAATCAAATGCCATATTCTTTTTTTTTACCTTTAGAATTAATAAAGTACCAACTTTGCTTTTGCTACAAAAACATTACAATGTTGTTGTTAACTATAGTCCATAAATTACATTAGTTATATTTTCCCCATGTATCACCACATTCTTAACACCCTGTGGTAAAACATTCCTATATTTATATTATTAACCACAATCCCCACTTACTTCCAAAATCATTGTTATACATTCCTAATATTATCCTCCAGCTGTCCTCCAACCTACATTATTCTTCCTAGACTATTGGTTTCAGTCACAATCATTTCCATAAATCAACAACCTTTGTTATATTCATTACAATGTGTTACCATTAAGTCCAACCATTACCACATGTGGTGGTAAATCCCATTGCTTAAATCAGCCCATTGCCTGGTATTTGTTTGAGCAGCCAAGGAAGCTAAAACAGTACGGACGTGCCACAATTTGTTTATCTATTCACCTACGGAAGGGCATCTTCGTTGCTTCTATTTTTGGCAATTATAAATAAAGTGCTATATGCATTCATAAACAGGTTTTTGTGTGGACATACGTTTTCAACTCCTTTGGGTAAATACCTATGAGTACCATTGCTAGAGTACATGGTAAACTTATGTTGAGCTTCATAAGAAATGCCAGGCTGTCTCTCAAAGTGGCTGTACCATTTTGCATTCCCACAATGATACAATTTTCAAGGGAAATGAGAGGCTGGGAAGTGTTTCCTGGTGTGGCCACCAGCTCCCTGGATGGCCTTTATCTCTGCACTGTAGCCAGCATGGGGGCCTCGTTTTGGTGGGTTCTTTCTCCCCTGGCGTCCTTGGGGTCCATGTTCCTCAGTAAGCTCCATGCCTGCAGGTGGAGGATCCCTTTTTTTCAGCTCAGTTTCCTTGTTTTACTGCCTCTGGGCTCATTCACTTATCCGTTCATCCCACACACATTTACACTATGTCAGGCACTGTGCTGATGTTACAAAGATAACCCAGACAGGGATTCTACCCTTGGCACAACTGTGGGAGAGGAAGGTGTAAGGTGCCCCCAGAGGGGTCCAGAGTAAATACAAGGAGATTTCCTAGGACTGAGAACTGTCCTCTGCTAGAGAAGGGGCCAGCCTTGCGGGTACACTGGAGGAGGAAGTCACAGGGGCAGGAGAGAAGCTTGGGCAAGGACAGAGAGGCAGGAAAGGTGGAGCGTGGCCAGTGTGCCACACGAAGCTCATTGTGCTGTTGGGTGAATCAGCCAGGGCCTGGGAGACAGAGAGCCAGAGCCTTTGCCTGGAGGAATACAGAACTCCTGCTTCCGGACATGCTCATTCAACAGTTCCTCTGGAAGTGTGGCTCTGACCTGTCATATGTTCTTGTGGCTATTTGTGGGGCCAGGAGTGGGGAAGGCATGGCAGGGAATGAGAGAGAGAAGCAAGGTGGAATGGGAAAATGGCGACTCTCAGAACCCGTGTCCAAAGTGAAAAGAGCAGGATGATCAGGTGGAAGAGAAGAGATGCATCTTCTCCAAAAAATCCATGCAACTCCCTAAGGCACATGGCGCCCAATGAAGCAGTTGCAGGTGGAGGCTACAGGCCGGCACTCTATAGTCTTCCAAAGAAGGGGAGGAAAACTCCAAGGTCCCTCAAAAAAAATGTGAAAAGATGTTTGGCCTTACTCAGACTCAAAAATAGAAACACCTTGGGAAAACACATTGAGGTATTGTTTTTCACTTATCTGATTAGAAAATATGACAACACCCCATGTTGTCACATTTGGGGTGTTGACAACACCCCAAAGTCAAACATATAGAGTCACAAATTACATGAGGGTATAAATTGGCAAAACTTCTATAGAGGTTTTGCTTTGCTTTTTGTTTTTTTAAAGATTTATTTGTTTACTTTATCCATTTTAAACTCCCCCTTCCCCATTTGTTGTTTTGTGTCCATTCGCTGGGCAATTCTCTGTGTCTGTTTCCTGACATCTCTTCTCATCCTCCTCCTCCAGTCTTCACCAGGATTCAATCTTGGAGACCTCCAATGTAGGAGAGAGGTGTTCTGCCACCTGCACCACCTCAGTTCCTGGTTTTCAGAGCTTTCCGAGCATCTCATCTTGTCTCTCCCCTGCGCCTCTCTCCAGTTACGTCATAATCTTGCTGCAAGGCTCCCGGGGCCTGTCGGCTCACCGGCACACAGAGCCTGGCAGCCCAATGCGCCTTGTTTTTTTTGTTGTTGTTTTTTTTTTTACCGGGAGGTCCTGGGGATCGAACCCAGGTCCCTCCATATGGCAGATGGACGCCCAACCATTTGAGCCACATCTGCCCCCTATAGAGGTTTTTTGAAAATGCACACACCCTTTGAGTTACTCGGAATTTATCCCTTATGTGTTCTCATTCATGGCACAATGATCATTGTACAAGGCTGTTCATGGTAGTGTATGTAATAGTGGAAGACTGGAACCAACCTAGGTGTGCATCAATAGGGGACAGTCAATAAATTACATGCAGCCACGAAATGGAATGCCATGAAATGAATGAAGAAATCTACGTTTCCTTATAATGGCTTAATGTCCCATTATTTAATGGAAAAAAAGATGCAGAACTAGATTATGATGTACAAATAGTATTATTTTTTGCTTATGCAAAAACTAATTTTGGAAGGATACACAAGAAACCATTGGTTGACTCCATGAAGCAGATCTATGAGAGAGAGGAGAAGGTAGACTTGTCACTGTAAAACCTTTTGTACTTTTTGCATTTTGAATCAGATTTTGTGAACCAGTATTATTTTTTGAACCAGTTTTATCTGTTTAAAAATTTAAAAACAAATAAAAACAAAAAATTCCAGGGCCAGGAATGCAGCTATAAGTAAAAGCAATCCTCCATGTCCCAATGCTGAACCTCGTTCAGTATTTTCCTTCCATTCACAGTTTATTAAATTTCCCCTCACCTCACTCCTTCAATTAGCTGTTCTAACACTTCTCACTTCTACAAGCTTTTGCATTTCACTATAGTACAGAAAACTAACAAAGGTGCCCAGAGTTACATAAACAGGGTGCCCGTGGCAGCTTTGTAACAGAGGATAAATGAAAACTTTCTAAATATCCACCAGTAGGGGGAAAAGGCAAATAAATCAGGTTATGTTCATACCGCAGAATACTATGCAGCAGTATATAATGAGATAGATCTATAGGTTCTGATGTGGAAGGTCTCCAAGGCATATTATTAAGGAAAATAAGCTAACTTTAGAATAAATGTCCATTTAGATCCCTTTTATGTTTTAATAATTTATACATATATACATACATACATATACACACACATATATACACATGTAAAATATCTATTTTTGATACATATAAATTATATATTTCTATATGTCTACATTTCCATGTTCACATATAGAAAAAAATATATAGAAATTTCAGGGCCAAGATGGCGTTAGTATAGAAGGGCGCACACTGCAAGCTCCCAGAGTAAGGCGGATTGGGGACGGGGTCCTGCCCGGGGATCTGTGCTGTGCACGCGTGGAGTGAGAAGCTTGGGACATTTATCTGCATGGATAGGCGGCGTGGACCGAACGGTGGAGATTCGTGAGTTTTGAGGCTGCCGGTGGAGGTTGGCACAGGCGGCTGAGCCCCGCGGATAGGGAAAAAAAAAATAAAACGGCCATTTTGAGCCACGGGTGGGGTGAAAAAGTTTTATTTTCTGGGGATCTGGCTGCCTGGCGCCCCTTGGACCTTGTGTGAACAGAGCAAACGAGCTAATCAGCACCCAGTGAATCGGAGGGGGGATTTTGGTAGGGAAAAGCACCTGATTTCCCTAGCCACCCAGGGATAAGACCTGGGCCGCTGCGGAGCCAGGAGGAAGGGACACTTCCCAAAAAAGGGAGGGTTCGGTTGGAAGACAGGGAAGGGTATTTTATATTTTTAGACATCGATCTGGCTGCCTGCACCGCCCCATAGCTTTGGGGAGCAGATAAGCAGATCTGAAGCACCATTAGGCTGAGAGCAGACGCGAATCTGCACTCAAACTGATTTACTGAGCAGCCCGGTGACGCTGGAGCTCGGCGCCAGAAGGGGCGGAATCCGCCATCTTTAGCACTCCTCACTGACTAACATCAGAGCTTCAGCTAACCTGGGGAGTCCGGAAAGTGGGACGTGCTTGATTAATCTCCACGGGCCCAGCTAGGGTCCCTTCGGTAAGGGGATTGGTCTAGAGGAGGAATTATTTTGGGTCCTGCATTTGGCTAAAAAAAAAAAAAAAAAAAGTGAGGACACCTCAACAAATGAAAAATAAATTCTTTTTAATTTAGTTTAATAGCTAAAAGCTACTTCAGGACCTGCATATAGAACCCTGTGGGGAAATTCATTGATAAACACAAGTAGGCAGGAAGGATCCACATGGACCCTAGGGTAATCATTGACCCCCCTTAGCTCTGTTTGACTGCTTGCCTGTGTGGATCTTTGGTTTCTCTCTGTTACTTTCTGGTCTATTGCTATTAATCCCGTTTTCCTCCCCCCTTACTTTTTCCTTCTATTTTTTTTTTTTAAATAGGTGCTGCCAGCTGGTCGCTTATTTGCTGGGCTTCTTATTCAGTAATTTCCCACTCGCTGTATATATTGATTCTGTATTACAAACTATCGCTTATCCTTCCTGCATCTTTCTGCCTTCTGTTTTCTGTTGTGACTCTTAGAGACAATATTTTTTCATAGGCCCACAACTTAAGGGTGTCAATTTCTATCCCATCTATTTTGTTTTCTTCTTCTTCTTTTTTTCTTTTTTTTTATTAGTATTAACTTTTTCCTTTCAGACCTTTCTCTACTATTTCTCTCCCTCCTCATAATTCTAGCCTTCTAAATCACTATATATATATATTCCTCCATTTGTTTTCCCAGTCCATTGTAGGAATTCCATATTTTTTCCTAGTACTCTACACTGCATACACAAGTTAAATATTCATCTCATTAAGTCTCATTTTGCCTCTCTTCTAACTTTTATCAATATTTCTATTATCCTTCTGCCTTCCTTACATCTTTTGATTCCTCTGGCCCTAACCTTTTGCCTTCAAGAGAACATAGAAAGAAGCAAGGAAATAAAATAAGAAGAAAAACTGCCAAAGAGAAAACTTAACTCACACGCAGAACCAACAGCTAAATAAAATTCTAGAGCATAGAGAAAAGCTAATCAACTGAACAAACCCATCAAGATAATATGATGACCAGAGGGCAACAGAAAAATACAAATGACTCTGAGAAACTGGAAAACGTGGACCAGTCCAGTGCACAAAATAAAAACCAGGAAGCAATGCAGTACATCGAACAACTAGTCAAAGCTATCCAAACAAATATTATGGACCAACTTAGAGAACTGAAGGAAGAGATTAAGGATATAAAGAAGACACTGGGAGAACATACTGAAGAAATAGCTAACACACCTAAAAAGGTAATGGATATGATGGCGAACAAAGACACAAGTCAAGAAATGAAAAAGACGCTGGACTCACATGGCAGCAGAATTGAACAGGCAGAGGAAAGAATTAGTGATATGGAAGACAATACAGTTGAAATCAAAGAGATTGTAGAAAAGATAGACAAAAAGA
The DNA here is from genome assembly GCA_026826555.1 of Tolypeutes matacus. Classification (NCBI taxonomy): domain Eukaryota; kingdom Metazoa; phylum Chordata; class Mammalia; order Cingulata; family Chlamyphoridae; genus Tolypeutes; species Tolypeutes matacus. The sequence continues at coordinate 4,822,126 of JAKSZT010004976.1, forward strand.
TAGAAAAAATCCAGTATGGTCTCAGGGAATTAACCGATAATGCAAGAAGCACAAACATACGCATTATGGGCATCCCAGAAGGAGAAGAGAAGGGAAAGGGAACAGAAGGAGTGTTGAAGGAAGTTATGACTGAAAACTTCCCAACTCTATTGAGAGAGATGGATGTGCAGATCCAGGAAGCACAGCGCACCCCAAATAGTATAAATCCCAACAGGCCAACTCCAAGACATATACTTGTCAAATTGTCCAATGCTCAAGACAAAGAGAAAATACTCAAGGCAGCAAGAGAAAAGAGAACCATCACATACAAGGGAAGCACAATAAGATTAAGTGCTGATTTCTCAGCTGAAACCATGGAGGCAAGATGACAGTGGTATGACATAGTCAAAACACTAAAAGAAAAATCTTCTAGCCACGAATTCTCTATCCAGCAAAATTGGCATTCAAAAATGATGGAGAGTTCAAAATATTCACAGATAAACAGCAATTAAGAGAGTATGTCAAGAAGAAACCACCACTTCAAGAAATACTAAAGGAATCTCTACAAGTTGAAAGGAAAAAACAAAGGAGAGAGAGTTGGAGGAGAGTTTAAAAACAACTGAAAACTCAAAAGAGAAACAAAACAACATATGACATACATTAACCCAAAGAAAAAATGACTGAAGTAAGAAATTCGTTACGAGTAATAACACTGAATGTTAATGGATTAAATTCACCAATCAAAAGACACAGTTTGGCAGAATGGATAAGAAAATAGGATCCATCTATATGCTGTCTACAAGAAACCCACCTTCGGCCCAGGGATTCAAGGAGGCTGAAAGTGAATGGCTGGAAAACCATTTTATAAGCTAACAATAGCCAAAAAAGGGCAGGAGTAGCTATTCTAATATCAGACAAAATAGACTTTAAATGCAAAACTATTGTAAGAGACAAAGATGGACACTACATATTAGTAAAAGGAGTAATCTCTCAAGAAGAGAGAACAATCATCAACATTTACGCGCCTAATCGAGGTGCCTCAAAATACATGCGGCAAACTCTGGAAAAACTAACAGGAGAAATAAATTCCTCTACAATTATAGCAGGGGACTTCAACACACCACTATCATCATTAGACAGAACATCTAGGCAGAGAATTAATAAAGAAACTAAGGCACTCAACAATACATTAGAAGATTTGGACTTAATAGACATATACAGAACACTATACCCAAATACAGCGGGATTTACATTCTTCTCCAGTGCACATGGAACATACTCCAAAATAGACCACATGCTAGGCCACAAAACAACACTCAATGAATTCAGAAAGATTGCGATTATACAAAGTAATTTCTCTGACCACAACGGAATGAAGTTGGAAATCAATAAGGGCCAGAGAAACAGGTTAGGCACAAGGATATGGAAGTTAAACAACACACTCTTAGACAAACAGTGGGTCAAAGAGGAAATTTCAAAAGAAATCAGTAACTACCTTGAAACTAATGAAAACGACAACACAACATATCAAAATCTATGGGATGCAGCGAAAGCAGTCCTGAGAGGGAAGTTCATAGCCATAAATTCATATATTAAAAAAGAAGAAAGAGCTAAAATTGAAGACCTAACTGCACACTTGGGGGAATTGGAAAAACAACAACAAACTAAACCTAAAGGAAGTAGAAAACAGGAAATAACAAAGATTAGAGCAGAACTAAATGAAATAGAGAATAAGAAAGCACTGGAAACAATAAACAAAACCAAAAGCTGGTTCTTCGAGAATATCAACAAAATTGACAAACCCTTAGCCAGACTAACAAAGAAAAAGAGAGAACAGATGCAAATACATAAAATAAGGAATGAGCAAGGTGATATCACTACTGACCCCACAGAAATAAAGAGTATCATAAGAGGATACTTTGAAAAATTATATACCAACAAGAATGACAATTTAGAGGAAATGGACAAGTTTCTAGAAACCCACAAACAGCTGACATTGATGAAAGAAGAAATAGATGAACTCAACAGCCCAATTACAAGTAAAGAGATAGACTCAGTCATTAAAAACCTCCCAACTAAGAAGAGTCCAGGACCAGATGGCTTCACAGCTGAATTCTACCAAACATTCCGGAAACAGCTAACACCAATTCTACTTAAGCTCTTCCAAAAAATAGAAGTAGAAGGAATATTACCTAACTCATTCTATGATGCCAACATTACCCTAATACCAAAACCAAATAAAGATACCACAAGAAAGGAAAATTACAGACCAATTTCTCTAATGAACCTAGATGCTAAAATCTTTAACAAAATACTTGCTAATCGCATTCAACACATATCAAAAGGATTATACACCATGACCAAGTGGGTTTCATCCCAGGTATGCAAGGATGGTTCAATATAAGAAAATCAATCAATGTAATACACCACATAAACAAACTGAAAGAAAAAAAATCACATGATCATCTCTATAGATGCCGAAAAAGCATTTGACAAAATACAGCACTCTTTCCTCATAAAAACGCTACAAAAGATAGGAATAGATGGAAACTTTCTGAAAATGATAAAGGGTATATATGAAAAACCCAAAGCTAACATCATTTTTAATGGTGAAATCCTAAAAGCCTTCCCTCTAAGATCGGGAACAAGACAAGGATGCCCACTATCACCACTCCTATTTAACATTGTCTTAGAAGTACTTGCACGAGCACTGAGACAAGAAAAGGACATAAAAGGCATCCAGATTGGAAAAGAAGACGTAAAAATTTCATTATTTGCAGATGACATGATCCTATACATAGAAAGCCCTGAGAAATCGACAACAAGGCTTCTAGAACTTATAAAGGAGTTCAGTAATGTTGCAGGCTATAAGATCAACGCTCAAAAATCAGTAGCATTTCTGTACACCAATAACCAGCAAACTGAGGAGGAAATCAGGAAAAAAAATACAATTTACAATAGTAAACAAAAGAATCAAATACCTAGGAATAAATTTAACTAAAGATGTAAAGAACTTATATACAGAAAACTATACAACACTGTTAAAGGAAATCAAAGAAGACTTAAATAAATGGAAAAATATTCCCTGTTCATGGATGGGAAGACTAAACATCATCAAGATGTCTATCCTACCCAAACTAATCTACAGATTTAATGCAATCCCAATAAAAGTCAACACTATATTTTTTAAGGAACTGGAAAAACTAACCACAAAATATATTTGGAGAGGCAAGAGGCCCCGAATTGCCAAAGATATATAGAAAAAGAAAAATAAGTTGGAGGTATCACATTACCTACTTTAAAACATACTACAAAGCTACAGTGATCAAAACTGCGTGGTATTGGCACAAAGATAGACCTACTGACCAATGGAACCGGATTGAGAGTTCTGATAGAGATCCTCGCATATACAGTCATCTGATATTTGACAAGGCCATGAAACCCACTCAATTGGGAGAGAGTGGCCTCTTTAACAAGTGGTGCTTGGAGAACTGGATATCCATATCCAAAAGAATGAGAGAAGAATACCATCTCACACCTTATACAAAAATCAACTCAAGATGGATCAAAGATCTAAATATAAAAGCCAAAACCATAAAAACCTTGGAAGATAATATAGGGAAGCATCTAAGGACCTTGTAATAGGAAATGGTTTCATGAACTTCACAGCCAAAGCATGAGCAGCAAGAGAAAAAATTGATAAATGGGATCTCCTCAAAATTAAAAACTTTTGCACCTCTAAGGATGTTATTAAGAAAATAAAAAGGCAACCTACCCAATGGGAAAAAATATTCGGCAACCATATATCTGATAGGAGCCTAATTTCCTGCATATATAAAGAAATCCTTCACCTCGAAAATAAAAGGACAAACAACCCATATAAAAAATGGGCAAGTGACCTGAAAAGACACTCCTCCAAGGAAGAAATACAAATGGCTAAAAAGCACATGAAAAAATGCTCAACATCACTTGCTACCAGGGAAATGCAAATCAAAACTACAATGAGATACCATCTTACACCCATCCGAATGGCAGCTATTAAAAAAACAGGAGACACTAAATGTTGGAGAGGATGTGGAGGAATAGGAACCCTCATCCACTGCTGGTGGGACTGCGGTATGGTCCAGCCACTGTGGAGAACAGTTTGGCGGTTCCTCAGAAAACTAGCAATAGATCTTCCGTATGATCCAGCAATTCCACTGCTGGGTATATACCCAGAAGAACTGAAAACAAAAATACAAACAGATATATGCACACCAATGTTCATAGCGGCATTGTTCACCATTGCCAAAAGTTGGAATCAGCCCCGGTGCCCATCAACAGATGAATGGATAAGCAAAATGTGGTACATACATACAATGGAATATTACTCAGCTGTAAGAAGGAACAAAGTGCTAACACACGGAATAACGTGGATGAATCTTGTAGACCTTATGTTGAGTGAAGCAAGCCAGGCACTGAAGGATGAACAGTATATGACCTCACTGATCTGAACTGAGGAAAGTTAGCAGTCTCTGAGAACCATTGTCTGAAAGATAGGTTGACAAGGGAGAGTAAGAGAAGAGCAGGCTTTGAGCCATCACCCATATGGACATAATCTATGGTAAAGGGATAGAGTGTGGTTGCATGTTGGGGGATGGGGCAGATGAGTGGTGGTGTTCCTGGGTTTGGAGTTGCAGCACTGGGGGGTGGGTGGTTTAGGAAGGGCTGGTTCAAATCCCCAGGGCATATAACTGTGAATCTTGACATTCCATGGGTTGGGAGAGGGGGGTATCATGGGCCCTGGGGGGCTGGGGAGAAGGGAACAGTCAAGATCTAATGGGTTGTTTGGTGGTCATGGGGAAGGTTTTTCATGACCTTAAAGTAATGGACACAGGACATGGTAAATATCATCAAAATTATTAAACTGTATCATCTAAATTGTAAACTATACTGTAAATCACTGACAATGTTTAGTTGCTATATTTTGCTATCTGCGTAACAGTTATAACAATGCTAACAACCAAAAAAAAAGGGGGAGAGAGTTAATATGGGGTGGGGAAGCGGGGGTGGTTTGGTATCTGGGAGTCTCCGGCACTCCGTGTGTGACTTTGCTGTGACCTAAAACTTCTTTGAAAATTAAATGAAAAATTGGGAGACAATGGGGATTGAGAGGAGGATGGGGTCATGGCACACCAGACATCCGATAACACAGTGATAAAGGGAAGGAAAAAAGGGAAAAAAGAAAAGAGAAAGGAAAAAAAAAATGAATGTGTATATATATATATATATTTTTTTTAAAGGCATTTCCTTTGCTTTTTTGCCCATTTTTTGAATGTCCCAATCCACTAATTATATTTTATTTTGTTTTGTTCTTTGTTTGATTATTTGTTTTTTTTCCTTCTCTCTCTCTCTCTTTTTTTTTTTTTTCCCTGAGTTTCCTTATGTTTGTCTCTTGCATGTATGCTTATCACACTTGTTTCTTTTTCCTAGTAAGTGTATTTGATTATTTTATGGACTAAATGTTCATGGAGGATTTGGATCACAGAAGGGATACAATGGGTACTGTGAGGGATTATTGGGGGGGTGTATGGGGGGGTTTCGTGGGGATTGGTTCATCCGAATATACATGAAAGATATACAAAATCATTCAAAGGATCGGGGGATGGGGCATGGTCACGATGGGTGGATAATCACACCATAAATGAGGGAATCTGAATTCCTAGCCTGGAGAGCTCTGCCACAGTTTCCAAGGGAGCAACAATAGTCCTCTGAGTGTAGGGACAGTGCCTGTCAAAATAGGATGACCCACTGATGTTTTTTTTTGTTTGTTTGTTTTTTTAATTGATGACTACCCTTGTGAGTCTTTGCTCTTATAAATGAGACTTAGCCTGCAGTTGTGGGGTGCCTAAGGGTTGCCACCTGAGAGCCTCCTTGTTGCTCAAATGTGGCCTCTCTCTAAGCCAAACTCAGCATATGATTGCATTACCTTCCCCCCAACGTGGTACACGACTCCCGGGGATGAGCCTCCCTGGCAACAAGGGATTAATACCAAGTGCCAACTGGCAGCTTTGCGCAGTGACAGTATCGTAGCCAATGAGGTATATCCGAGGCACGATTATTGCTAATTGAAAACTTTTCCCAAGTGCCAACTGGCAACACAACTGGAAAAAGACCTTGAATAAAAGGGGGAAATGGTAAAGACAAATGAGTTCAAGTGGCTAAGAGACTTCAAAGAGAGTCGGGAGGTCATCCCAGAGGTAACTCTTATGCACACCTCAGTAGGAGCTCATAGAACATCTAAGTGCCTATCACCCCACTCAGTGGGGTTCCTGAGAGCTCCGGAGACACCCTGGTCCTATATAAGGGGGGATAGCCCCAGAGACTGATGCCTTATCAGTGGGTTCTATTTTGGAATCTGTGCTCCTGAGAGTGACAGAATTAGACTCAAATAAGTCCTCCCTGCACATGGTTCACCAGTCCCTTCTATTCAAACCTATATGTGATGCTGGGGTTTTTAGGTATACTTCCAGAGACTGGAGCCTCCTGCCTACCTATGTGCCAGGTGTGCATGAAATCTAGGTGGAGCTGCAACTCCTACCCTACAGCTCAATGGACTCATCCAAGTCACCTGGTGAGGAGACAACGATGGGAAATGGCTATCCCAGGGAATGGAGAGGGCCTGTATCTGCAGGCAGGATCATCCCACCCACCATATCCATGGGATATAAGCCCTCTCTCACCTGCAGTTGGAGTGGACATCTCCATCCCAGTCCCCTCAGGATTGGGGGAAGAACTATGGACTAGAGTGGACTTGATGGTATTCTCTTGTTCACATATGGTGATTCTAGCAATGTAAGAAATTATAACAATGAGGTGGAGCCAGTGGCCACTTGACACTTTTGGGGTAGGGAGGGGACGAGCAGTTGAAATACAGTGGCTTCTTTGGGAGTTGGAGGTTGTCCTGAGTACTGTTGTGGCAACGGATGTAGGCCATTTTAAATCAGCACACAACACTCAGAACTGAGTGGGAGAGAGTGTGGTCTACAGTGTGAACTGTGGTCTATGTTGGTGGCAAAGCTCCAGGATGTGTAAGTTCATTGAGGGTGGTGGGCCACACTGTGGGAGATGTTTGTGTGGGATGTGGTGGGAGGTGTGGGAGGTGGGCAACATGGGAATCCCAGTGGGTTCCGTGTAATATTTTGGGTAATGTAAGCACCTCTTAAAATATATGTGTATATATATATATAAATAACATTTTTGTAACCAAATACACATATATGCATATATATTTATATATCATTTTGCAAATGTTTGTATGTATTGTGAGAATTTTGATTTTTACCCATAATAAATAAAAAAAATAAAAAAATAAAAAAAAGAATAGCCAGAAATAACAGCTATGTAAAGAAGGGGAAACAGAGATTGAGAGGTGAGGAATTTCCTTGTTTGTTTGTTTATTGTTTTTTATTATTATTATTGAAATAATGAAGATGCTTTAATAATGATTGAAGTGATGAACACACAACTATGTGATTATACAACATACCATTGATCATATACTTTGGATAAATTGTATGCTTTATTAATACGTGTCAATAAAATTGATTTGTTTAAAAAAAAAAAAGAAAAAGAAAAAAATATATAAATATAATATATGGGAGCGGATGTGGCTCAAGTGGTTGAGCACCTGCTTTCTACACGGAAGGTCCCGGGTTCGGTCCCCAGTGCTTCCTAAAAAAAACAAATGACAAGCAAAACAAACGACAAAACCAACTCAGGAGAGCCAATACGGTTCAGTGGTTGAGTGCCGGCTTCCCACATATGAGGTCCCAGGTTCAATCCTCGGCCCCCTGTACCTAAATATATATCTCTATATTTTATATATATATGTATTTACACATATATATAAAATATAACCATTTATAATTTGAAATGCATAGAAGTGTGAAAATGTCCTCTGGGGATGTAGCAAGATAAGGAAGAGGTAGGGCCATGCAGGACAAAAGCAGGAGGTTTATATTCTATAAACCTTCTGTACAGGTTGAAAATATACTTGTATAAGCTTTTGCAGAATAAAAGCTAAATTGAAGAAATCTCTTGGTGCCTAGCATGACAAATAATTTGCCACTAGAGGGCACTAGAGATTGCTAAATATTACCCAGGCTTATGGGGGGGAGGGGGACACCAGGCAGTGGCCCTTTCTTTAGAAGACCCTTTGCTGTTCCCCGGAACCTGAATATTCAGGGAAGACTGGGCGTGGCCAGAAGGCTGCAACCTTTCTCATTCCCTCCTCTCCCTTTAAGGGTTCTCTGTGGATGTTTGGGGGCGGGGGTGGTAGTCATTTGTCCAGCTGTTCTGCATGATGCTCCTCTGAAGTGGAAAAAGGAACTGGCATCAGAGTAAATCTCAAAGAGCTCGTCTCCATTCCTTCCTTCTGTGTCCCTCATCAAAGGGGGTGCCCTGAGAAATTTGTGGGGGGCACTTGTGGTTGCCCAATGATAGCAGAGGACTCCTGGCATTTGGGAGAGGGGGTGGGATGTGAGAGTTTCTGAAATTCCCAAACATCAGCCTGAAATGCAGGTCAGTGAACCACCTTATAATTACCCAAGCCTAGACCTAACCTTATCTTCCCTCTGAACATAAAGTACCTTCGCCTTGTCTAATCAGTGCTGAATTGTGCAGGAATCCAGCCACTGGGCAAGCTGGGGAAGCAAGGGAAGTCCGTGCTTTGTTTAGCCCAGAACTCCAGTAAAAGTTTTTCACCAGTTCAGAAAATCACAGCACTGGTGACCACGAGCCGAGGAGCTTTGAGTCCCCAAGACCACACCTAGGGTTGGTCTGTATTTAGGGTAGTCATAGTCATCTTCTCACGAGACAAAATTACTTCATTTTGTCCTCTAGAGACCTTGTGCTCAAGCATTCATTTATTAAATTACATATTTACCAAAAGTTACTTTTTCACATTCATTTTATTTCTCCTTTATTTTAAAGAAAGAATATTGTTTTAATTTTTTTATAATGATGGAAGTAGGTTATACTATCTATGAATTTCATTGTAGGATAGTAAAGGAAGAATTATAAAATAACAGTCTCCAATTCCAATTCATGCTAGAATCACCTGGGGAGATTTTTTTTTAAATGACGCTAATGCCACAGTCCCATTCTAGACCAACTGTATCGGAATTTCCCAGGGTGGTACCTGGGCTTCAGTATTTTTTTAAGCTCCTGTGGTAAGTTGAATTATGTACCCTGATTTAGACATGTTTTTAATTTTAATCATATCACATTCTTGTGGATGTGAACCCATTGCACATAGGATCACTTGAAGATGTTGTTTTTATTTAAGGTGTGGCCCAACTGAATGAGGGTGGGTCTTAATCCAGATTACTGCCGAGTGACGCAGCAAGATGATGTAACAGGAGAATGACACAAGGGAAAGCCAAGATGAGCCGCGCTGAAAAACCAGGAACTAAGGTGGTGCAGGTGGCAGAACGCCTCTCTCCCCCATCAGAGGTTCCCAGGATTGAATCCTGGTAAAGACAGGAGGAGAAGAATGAGAAGAGAGGGCAGGAAACAGACGCAGAGAATTGCCCAGTGAATGGACACAAAAACAGCAAAAACGGGGGGAGGGGGTAAAAATGGATAAAAGTAAAATAAATAAATAAATCTTTAAAAAAAAAAAAAAAGACCAATTTCTGAGCCACCGGGGTTTCAAAGAGAGAAAGAGTTTATTTGTTTGCACAAGCAAAGGAGGACAGCCTCCGTAAATGGCCCAAAAACTGCCTCCTGGAGCTGCATTAATTTTGGTCTTTTATAACGTCAAGATGCTAATGAATAATTAGGGGTGGGGCTGGCACAGGTTCCTTCTTTAATAAACACTGAGGGGCTGAACAGGATGGGGGTGGGTACCTTACCAGGATAAGTCACAAAGTTACAATCATTACCAAAGACCAAGGCCTCTGGGGGAGGGAGATACAGAACAATGGTCAGGCATTTACAAGGTTTTTCATATGGATATTGAGCAGAGGAAGGTGGAGTGTTATTCTTTCAGCAGAAATGTTTATATACAAAGGAAAGATCCATCTGGAAGAATCATCACAATGGCAGTTTTCTTATTGGAAAAGGCCATATACAAAGGGCAAGGTCAGTCGCCAGTTTCAGTAATTTCAGATATCAACCTTGGCTGTATTATAATTTACTGGAAGTAAAAAGGCATCTATACTTACCTGGCAGGGAAGGTACCATGATCAAGAAGGTGGTTTTCCCAGGGCGAGCTTATCTGCTGCACTCCGGATGTGCTGACCTCTGCTATTTCCCCAAATGCGGGAAACTCAACTGCATAATTTGTGGTATGGGGGGCTGTGCTCACACTCTCCCTGAGAGGAAAAAGGGCATCTATATAATGATTTAATAATCATATTTATTTGTTAATTCTTAACCCTCAATTACATACCAACCTCCCCAAAATCTTGTTGAGCTATCACAGCTCACTTTCTAGGATTTTGCAAACAGAACTAACAAAAGAGACACACATATTTAGGTGTATATTGATGAGTACAGCGAATTGTACAAAGTAGGTACTTGATTATTTGTTGAAACATTGAATTAGTGCATAGAAGTGAGCATACCATATGTGTGTATACATGTGTCTCTATCTATAGCTGTAGGTCCCTAACTACAAGACCATAGATCTATATATCTGTATATCTATAGAGAGACAGACTTTGGCCCACCCAAGCCAACAACTAGTCAAATAAATGAAAGCCATTTGCTGGCTGCTTGCAGACATCACTACATTCCTAACACATCTTATTGAATCCTAACAACAAAGCTATGAAGGAGGTGCTGCCCCTGAGGCTTCATAAAACCATCTGAGAAATATGTACCAGAGAATCAAAGTCACTCTGGGGCCAGAAAATGAGGGATTGGTGCAAAGGTTTCCAGGGGTGCTGGAGGAGAGATGAGGCACCTAAGAATTATTGATTGCATAAACTCAGAGGCGAGCAGGAGAAATTTCCTGGAGGAGGGAATGACCTGACCTCAGGGCACCTGGATTCAATTTCCAGTTTGCCAGGATCTTGCACGAGTCCTTTTGCTTCTGTGCGCCTGTTTCCCAGCAAACCACCTGCAGCACAGAAGCTGGTGGCATTTGGAGGAGAATTTGAGGAAAGAAAGGGTAAATGTAAATACATCATCACAGGACAATTGTGGCCCTTGTAAAGAAATGCAACTGGGGAGCCCGGGTTAGGACAAGCAAGATGTCTTCATTCATTTCCTAAAGGAATGTTACCTCCTGGAGCTGGTTTCCAAATAGTTCAAGATTAGGTTCTAATTGACCCCTAATGTCCTACCCTAACAGAAATGGCTGCTTCCATCTACTCTTACCCATCAGTGATCAAGTCCCGCACAAAAGAGGTGGCACCATATATATCAGGCTCCATTTTATCTCCATGGAAGCCAGTCATCAGTCTATGGGAATAGCCTCTAAATCCTCTTTCTGGATGCAGTAAAGAACACATTTGATTTTTCCTCCTGTTGTAGCCCCAGTGTGGAGTACACAATAGGTGTTCAATAAATACTTGTTGAGTGAATAAATGAATTATTAATCTATGAGTATAATCATTGTTGACATTTATTGAGCACCTACTGTGTACCCAGCATGGGGCTAATTACTCGACCTACCATTATCATACCGGTTCCTCTTGATGCTTCCGGGATGTAGAGGGACCCATCCTCAGTAAGTCCACTTGGTAGATAAGAAACTTGGAGCTCAGAGAGGTGCAAGATTGCACAGGATTGCACAGCCTTCCAGCAGAGCTGGTATTCCTATTGGAGACAGCCTGGCTCCAAAGCCTGTTTAGGGGAAGGTTTTTTATGTAATTGTGTAATGCATTGCATACTTTTTTTAAAAATTGTGATTTTATGTGATGTTTATCTCATTGCAATTTTGTAATTGTAAATTTTCAAAAGTATATAATTGTGATGTTGTCTAATTAGAATTCTGTAAAATTGAAGCTTTATGTAATTTTGTAAATTTTAATGTGATTTTGCAGGTGGTCTTTTTTATGTAATGTTTGCACATATGTAAATTCTACAAAGTATTTCAGTGAGAAATAATCCCAAGCTTTTAGAATCTCTTCCAGAAAATGGTAGAGGATATATTCTTCAACTCATCCTATGAGATAAACATAGACTTGGTACCAAAATTTACAGTAGAAGGAAGGAAAATTATAGACGAATGTCATGTAGGAATGTAAATGCAAAAATCTTAACCAAAAATTTAACAATCTGAACCCAGTGGTATAAAAAAAAGGGCATCTCATTATTAAATGTAGCTTACCTCAAGAATGTAAAGTTGGCTTAATGTTAAAAAAGATGTAATTCATCACATTCAGAGAATAAAGCCAAAAAAACATAGCTGCAGAAAACAGCTATTGATAAAGGGCAACATCTGTTTATTATTTAAAATAAACACGGGAAGCGGCTGTGGCTCAATCAGTAGGGCTCCCGTTTACCATATGGGAGGCCCCGGGTTCGGTTCCCGGGGCCTCCTGGTGAAGGCAAGCCCGCCCGCACGGCGTGGTTAGCTGACCAGCGAGCACAAGCAGCAAGGGGGGGGATAAATGAATAAATAAATAAAATCTTTAAAAAATAAAATAAAATAAAATAAACACTATCAACCAACTAGAAAAAGAAGGGAATGTATTAATATGATAAAGGGCATCTACAATAAACCTTTGGCAAAAACCAAACTTAATAGTGAAGTATTAAATACTTTCCCTTTGAAGTCAGAAGGGGGCAAAGATGTCCACCATAAACACTTCCCTTCAACACTGGTAATAAAGGTTACAGCCAATACAGTCAGGCAAGAAAACTATATAAAAGACATAAGGATTTAAAAGTAAAGAGCAAAACCATTGTTATCTTGCAGAAAGTATGAATGCATACATAGAAAGCCAAAAGAACCTACAAGAGATTAGAAGTAATAAGAGAGTGTCACAGGGTTGCTCAGTGCAAAATCATCATGCAAATATCAATTGCATTTCACTGTACCAATCAGCAAACAGCTAGAATATGAAATTAAAAGAAAGATACCATCTACATTTGCATTAAAAAATATCAAGGGGAGCTGATGTGGCTCAGTGGTTGAACGCCAGCTTCTCACATATGAGGTTCAATCCCTGACACTGGCACCTCAAAAAACAAAAATAAAAATAAAAAATAAAAATTTTAAAATATCAAGTACTTAGGAATAAATCTAACAAAAGATTTCAACACTTGTATTAGTTTGCCATAGGGCTGCCTATGCAAAGTACCAGAAATGGGTTGGCTTTTATAATGGGAAATTTATTAGGGTAAAAGCTTACAGTTCCAAGGTTGTGAAATATCCAAATCAAGGTATCATCAGAGATGCTTTCTCACCAAAGTCAGCTACTGGTGATCCTGGCATCCTGCCACTGGCAAGGCAAGATGGTGGCCAAACTCTGCCTAGGTCCCTGCCTTCACCTCAAGTCTCACCATCTCCTGGGCTCAGTTGTGGGTGATCAGACATATGGCTCGTCTCTCAGCCTTGCACTGTTCTGTGGCCAGCCTCTTGGGAGCTTCGTGCTTCAGCTTCAGCTGTAGCTGATAGTGATCCTCAAATCCTCTCTCATGTGGCAGGGTCAAAAGGGCGGCTTCCTTTTTTTCTATGTGTTTCTCTCTATGTGTTCTCAATTTACGTAAGACCCAGCAAGAAGGCAGAGACTCAACCTGTGTCATGCCTTACTGACATAGTCCAATCAAAAGTGATCTAATCAAGTGATCTATTTAAGGTCTCTTAACTGAATCTAATCAAAAGGCCCCATCTACACTGCCCTTACAGGCACAGGAAGGGGTTAGCTTAAGAACATAATTTTCTGAGGCTCACAAAAGACAAACCAGGACAAGACCTCTAGGTAGAAAACTATAAAATGTTATTGAGAGAAATTAAGGAAATCCTAGATAAATGGAGAACAAACCTGGGTTCATGGATCATAAGATTCAATATCATAAAAATACCAATCCTATTCTAAATTGATATATAGATTGACTGATTTCTAGATTAAGAACAATGGGAAAAGGACAGGCTCTAAGTTATATGTGGCTGGGACAATTGAGTATCCACATGGAAAATGTGAAATTGGACCCCTCCCTGACAGATAGGCAAAATTTAATTCCAAATGAGTTATAGGTGAAAGGCAAAATGAAAGACAAAAAGTAAAGCTTCTTAAAAGTATTGCAGGAAACTATCCTCTTGATCTTGGCATATGGATTTATTAAACAAGATGCAAAAAATACTCTCCATAGGAAAAAAACTGACCATAGGAAAATAAATTTGACTATATTAGAAATAAGAATTCTGTTCATCAAAAGACATGATTAAGAAAATGAAAAGGCAAGCCCCAAAGTGGGATAAAATATTTAAGGAACATAAAATGGACAGAAAGCTCATATCTAAACTACATGAAGAATGCCTACAAATCAATAAGAAAAACAGAAAATCCCATTTAAAAATGAACCAAAAAAAAAAAAAAAAAACCTTGAATAGGCACTTCACAAAAGGAAATCCAAATAGCCAGTAGGCATGTGAAAGATATCCAAACCCACTGGTCATCAAGGAAATGCTATTTAATAAAATGTTCATATTAGCCCAAAACTGGAAAAACCCAAATGCCCTTGGACTACAGTATAATCATACAACAGAATAAAATGCAAACAATAAAAATGAATGAACCATAGCTACATCACAATAACATGGGTAAATCGCAAAAACATAGTGTTGGGTAAAAGAAACCAGATATAAAACAATATGTAATATATGATTCCATTTATAGAAAGTTCAGAAACAGGCAAAAGGAAACTGTGTTGTTTAGGGATTCATACTTAGTTAATAAAACTATGAATAAAAGCAAAGAAATGGTGACAGTAAGAGTCAGGAGAAGGGTTAGCTGCAGAGGGGAACAGGAAAGATTTGGGATCAGGAGGGTGGATGTGGTTTTTTTCTGAGGATTGACAACGTTCTATTTCTTTACCTGGTGGTGATTACATAGAAGTTTCACTTTTCTGTAAGCAGTTATTTTTCACACTAGAAACCTTTTTTAAGACAGAATAGTGTCAGTATGGATATTCTGTGCCTGCCTCCTGGAGTAATGTTCAAGAATTTCTTTAAGGTATATACTTGGTTTGGACTTGCTGGACTATAGGATGTACAGAATTCAAATTTCCAAGATGGTGCCAAAGTTGTACCAATTTACACTCCAGCCGCATTTGATATTCTCAGCAAATCACATCTTCACCAACACTTTATATCAGATGCTCTGATTTTTACCATTCTAGGGAGTATAAAATGGCATCTCATTGTCATCTAAATTTTCATTTCTAGGACTGCAAATGACCTGGAAAATCTTCTCTTGTATTTATTTGCCTTTTATTTATTCACTCTTTTCTCATCTGGCTAGCCTTATTTTTGTGTTGTATAAGAAAACCTTTCCTACCCCAAGATTAGACATTGTCCTATCATTTCATTGACAGGTGTTCTCATTATTATCTAATCCATCCTGAACTGAATTCAAGTATGTTGTGAGATCGGGATCTAATATCATTTTTTTTCTGTATAGGTAAGCAGTTGCCTAGCACCATTTATTGAATAATCCATGCTTTAATTAGGGATCTGTCATATATCAAGTTTCTATATGTTGGAGGGTCTATTTCTGTGCTCTCTGTCCTGTTCTGTTGGTCTATTTGCTTATCCTTGTGCCGATGTCACACTAATTAATTACTATAGTTTTCTGATAATTCTTGCTTTCTAGTATGTCAAGTCCCCCAATATTACTTTTCTTTAGGAGCATCTTGACTATTTCTACCTTTTTAATATATGGATTTTGTGGCTTATGGGCAGTCCTTGTCGAACTACTTCTGGGGTCTTTCAGAAGTGGGATCATGGAGAATCTTCTAGAATCTTCTAGCTCACAAGACTTGTAGAATGATGAATAATAGCTAACTGCAAGCCTTCTTTAAGTGCTTTACGGGTTTTGGTTCGTTTATTCTTCACAACAACCCTTGGAGTCAGTGATATAGGAAGGTAGGCCCAGGAGAGCATGGTCTGCAGAAAATTTAATAGTCTGTAGAAAACTTTAAAACAATACTAACATTGATTAAAAGTCCTCTGCTTTTTATTATTACCATGTTCAGCAATTCTTTTTTTTTTTTTTTTTTTTTTGTGGGGACTTTGTTTATTTATACATATTAATAAAGCATACAATTCATCCAAAGTGTACAATCAATGCTATTTGGTATAATCACAGAGTTGATTATACCATTATAATCATTATTAAAGCATTTTCATTATTTCAATAATAATAGTAATAAACAAAAAAACAGAAAAACAAAATTCTTCACCTCTCGATCTCTCTCTGTTACCCCTGCTGTACATAGCTGCTATTTCTGGCTATTCTTGCACAACTATCTATTTATTAAGCACGTACCCTATGATCTATCTAAAGTGAATAAGCAGTGACTTTTAGTATAATCACAATGTTGTGCATTCATCCTTACAAAAAAAGTTAGAATTATTTAATTATGTAATTACTCCAAAAAGAAAAGCCCCATGCCCCTTAGCATGCCTTTCCCAGTCCTATATAACCACTAATCAAATTTCATCTTTATAAATTGATTTATATTTATTTTTTATATAAACGGAATCATACAATATGTTACACAATATATTTAGCTCATAGTAACACAATCATACAGTATTTGTCCTTCTGTGTCTGGCTTACTTCACTCAACATAATATCCTCCAGGTTCATCCATGTTGCCATATGCTTTACGACTTCATTTCTTCTTACATCTGCATAATATTCCATCGTGTGAATACACCACAATTTGTTTATCCATTCATTGGTTGATGGACACCTGGGTTGTTTCCAGCTTTGGGCAATCGTGAATAACACTGCTATGAACATAGGTGTGCAGATGTCTATTCGTGTCACTGCTTTCAGTTCTTCTGGGTTTATACCCCGTAGTGGTATTGCAGGGTCACGTGGCAAATCTATATTCAGCTTCTTTAGTGACTGCCAAACACTCCTCCACAGTGGCTGTACCATTATGCATTCCTGCCAACAGTGAATAAAGGTTCCTATCTCTCCACATCCTCTCCAACATTTGTAGCTCTCTGTCTTTTTAATAGGGGCCATTCTAATAGGTGTGAAATGATATCTCATTGTAGTTTTCATTTGCATTTCCCTAATCATGAGTGATGTTGAACATTTTTCCATGTGCTTTTTTTGCCATTTGTTATTTCTTCTTTAGACAAATGACTGTTCATGTCTTTTGCCCATTTTTTTTGTTTGTTTGTTTGTTTATTTTTGTTGTTGTGCCCATTTTTTAATTGGGTCATTTGTCTTTTTTATTGTTGATATATCATGGATATTAAATCCTTATCGGACATGTGATTTCCAAACATTTTCTCCCATTGAGTCAGCTGCCTTTTCACCTTTTTGATAAAGTCCTTGAGGTGCAAAAGCGTTTAATTTTGAGGAGGTCCCATTTATCTATGTTTTCTTTTTTTTTTTTTTTTTTATTATGGGTAAAAATCAAAATTCTCACAATACATACAAACATTTGTAAAATGATATATAAATATATATGCATATATGTGTATTTGCTTATAAAAATGTTATTTTTTATATATATATATACATATATTTTAAGAGGTGCTTAGATTACCTAAAATATTATACGGAACCCACTCGGATTCCCATGTTGCCCACCTCCCACACCTCCCACCACATCCAACACAAACATCTCCCATAGTGTGGCCCACCAACCTCGATGAACTTACACATCCTGGAGCCTTGCCACCAACCATAGACCACAGTTCACACTGTAGACCACACTCTCTCCCACTCAGTTCTGAGTGGTGTGTGCTGATTTAAAATGGCCTACATCCATTGCCACAACAGTACTCAGACATGTTCAGCAATTCTAAACAATGTCAGAGATAAAACATTTTTCTCTGAAAATGCTTTTTCACATTCTTTTGTTGATTAAAGTTCTCAACAATTACTATGATTACTAGTGAGTTTTTGAAAGCTTCAAATGAGCACTGTTTCTTTGCTTATTCTTTAATAAATATTGCGTTCTACCCAGAAGTTCATTGAGAGAATTCTCAGTTACCAGCCTGCCACATGGGGACTCAGCTCCATGGCTATTCCAAAAATGAGTCCATGTCCATTCAGAATTGTCTGCACTCACTTTGCTGCGGTGCAAGCCACGTCGCCAACCCCTGGGGTGTCACATCTTCCCACATTGACAGTGGATTCCAAGTAAACAATGAGAGCACGGAGCTGGCGAAAGTAAAGAAGCAAACGTGGAACTACTTCAGTTCCGTCACTCTGTGTAAACACCTGGAGCGTTTATTTGTGTTTAAAAACACAAGACACGGACACAGAAGGCAAAATGTGACGTGACATATTTTAGTTTGCTAAGTGCAAAATTGAGTTCATATATGAAAAATTGCCCTGGATTTGGATAACGTCTTTAAAATGGAAATTTCTTCTTAGGTTTTAAATGTTTGTTGTAGAACTAAGGAACAAATCAAGAAGGTAATGGCTAGTTCTGGATCTTATCTGGCGGTTACTAAAAGTAATTTTGATATATCAAGTACCTCCTGAGGTACTCTCAGTACTCTTGGCATTGTGCGGGGCTGGGGGAGCGGATAAGGGACAGGGTTCCTCGCAGTCCCAGCCTGAACGAGGACACTCCACTGCCTCCTGTGGGCAGGGAGCTGGGCATGGCCTCCCAGAATGCCCCTGGGCCCACACCCGGACGTCTGCTGGGCCCGGCTGCAGGGGGGCATTCCAGGTCCCCAAGGCTTGGGCAGTGCTTGCCTTCAGGGACAGTGTTTTGCTCCAGGGAACTCAAGAGGAAGTAACTTAGATAAACACTGACCATGGCTAAAATGCCTCGGTGATGACAGGAGGTCAGAGTCCAACAGGACGCCTGGTTCAATGTAGTCGGCTGGAAACCTGGGCAGAGAACCTGGGCCTCAGTGCTTTTCTGGCTCTCAGCCCGTGGAAAGACTCCATTAGAGTGAACTTCATAAAGGACAAAGCCTCTGCCTTTCTAAACATCTTTGTCCCTTCTCTCCAGGGGATGTGTCCGTACCCTTTGGGCATTCACCTCCACTCACCAAGGTTATCACTGGAAATAGTGAGGCTCTCTGCCCTGAGGGCTACTTGCTCTGGCTGTGAACCTGTCCACACAGCTAACTGGGCAGCCATGACAATTAATGCCCCAAAATAGAGATTCAGTGGTTAGACACCCCAGCCCCTGGTCCCTCAGGGAGAAAGGCACAAAATGCATATTCTACACTGTCTCTGGAGTTTCCTAGCAGAATTGATCTCCAGTTGCTCACAGCAGTGGTCAGCTCAATAGGGTACCCTGTATTGGAGCCGTCCCTTCTCTGGCTCAGTTCTCCACTCTCCCACTCATGCTTCCCAGGATCAACTCCTAAATGAACCACTAGTGCTTGCATCCTTGCCTCCATGTTCTGCTTCTGTGTATTCCCAAACTAAAGCAATATTTTATGCATCTTTATACACTCAGGGACGAGTGCCTGATACACAGCAGTTGCTCAAGAAACTTTCACAGCAGAGGGAGGGGTGGTTGTTTGGTGATTGCTTTCATAAAATGCTGCACACAGAGATGTTCCCTGGGAGCATCCTCAAAGCATAGCAGCACATTAGAGGTTTGGAGATGTTCTGCTCTCAAAGGAACTTGTAGATAATGTCCAGTCAAACACCTGCGAGTGCCTTGAAGGACCAGTGTTCTGAGGAACAGTGTGGGAAACACAGGATCAGGGGATCAAGTGGAGAAAATAAATCATTTCTCAAGACCCATAGCTCAGGTTCACGATGATGCCTTCACCCTGGACCATTTCCCAAAGAAAAGATTTGGAGGGTGACTGGTCTCTCTACAATGCCCCGGTGTGGGCCAGCACTTTTCCAGAAGTCCAAGGAGAAATTCAGCCCAGAGGAGTGCCTGGTGTCTCCAGATCTTATCCAGTGTTTGTTTTAGCAAAGTGGAGTCACAGAAAAAGATGAAACGATACGGTTTCTCACAGCGCCCACCCTTTTTGTTCAAAGCACCCATTGCTATTGTGCAGACAAGTATTGCAGGGAAGACAAGTTGGGAAAGGGTGTATCTGACATTTCCATATGAGGGTCTCTTTCGCACCTGAACTAGACCATGGCAACTTTCCTGGAGGCACTTGGCCCCAGGCAGCCCCAGGGCACCACATTTCTGTTTCCTCTTTACCATCCCAGCCCCACCCCAACCAGACAACCAAGAAATGCTTGTCTTCCACCATCTCCAACATAAAAGGCTTGCTCTCTCTGAAAGGTCTCCTTAATCTTTTCTTCCTTCCTTCCCCTTTGAAGCACATTCAAATATATAATTCAGTGCTCTTAATTACATTCACAATGTTGTACTTGCATTGCCATGATCCATGACCAAATCTTTTCCATCACTCCAAACAGGAGCCCTGTATATTTTAAATCTTAACTACCCATTCTCTACCCCCAACCCAGTCCCGGGCAATCTAAGTTCTAGATTCTGACTCTTGAGTTTTCTTATTAATGATTGCCTCCACCCCATTCACAATTCCCTCTGTAGACATGACTGAAATTTAAAGATCTCATATTTTAGATTTTTTAAATCTGAGATATTTCCCATTGTTTAGATAAGGAAACCAAGGCTTAACGAGATTAGGTGGCTTCACCAAAGTAACAAAGTATTTATTTGATTTAAATTCCAGGCTTTCTGAATCCAAATTCAATTCTTCCCACTGCACCAGTATTACTCAGTGGCACATAAAATAATTCTAGATGGTGCTCAGAACTTTTTTTTTTTTTTTTTTTTTTTTACATCTTTATACATATTTTAACATGTACTAGAAAAGCCATGAAACCACCATACCAAATCCATAATTTCTGGGATATTATGACTTAAATCAGTGCTTTTCAAAATGTGGTCCCCAATTTTTCCTTTTGAATTAAAGAAAATTTTCTGAAATGGACTGAGCTGATTACAGCACAAGTCTATGATAAAACTGAGAACCACTGAGTGTACACTTGGGATGGACTGAACAAAGTAAGGTACTGTATAACACAGTGAACCCCATGGTGAATGATGGACTGTGGTTAACAGTACAAATATGAGAACGTTCTCTTGTGAACTATAACAAATGTACAATATTAATATATGGTGCTAATAATAAGATGGTTTGTGGGAAAAACACACCAAATATAAGCTATGGACTATAGACAGTGGTAATATTATGATAAAGTTCTTTCACCATTTGTATCTAATGTATCACAAAAATGTAAGTTGTTAGTGGTGGGGTGATGTATGGGAATCCTATATGGTATGCATGATTTTTTGGTTAACTTATAACTTCTCAAATACAAAAAATAAAAAATAAACGCAGCCTTAGCATCCTCTAGGAAACTGATAGAAATGCAAATTTTTGGCCCCACCACAGACCTGCTAAAGCTCTAGAGTTAGGGCCCAGAAATCTGTATTTTAGAAAATACTGTAGGGAAGCGGCTGTGGCTCAATCAGTAGGGCTCCCGTTTACGATATGGGAGGCCCCGGGTTCAGTTCCCGGGGCCTCCTGGTGAAGGCAAGCCCGCCCGCGCGGCGTGGTTAGCTGACCCAGCGAGCATAAGCAGCAAGGGGGGGATAAATGAATAAATAAATAAAATCTTTAAAAAAAAAAAAAAAGAAAAGAAAATACTGTAGATGATTCTGATGCATGCTAAACTTTGAGAACACTGGTATGGTTAAGTAAAAACAATTAAAATCTAATGAAAAATATGAAGTAAATATTTGTGAATATGGCAAAAATTTAGAAAATCACACAGGAATGATTGAATTTCAGGAAGTGACATCCTGTAGCACGAAAGTCTTTAGGAGGTCAGGTAGCAAAGCCTAGTACCACTCCAGAGAATAATCAGCTCTCAAACATTGCCAGAGGACCCCGATGCCAGCAGGGGCATTTGTGTTTTTGTTTCTGTTTTTTTTTGTTTGTTTGTTTGTTTTTTCATTCTGGCCGCATGGTCCTAGCTATTTGGACAACTATAAAACAAAAAGACCCTCTCTTTTAGAAGGTTTCTCTCGGACTGATTATAGATAAAGAAACAGGTTTGGGCCCCAACGATGTGGACATTTCCCAGCGAAAAGCCATTGCTGGTTATGAAAACCCAGCTGAGGTTCCGGCGCTTACCTGGAGCGCGGGAGACCCAGCCTGCCCTGGAAAGGGAGGGCCTGAAAGGGCCCTCACGCCTTCACAATCACACAGCATCTGAAGCGACCTTGAACGCGGGCTCTTAAGGACCACAGGGACACACGTGGTTTCCTTGATAATGGGAAAGTGGATTTCAGTCGGGGCCCTCAGAACGGTTACATCCAGCCCCGCCCTGGGCCGTGGTCCCCCGCGGAGTCTGATGCATCTGCTCAAAATAACCTTGAACCCCGTCGTTGAAAATCATTGTTGCCATCGGCGGACCAACCTTACCCCTGAATAGTGAGCAGAGTGCTTTGTTGAGACCTCCCTCTCCTTAAGGGTCCGCATATATGTATTTAAAACCATGTCTATCTGGAATTCTCTGACATTCAATTATAGCATGTCACATCCCTGTAGGCACCCTTGGTTCCAAATCCAAAATGTTACTCAAGAATAAAAAGTTGTAAGGAAAATTTCGACACAATGAGGGCAGGTAAAATCCACAAGAATTGTCCCAAAGGGGGTTCTTCCGTCTTTCGCAGTGAAGACACAGTGATGGACTTGTTTGATTGGATGACAGTTCAGGTATTACATAATTGCTGTGAAACAATGACACTTTTGGCTTTTTGTTGCTCTGTATTCTATTTCTTTCTTTTTTTTTTTTTTTTAATATTTATCTTATTTATTTAATACCCCCTCCCCACGGTTGTTGGCAGTCGCGGTCTGCTCTCTGTGTCCATTTGCTGTGTGCTCTCTGTGTCTGCTCATCTTCTCTTTAGGAGACACCGGGAACAGAACCCGGAACCTCCCATGTGGAAGACAGGCTCTCAATCACCTGAGCCACCTCTCCCTGATTTGTTGTGTCTCTCATTGTCTTTCCTCTTTGTGTCTCTTTGTTGTGTCATCTTGTTGCGTCAGCTCACCATGTCTGCCTGCGTGCCAGCTCGCCTTCTCCAGGAGGCACTGGGAACCAAACCCAGGACCTCCCATGTGGTAGACAGAAGCCCAATTGCTTGAGCCACATCCACTTCCCTGTACTCTATTTCTGATTGTGACATTTACATGACTCAATGGATAAACCCTGATGGCAGTGAAAATGTCTGGCCCACTCAGCAAGTGAGTTTTGGAGCAAAAAAATCACACACTGAGGTCACGGCGGGGGGGGGGGGGGTTCTGTTACACACTGCGATCCTTGTTTGTTTATTTAAATTGGATCCTATTTTTTAAAAATCAGAAGAGTCCATGTAAAAATCCAATATCTGGATTCTCTTGAAAGATTCAAAAGAGATGGCATCAAAACAAATACACAAAAGTGAGTCTCCTGCAAAAAAAAAAAAAGAAAAGAAAAGAAAAGAAAGGTCTCTAAGAACTTAAAAAAAAAAAACAACCACACACACACTAAGTTTTTTTTTAGGATCGAACCCAGGACCTCATATATGGGAAGCAGATGCTCAACCACTGAGGTACATCTATTCCCCCAATTTTTTTAAATGGGGAAAAGATTTGAACAGATGTTTTACCAACAAAGATATACAAATAGCTAGCAAGCTCCCCGAAAGGTGCTGAAGCTCAACAGTCACTAGGCAGATACATTTTTTTTTTTTTTTTTTTTTTTGAGATATCATTGTCTACCTGGTAGAATGGCTAAAATCAATACAACTGACAATGTCAAGTGCTGACAAAGATGCATCTTTTTTTGCCAGTGGGAATATAACATGGTGCAGCCATTCTAGAAAACAGTTTATAAAGTTGAACCTGTGTTTATCATATGATCCAGGTTTCTCCCTACTGGCCATTGAGAAACGAAAAATTGTGTTCACACAGAAACCTGTACACAGATATTTATAGCAGCTTTATTCATCATCACCAAAAACTGGAAACAAATCAAATGTCCTTCAACAACTTAATGGATAAACAAGCTGTGGTACATCCATCCCCATGGAATACTACCCAGCAGCAAAAAGGGATGAACTGTTAAACCATGGACTATTGTTAATAATACAGTTATTAAAATATACTTTCATCAGTTGTAACAAATGTAGTATACCAATGCAAGGTGTTAATAATAGGGTGGTATATGGGAATCCTATGTTTTATGCATGATTTGTTCTATAAGCCTACAATGTCTCTAATAATAAATAAATAAATGGAATGAATTACTAATATGCATCACAACATGGATGAATCTCAAATGCCTCCTGCTGAGTAAAAGAAGCCAAACTAAAAGGCTTCATACTGCATGATTCCTTTTATATGACGTGATAGAAAAAGGCTAACCTGAAGATCAGTGGTTGCCAGGGGAGGAGGGAGGGGGAGGGTCTCACCTGAAATAGGCCTGAAGGAATTGGGGGAGGGGCAACAGAATTGTTCCATAACTAGAGTTTGGTGGTGTTTTTATAACTGTAGGCATTTTTCAAAACCCCACAGGAGGCGAGAGGATGTAGCTCAAGTGGTTGAAGCTTTCCATGTATGAAGTCCTGGGTTCAGTCCCCGGTATCCCCTAAAAACACACACACACAAAAAAACCACAACCTCATAGGAAGGACAAATATTATATGATCTCACTGATTTGAAACTCATAGAATCAGAATCTAGACTATAGATTAGCAAGGGATGGGGTGGGGATAGGGAATGAGAAGTTAAGACTTAAAATGCACAGAGTTCTGGGAAGCAGATGTGGCTCAAGTGATTGGGTTCCCGCCTACCACATGGGATGTCCGTGATTCGGTTTCTGGTGCTTCCTAAAGAAGACAGTGAGCTGGCACAATGGACAAGTGCAGCAAGCTGACACAACAAGATAACGCAACAAGAGACACAAGAAGAAAAATATGAGAGATCTAACAAAGCAGGGAGCAGAGGTTCCCAGTGCCTCCTAAAGAGGATAAGCAGGACAGATAGCTGGCGCGAAAGGCAGGCACGGCGAGCTGGTGCAACAAGATGATGCAACAAGAAACACAAGAGGAAAAACATAATGAGAGACACAACAAAGCAGGGGATGGAGGTGGCTTAAGCAATTAGGTGACTCCCTCCCACATCGGAGGTCCCAGGTTTGGTTCCCGGTGCCTCCTAAAGAAACAAAGAAGACTAACAGACACAGCAAGTACAAACAACATGGGGGTGGGGAGAGATAAATAAATAAAATAAATCTTTGAAAAAAAAAGTATAGAGATCCTATTTGGAATGATGGAAATGTTTTGTTAATGGAGGGTGGTGATGGTAGCACAACATTGTGAATGTAATTAACAGCACTGAAATATACATCTGAATATTTTTTAAAGGAGAAATGTTAGATTGTATATATGGTAACATATTAAAATTCTTTTAAAAACCCATGGATTTACACTGTGCAAGCAGTGAACCCTAAGTTAAAACAAGGACTTTAATTAATAATACAATTATAAAATGTGCTATCATCAATTGTGACAAATGTTCCACACTAAAGCAAGGTGTTGGTGGTGAGCTGGTGTATGGGAATCCTGTATTTTATGCATGATTATTCTGTAAACCCACAACTTCTGTAATAAAGAAAAAAAAGTCAAACCTCATAGGACTGTACATTAAAGAGAGTGAGCTGTACTGGAGATAAATTATACCTCAAAAAAGCTGACTGAAAAAAAAACAAATTCTGGCATCCCTGGGTGCACCTTCCTGCCTGGTGACAGTTGGCCAGAATAGGATAAAAGTTCAGCCATTAGGTGGATAGGAACTTGCCTTTCTTAGTTTGGGTTCCCCCTAAAGCAGTGCTAGAGATAAGGACTTGGGTGCAGGATAGTTGTTGAAATGAAGAACTTTTATCATGTTCTGCTTCTCGCTGACAATGGAGAACCAGGAAAGGCTCTGGGAGGAGAGCAGCACAATAAGGCTGGGCTTTTAGAAAATACTTTGGGTAGTTCTCTTATGTTTGTAAAGGAATTAAAGGCTGGGAAAGTCTAGAGGCCAGATCAGTTCAGAAACTTTCGAAGTCAACTGGGAGAGAAGGAAGGGGTCAAGGGAATGGAAAGAGGATGAAAGAAAGTAATAGGAGAGAGGATGTGAAAACCAGACTGGATTTGGGCTGGGGGTGAGGGGTGAAGGAAAGAGAGAAGCCAATGCAGGACCATAAGGAAATTCTTCTTTAAAAAAAAAAAAAAAAGAATGGAAAACGCCATTAACAGAAGAGGAGAACACTGGAAATGGCCTTGGGGGAGGGGCAAGGTGGATGAGGAGTTGGGGTTTGGACTTGTTGAATTGAGGTGGGCCAGCACCCACAAAGAAAATGGCAGCAGACAGCTGGAGGAGCACTCAAGCCTGGTATTTGAGAAAGATTTGGGGGAATCATTGAATCCCTAGGACTCAATGGAGGGACTCTCTAGGGAGAAACCGAGAGAGAAAAGAGAAGAGGGGAAAGGAAAGAAAGGAAAGAAAAGAGAGTTAAGGGCAACCTTGAATGTTGCCATATTTAATGGGTCAAGAGTAAGAAGGACAAGAAAGTAGAAAAGAAATATGAGCGGGGGGAGGGAAGGAAGTCAAACAAAACCCTACTGAATGAAGAAACACCATGTTTATTTTGGGGTTGAAAACATGCTATTCTGTGTAGCTATGTGTATAGGTCTACCCAAATGTTCTGATTCTTTGAAGCAGATGACCATTTTGTGCTTGACGTTCTGTGCCCAATATTGGATGCCATCCAAATTCGTGCCAGCTTTAATCTCCAAGGGCCGGAGGTGAGAGATGTTTTCACCATTCATTTCCACTCTAAATTGGCAAAGTCATTTCCAATAAGAGGCAGAAAGTATCTTGATCAAAGGGTCACAATAATACAAATGTTCTCTTCTTTACTCTATGTCTCCTAACCCTCTGTCAGCATGGGGAGAACCAAAACTTCTAAAGGGTCATCTTTCAACAGCTTGTTCACTCTGAAAATGACAGCTCAAGCTCAAAACCACTTCTGAGTCCTAAAGGGCTCAGTCCCAAAAGACCCATCCTCCAAGAGCAAAGAGGCAGCAAAGACCACCCAGCCTCCTCTTCAATGCACAGTCCAAACTCGTGGACCACCTGCTCTGGGGACCCAGCACGTGCCAAAGCATCTACACAAATTCTCCTTTGAAGTAAAATCTCCTATAAGCACCATTGAGCATGTAAACTGCTAAGATCCCAGCATAGACTTTCTATGAGAATTATTAAGATGCATTTGTCAAAATCAACAGCATTTAGCCTAAGCAAAGAGGAGAGAGGAAGAAGGGAAAACCAACATGATTCTTCCATTTTATTTTATTCTGTGTTTCTTGCATTTGATAAACAGAGAAAGCCATAAGGGAAAGAAGAAGCAATTCTAGATGCAGCTTAAAAGATCATATTATTCAAGAAACAGCCTTCTTGTAAAAAATAAAAAAAATAAAAAACCAAGGAAGATGAACTTAATGCCAGTGGGAAGATTTTATGAAATCACCAACGTTTTCATTGTTCAGCCTGAATTGCCCATATTTTTGTATTCATTGCAGACAATGAGTTCTTGTGACATTCTGGCATACATTATAGTGGGGGGAAAACCCAACCTGCTTTATTTGTTCCATTTTCTGCTTTTAGACTTAAAGGAAATGTTAACATGCTTAACACCCGTAGCCTCTCTTACACCCTCGCTTTACTTTTCGGAGTTATCATGTCTCTTGGGGAGCACAGGCAGTGCTTGCAGACAAGAGGCAGTGCATGCTAATGCAAGCTCTAAAGCTGGCGTGCTATATGTATCCTCCTCTGTGCTAACTCTCTCCGTTTATTCTTTTTAAAGACTTTCACGGCATATAGTCTCCATTATGATTAAAATGATTTCAACTGTCCTTCAGAAAAGAATGTAAGGCTTTCGACTAACGTGCAGCAGTTCAAGGAAAACATCCCAGGAGTCCAGGACACTCAGAGCACATTGTTGAACCCCTTTTAT
Source organism: Tolypeutes matacus (assembly GCA_026826555.1). Taxonomy (NCBI): domain Eukaryota; kingdom Metazoa; phylum Chordata; class Mammalia; order Cingulata; family Chlamyphoridae; genus Tolypeutes; species Tolypeutes matacus. The sequence continues at coordinate 4,850,310 of JAKSZT010004976.1, forward strand.
ATGCATTCAATTCCGCCCTGCCGTGCGGTCGCCTCACTCCCCTCACTGGATGGGTTTCTCTTACATTAATTGATAACACTTTAAGTGTTTAATTTAAAGTTCACCCCTAAGGTGAAAGCCATATAAATAAACAGCTTCCTAGGAGGAGGAGGAGGCAAAATTACACTTATTTTTTCAAACCCCATTCAGGACTAGAATTTGCAACAGAATGGCCATTTCATTTTTGTGGTCTGCTTTCCCTAAAAGGTAGATATGATATGAGAAAAAAAAAAAAAAAAAGGAAGAATGAAAAAGAATGGCTCAAACTCTACATTTAAAAAAAAAAGGAATTTTCACTAAGTAATAGATATTTTCCTGTATGGTTACCCTTATTACCTATTTTTGCTATTTTGATACTGTAACAAACCCCACTACCACCAAAATAAATAAATAAATAAAGAGTGAGAGAGAGAAGGAAAACCCATCTAGGGAAACAGAACCAACAGGAGATATATCTGTAAATAGTATGAGATTTTATAAAATTGTCTCACGCAACGGTGGGCTGCACAAGTCCAAATTTCATAGGGCAGGCTTTAAGCCAGGGACTCCAATGAAGGTCCTCGATGAATTTCCCAGGAGAAGCTGGCTGTCTGAAGTAGATATGAGAATCCTCTCTTCCAATTGTTGAAATCATCACTTCTTTTAAGGCCTTCAAATGATTGAGAGTGTCTCATTGCTAAAGATAATCTCCTCAGTTGATTGTAGACATCATCAACCATAGATGCAATCACTTCACTGATTATTTGAGTCCATTAAATGTCCTCACAGTAACAATTAGGCCAGTGCTTGCTTGACCAAACAACCAGGCACCATTACCTGGCCAAGTTGACCCATGAGCTTAACCGTCACACCCATTATACAAGGAAGCAGTATAGGTTGGGTGATGGATAAAGCTCAGAGGAAGCACAAAGATACTTTAAGGCACCCAAGCTCTTCACTGTTTAACTGGGAGCAGATTTCTATCTCCTTGGGCTCCAGGAGGCCCAAGAAACCCCAGTCTAAAGAGAGCACAATCCTGTCTGGGCCAAAGGCAAGGGCAGCTCAGCTCTGTGAGATTCCACAGGGCCTATTCTGTCCTGGTTGAGTTTCCAATGCAATAGGGAAACTTCTTGGACTCAGCCAAACAGGCACTTCCCCAACTTCTAAGCCATGAAGTTGGAAAGCTTCATAAGGCCCAATGGGGGGTGGTAGTCAGCCACCAAAAAGCATTTTCACGATCTCTTATCCTCACATCTGAATTTCAAGCCTGACAATGTGTTCCTTTGGGATGATGCACAGTCCCAGCATCCTGGTCTTTGAAATGCAGCCCCGAGCCCAACAAACACCAGTGCGCCATCACTCTACAGTCACCCAGCCACACTCTCCCTCTCACAGCCTTCTCTGGCACCCTGTTATCCATCCTTGGTCCCAATCCACAGCAGGAGTTCTGGTACCTCTGTCACAAAGCGCTGGAGACCTTCGGCCCTTGACTTTCCCCCCACAGGCTTCTCTGCTATGGACCCGGCAGACTGGAATCATTATCTATCAAATAGAGAAGAGATGAGACAATATCTTTTGGTTTTGTTTTGCTACAGGAGTTTAAAAAAACAACAACACTAATTTTATATGATTCTAATAGTTAAACTACATTAAGCACCATTTTAAAAATCCAGTTGCCTATCAAAATTCCAGCAGAGTTTTTTGCAGAAATGGAAGTGCTTATCCTCAAATACATATGGAATTGGAAGAGACCTCAAATAGCCAAAACAATCTTAAAAGAAAGAACAAAGGTGGAAGTCTCACACTTCCTGATTTTAAAACATTCATCAAAGCTGCAACCATCAAAAGAGTGTGGTACTAGCATAAGGATAGACATATAGAACAATGGAATTGAAATGTGATTCCAGAAATAAACCCACACGTGTATGGTCAATTGATTTTCACCAGGGTGCCAAGTCCGTTCAATGGGGAAAGAGCAGTCTCTTTAACAAATAGTAAATAGTGCTGGGAAAACTTCCACATGCAAAAAAAAAAAAAAAAAAAAAAGTTGAACCCTCATACCACACAGAAAAAATTAGCTCAAAATGAATTAACAACCTTAATATAAGAACTAAAACCATAACACTCTTAAAACAGAGGGACAAATTTTTATGACTTTGCATTTGATGATGGATTCTTAGATATGACACCAAAAAGACAAGCAACAAAAGAAAAAAATAGATGAAACAGACAAATTGGACTTCATCAAAATTAAAACCCAATTATTAAGAAAGTTAAAAGACAACCTACATAATGGGAGAAAATAGTTGCAAATCATATATCTGGTAAGGGCTTAATATCCAGAATATATAAAGAACTCCTACAACTCAACAACAGAAAGAGAAATAACCCATTGCAAAAATGGATAAAGAGCTTGAATAGACATTTCTTCAAAGAGGATATAGAGATGGCCAGTAAGAGCATGAAAAGATGCTCAACATCACTGATTATTAGGGAAATGCAAGTTAAAACCACAATAAGATATCACTTCATACCTACTATGATGACTATTAATTTAAAAATAAAAAATAAATATTGGAAGAATGTAGAGAAATTGGAATCCTCATACATTGTTAGTGAGAATGTAAAGTGGTGCAGCCACTGTGGAAAGCATTTTGGCAGTTCCACAAAAAGTGAAACATTTATTAAATGACCTAGCAATTCCACCACTAGGTACATACCCAGAAGAATTGAAAGAAGGGACACAAAAGAGATACTTGCACATCAATATTCATAGCAGCATTATTCAAAATTACTAAAAGGTGGAAACAATCTAATTGTCCATGAACAGTTGAATGGATAAACAAAATGTGATATATCCATACAATGGAATATTATTCAGCCATAAAGAGTAATGAAGTTCTGATACATGCAACAACATGGATGAACATTGAAGACATCATGATGAGTGAAATAAGCCAGACACACCCACACCAAAAAAGCAAATGATTCCACTTGTATGAAATATCTAGAAGAAGCAAATTTAGACAGGCATAAAGTAAATAAAAAGTTACCAGGGACCAGAGGGAAGGGGAATGGGTAGTTATTACTTAATGGGTACAAAATGTCTGTTTGGAGTGAAGAAAAAGTTTTGGTAATGTATGGCGGTGATGGTAGCACAACATTGTGACTGTACTTAATGCCACTGAATTGTACACTTAAAAATAGTTAAAATGGAAATTTTTATGTTTTATATATATATATATATATATATATGTTACCACAATAAAAATTTTAAGTTTTTAAAAATCCAATCACATCACCAATAAAATATGCATATACATAAAAAAGTCTTAAAAACCTGAACACACTTTGACCCAATAATTGTATAGAAATAACTTCTAAGAATTTATAGTGAGAAAATTATCTGAGATTTTTGCAAGATTTATACACAAGTGTGTTCTTTAACATGCTGTTTATAATGAGAAAAACAGAAACAGCTTGAAGACCCAAAACGTGGTTAGCTAAGTAAATTATAACATATATGTAGAACTATTTTTTTTTAAGGTACCCGGGGCTGGGGGTCAAACCCAGGACCTTATGTGTGGAAACCAGCGCTCAACCACTGAGCCCATAGGCTCCCCTGAGTTGGTTTTCTCATTTGTTTTGCTTTGTTGTTTGCTTTTTTATTTTTTTAGGAAGTACCAGGAACCGAACCGAGACCTCCCATGTGGGAAGCAGGAGCTCAACCACTTGAGCCACATGTGCTCCCTGGAACTACTTTGAAACTACTAGATCCTGTAATATTTGCCAAATAACCATTATCTCAGTACCGTTAGAATCAAACTCTAAAAGGAGGAGAACTTTAAAATTTATCTGGAACACTTAATGTGTAAGAGGAGTCCCCCAAAATTGTTTAAAGAACAGTATAACATTACGACAGATACAGGCCATTATATAACTTGCCATAACCTACAGAATTGAGTACGAGAGAGTGTAAACTACAATGTAAACTATAATCCATGCTTAGTGGCAATGCTCCAATATGTGTTTATCAACTGCAACAAATGTACCACACTAATGAAATATGTTGCTAATGTGGGAAAATGTGAAAGGTGTGGGCAGTCAGACATACAAGAATCCCCCATATAGTCTCTGTAATATTTATGTAATCTAAGTTGTTTTTTTTTTAAATTGCGGGTAAAAATCAAATTTTTCACAATACAAACCAATATTTGTAAAATGATATATAGATATGTATGCATATATGTGCATTTGCTTACATAAATGTTATTATTATTTTTCATATATATCTTAAAAGATGCTTAGATTACATAAATGTTACACAAAAATTACAGGGATTCCCATGATCTCTACCTCCCATACCTCCCATAACATCTCACATAAACACCTTTCATTAGTGTGGCACATCACCTGCAATGGATATACACATCCTGGGGCTTTGCCACTAAGCAAAGACCATAAGTATCTTTTAAAAAATAAAAAAATGAAAGGACAAAAAAATAAATAAAGAACAGTATAGTACATATATCCTGCCAGCTATCAAAACATATTGCAAAGTAATGGACAGATAGATAAATGGACAGATAGAATGATACAGCAAATGTGGCAAAATGCTAAAATTGGTGGGATTGGGTATCTGAGAGAAGGAAAGGTATTTTGGAGTTTTCTGCAAGGGGTTTGTATTATTTTTGTAACTATCCTTCAAGTTTGAAATCATTTCAAAATTAAAAGTTTAGGGAAAAAAACATACTGCAAAGCTACTGAAATTAAAACAATGTGGTGCTGGAGCAAGAACAGGTAAAAAGGTTGATAAGACAGACTAGAACTCAGAACAATCACTTAACTACAAGAATTTAGTGTGTGCTAAAAGGAGTGTGTTGAAATTAGTTAAAATAGTTCCAAAGTCATAGTTTTGGCCAATAGATGTAGGTGGAAACCAGCTAAAGATTTCAGGGAAAATATTGCTTCACTAATGCAAGCACAGCCCCTTTTCCTAGTCTGTGGTGAAAGGATGTGCAGCTGGAAGGGGTGCAGCCATCTTGCCCCATGAGGCAGCAACGTGGGGACAAAAGAAGCATTCTAATGATGGCAGAAAGCAGATGGCACTGCAGAACCTGTGTTTCAGCTCGGACTGCTTCCCTGTGGAAAAGAGGATTATTTAAGATGGTGTGCTAGCCCATCCTACCAAACCAAAATTTATTTTGGTATTCTTGCATTATTGAACACTTAGAGTGTATCCAATTTATTGTCATTAATGCTTGCACACCTTCGAACAAAAATCACTGCATGCATGAGGTGGAGCCAGTGGCCACTAGACACTTTTGGGGCAGGGAGGGGATGAGCAGTTGAAATACAGGGGCTTCTCTGGGATTTGGAGGTTGTCCTGAATACCTTTGTGGCAACGGATGTAGGCCATTTTAAAATAGCACATACCACTAAGAACTGTGTGGGAGAGAGTGTTGTCTACGGGGTGAACTGTGGTCTATGGTTAGTGGCAAGGCCCCAGGATGTGTAAGTCCATTGAGGGTGGTGGGCCACACTTGTGAGAGATGTTTGTGTGGGATGTGGTGGGAGGTGTGGGAGGTGGGCAACATGGGAATCCCAGTGGATTCCGTGTAATATTTTGGGTACCTAAGCACCTCTTAAAATATATTTATATATATACATAAATAACATTTTTGTAAGCAAATGCACATATATGCATATACATTTATATATCATTTTGAAAAAAAAAAAAAAAAATCACTGCATGCATCTCTGATTAAGATAAATTCCTAAAAGTCAAACTTACTGGATGAAGAATAGTAAAAGTTTTAAGACAAGTGTCAAGTTACCAATCTATATACACAGCAGTTGATGAGAATGCTGATTTCTCTGCATCCTTGCCAATGTTAGTTATTTACACATTTTTCGTCCATCATTACCAATTTTTTAAAACAAATGGCAATTGTATTAATACGTATTAATAAAGCATACTTTCACCAATTTTATAAGCACATTTGTTCCTGTCTTAATTTTATGTCTTTGATTATGGTTACTTCTTTTGTTTATTGATCAATCATATTTCTCATTTTGTGAACTGCAAATTAATGTTCTTTGCCATTTTTCTATTGGAAATGTGAAAAAACTTAAAAATCTTTTTTATTTTAAGATATTTTTACACATTAAGGCTTTTAACTTTTTGTCTATCATATATTCAGATATTTTTTATGTTTTACAAATATTTTACTCAGATGGCCAATTACTTTTTAAGTTAGTAAATGATGTTTTTTTTTTTTCTGTATCAGTCCTTTTCTAATAAGAAAATCTGTCCTACTATGAATATGCGGAAAGGAGTTTAGTGAGATAGCTCAAACTGTGGTTGTATAACCTGGGCTCAAATCTTGGCTCTGTAATTTTCTGTGACCTTTAACAAATTACTTCCCTTCCAGGGGCTTCAATTTCCTCACCTCTAAAGAAGGGAGGTATGATAACAGTATCTGCCTCTGAATTCAAACTTAAATGAAAGCATCAAAAGTGCTTGTTTCACCATCTGGCCGTTGTAGATGCTCAAGAGATGTTGGTGCGGTCAGCTAAGATACTTTCAAACTCAAGTCACAGAAAATCCAACTCAAAATGGTTCACACGACAGAGAAAATGTATGATCTCACATGACAAAAGGTAGATCAGGTCTAATTTTTGCAAATTCATTAGGAGAAAGGGACAGTTTCCTCTAGATGCCCACCGAGCCTGCCTGCACAGCTCGTGGGTCAGCGTGTGGTCACGGGATCACCTCTAACTCATGCTCTGGCCCCTGGAACAGGTGTTCAGCTTATGAATCAGGGTTTACCCCTGACCTAGTTGGGGAGGAAAAAGCACCCGAATAATATTGCACCCTGCCATGCTGAGGTGGGGATGACTGCTGGGCAAGCAACTGGGAACGGCCACCAGTGTTAGCTATTGCTATTGAAAACAACCAATTTTTTAGAAACTCCCTTTTAGTCCCAAGATCCACCCAAAATTTTGCAGTTACATTTTAGTGGACCAAGCACACCTGGAGCCTTTCAGCTTTCTATCAGCAGGTAGGTACAAATATGGTCCATTTAACTGGAAAACTTTGTCTCTTCGGTGCCCGGCCCCCATCTGCTTGGCTGCAGAGTTCTCTGTCCTATATATATATGGAAAACACACACACACATGCACACACACATTCCATATTATTTTCATGTGTCTACACACCCATCCTCCAGAATGAACCTCTTACACTCAAATCCTAGCCCTGAGGTCTGCCTCTGGAACAATGCCTAGGATAATGGTCTTGTGGAGTCGTATATATAAAGATACTTGTAGCTTCCTGTCCTGTTTGAACTTTTAGTCCCCTATGCACACATTACTTAAAGAATTAATTTTACCATAAATGCCTTGTATTTTTTCTTAAAAAATAAAATATAATTATTGTGGTAGGTTGAATTTTGTACCCCAAGGTGTAAAAACATATTCTTCACCTTATCCATTCCTGTGGTAGTGGGTGCATTGTAAAAAGGACTTGTTGAAGATGTTATTTTTAGTTAAGAAATGGATGAGGTTGGAATGGAATGAGGTTGGCCCTGAATCCTATTACTAGAAACTTTATGAAGAGCAAGCCACATGGAAGAGTAGAAGCTAGAAGTCAGCTGGAACCTGGAAGACCTCGCCGTGTGACAAGAAAGCCAAGGAACCTCAAGGATTGACAGACAGACAGAATGCTACCAACCTCGGGAGGAAGGAAGCCTCTGAAACTGTGAGCCAATAATTTCCATTGTTTAAGCCAACCCACTGTGTGGCATTTGTCATAGCAGGAGGAAAACTAAGACAACCGTAAAATAAATTCCTTGGTTTTTTTTTTTCTAATCAAAAAGAGAATTTTTCCATCAATTCTCAGCACTATTTATGAACAGTTACAGGCAACACGGTTCCTGATGTTAATACAAAGTAGTATTTGGGCTTTGCCTCTGTCGTTTCCTGTCTCCAGCACCGAGCACAGCCCCTGTTACATAGTAGGGGCTTAATAAATGTTTGTGCAATGTGTGTTATTTATGGTGTTCTCCACACAGCTGCATTGAACATTGAAAATGGTTTGCAAAGTAGGCACATTTACTGTTGTTAGAGCAGATATTATTTATCCAAAGAAACGTAGCTGCACAGTGCACCACAGTTTATGAACCAGTTCCGTGTCATCACCTCTTTTGCCCCTCATGGCCACAACGTAAGGAAAGCAAGGCAGATATTAGCATCCCCATGTTATAGAGGGGACCCCAACACCTCAGAGATATAAAGTGACTTGTGAAATACATTGGAAATTGAAGAGTCCTTAAATGACTTGTCCATTCTGTCCATGCCACCCAACTCCCCCGGGAGCCTGAGTGGTGGGTCTTCTCTTCCTTCAATTGGCTGGAGTTCTCTAGCATAAACCAGCGAGCCCTGACGTCCATTTTTACTTTAGTGATTGTCTCTTCAGTTTTGAGCTCGTTTCTCAAGGAAAAAATTCTGTAGGAGTCCAAATGCTGTCGGAGTTTGGCCTCCTTGTGGAATGTAACAGTGGATGTGCCTGTGTGCCTCTGAATTCCCTTCCTTCCACCAGCACGAGTTCCTGGGCCTTACTATTCCCTGTACTTAATTTGAGGATATTTGTTCAATTTGAGTATGTTTTTGACCTGCCAGGTATCTGAGAAACAAAATAGCTCCTACTGATAGCTTCTTATCAAGAGTAATTTAAAACATCCATCATCTACTGCTGAATGTCAAAAGAAAGGTTGAGAGAAATTCCTGTTTCCCTAAATATGTTTTCTTTTTGCTCTTGCCAGCATCATTGTCAATCCTGAAATTATAGTGTGCCACAGAGCACCTCAGAAATTGAGGTTTCAGAAATTGTTACAATGAAAACATACAAATCATCTTCTAGAGCCTTGAGCAAAATCGCCGAGGCAAACCAGTCCCGGGGGAAGCCGGGTGGGGGTCACCTGTGTCAAGCAGGTGTGTGCGCTTAAAAGGACTCATTAGGCTCCAAGAACGAAAGGCCACCCTGGGAAGTCACAGTCCCTTCTTGCAACCCTGGTTAGAGGTTTAACACTAAATTCGTTATTCTAGACCTTTGTCAACATACAGACTAGTCTACAATCCTCCTGACAATGATTAAGCTCAATGAGGGAAAAGAGGGGTTGAAACATATAACCCCTGCTCTGGAAGTTGGAGGTTGTGTTGCTTTATTCTTTTGATCACCTATTTAGCTTTTGAGTCTCCCTGGGTGAACAACAAGGATTCAGCAAGAGCTGGAGGTTGGAGAGAGAGGCATGACCACAAAGCATCAAGCCACAGAAGGAAATCATATAAAGCTGGTGTAACTCTCTCTGCCATCTTGAAGACAATTCGAGTGTTTCTAGGTTCCAACAGAAGCACTCCCATTTTCCATTCCCAATTACCAGCCCTCGAACAGTCTGAATTTTATCTTAAGACAAGAGAGGAAAGAAATCCAAATAATTCAGAAACTCAACAAATATAGATCAAACACAAACCAACTGCAAGGCCGTGCTAGGCCTGAGGGTATATAAAGAGATATAAAATGTCCCCTGTCTTTAAGGCATTTATGGTTGTAAAGGGAATTGTTGGGAGCGGGACCTGAGAAATGGATGGTAGAGGTGGCCTGGGAGTTTATGGGGGGTATCAGGAGCTTTCCCTGCCATCAGGGCAGACTCCATTTCCATTTCCATGATTGTCCCAGAAACAGTGGTATGTGTAGGGTAGATATAACATGGATGTGTGCTCTTTTGAGAAGGGTTTTTATGACCTGCTACCATGGCCTTGTTGTTTCGCTGAGACTGCCCAATCCAAATACCCACTTCTCCCTGGCCACTTTCCAGCTAGTGATCATCTGACAAAGTTCTGGTTCTGGCCAAGGAGATGTCTGCTTGGCGGGGCTTCCAGAACAAACTTTACATTCCTGATTAAAACACGGTCAGCTAATACTTTCTTTGTCCCAAAGGGCATCCCACTTTCTCCCTGTCTCAAAAGCAAATGTGAGGGCCATTTAGCAACCACAGTGCAATATAAATGGGTTCATGTATTAGTCACCCAAAGGGGTGCTGCTGCAAGGTAACAGAAATCTGTTGGCTTTTATAAAAGGTATTTATTTGGGGTAAAATCTTACAGTTACAAGGCTCTAAAGAGTCCAACTCAAGGCTGCTTTCTCACCAAAGTCAGTTGCCACATGTTGAAACAAGATGGTGAGCGATCTCTGCCTGGTCTCTCAGGGCTTCCTATATGAGTCTCTGGCACAAGGCTTGTTTCTTTCTAGGCCTTCTCAGATGCTCAGATGCTCTGTTCTCTTCAGCTGCAAACTGTCAGGTGAATGGCTTATCTCTCCCCAGGGCTCCAGGATCAAAACTAAGTTCTCTCCTCTTCCACGTCTATGGAGCTCTCTCTCTTCTTGTATCTATGGAACTCGCTCTCTCTCTTCCTGTGTCTATGGAGCTCTCTCTCTTCTTGTGTGTCTTCTTGAGTAAGTGTTCATTTATATCAGCCCACAGGGGATGGGGACTCAATCTGAGTCACAACCTACTAACATGGTCGAATCAAAACCCTAAGTTGATTTTATTAAGTAAATTTAAAACCTTTGAATTTAATACAATCGAAGGGTATCACACTCAGAGGAACAGACCAGTTTACAAACATAATCTTTCTCTTTTGGGGGAATGCAAAAATAATATCAAACTGCCACAGTTCATAAACCAAAATCCCAAGGATAGTGTAATTAAAACCTAAAAGTGGCCTGGACCTAACTTCTACAAGTTGCTCCATACTTCTTGTTATGTGGGGAAAAAAAAAAAAAAAAGAAAAAAGCAACAACAAAAAACTATTTGTACTTGCCATAGCCATCAAATATCCTGTTATTTGCAGCTGAACTCATTCCTAATGTAAATACCCACCAACTTAAGTTGTACAACCAATAGACATAGAAGAAGGAAGCCATTGAAAGATATTTCTATTGTCTTAATCTTGAGGTGACCTCAACAAGAAAATTGCCTATCCCTTCAGCTATGGAAAGAATATTTGCATTCTCAAGGCAAAAACTGATGAAATGGTTTTCAACTATAAGTTTCTGACCTCATGACCAGCACGTGGCACTTAAATTTCTGAGGCAGCTACACTATAACATGGTTGAATCAGATGGCTTAAAGCAAGTCCACTGGTAAACATGGAAGGGCCAACTAACTGAACTGTAACTACCAACCTGTGCATGCTGCATTTGAGATTTCCTAAAATGGGAAGACCTTCTTTCGATTTTGCTCACATTCCTCTTTCAAAGGTTCTGCTGATTCTGTTCTCACTGAGAAGAAAGACTTTCCAAGCACAAGGCAAAGAAGAAAACCACGGCTGTGATCTCCTCTTTTAATAAGGGCCCCAAATCCCTCATACTATAATTTTTTTCCTCTTTCAAGTTTCTAATTTCTTTATCTTTCAAACCAACAACCATTCCTGAAAATATCATTCAGAGGTCCTTCGCTTGAATGAGAACTAGTGGTTTCCATCTCTTACTTCTACTTGGGCATAATCATTCAAATGTAAAATGCCTTTACATTCAGGTATGTTCAGGTGTGTTTGGGGATTATGTTTTAGCCATCTCAGACCAATAATGTAACCAGAAGTTACAACATCGTGAATGGCAGCTCTGAGCATTCTAAATAAATCACCCACCAACCACAAGAAAACTAATCCAACATTTGGAGGTAGTATTTGAGACAACAAACCCACAAATTATTCTCTGCCCCTGTTCCATGAGGTTAAATGGATGCTTTGTTATAGGTGGTAGATTTAAAAACATGATTGTAATATCCTGTGGCTCCTCCCATCAAGAGGTGAAGTCTATTTCCCCATCCCTTGAGTCCTGGCTGGGTTTGATCAACAGAAGGAAGTAGAAGTGATGGTGTAGTATGTTATAGAGATAAGGTCCCCATCTTCCACCTTTGCCCTCTAAGAATGCTACCCTGAAGCACTATGTAAGGAAGCAAGTGTGGCCTCCTGGAGGATGAGTCACGTGGGGGAAGGCGCCCCAGCCCACACAGTCAGCACCAACTGGCAGCCATGTGAGTGGAGCCAACTTGGACCTTGGGGCCCAGCTGACTGCCAGATGAACGCAATTGTATGAGGGAGCCCAGGAAAAACCAGCAGAGGAACCACCCAGCCAACCCAAAGAATTGTGAGAAATGATAAATCATCATTTTAAGTAACTATGTTTAGGGGTGATCTGTTACACAGCAATAGTTAATTGACTCTCTATGTAGGCACGTAGTTCTATCTGTGCACATATTACCTTTACAGGACCGTTAAAATGATAAATGCAATGATGTAGGGAAAGCACAGAGCTTGGGAGTGCTGTCCAATAGAACTCCCCATGAGGATGGAAATGTTCTAGATCTGTGCTGCCTAAAATGGGTGCCACAAACACGCGGCTACTGACAATTGGAATGTGACTGTTCAACTAAGGAATTCAACTTTTAACATTTGATTTTAATTAATTTTAATTTTTATAGTCCCATGCAGCTAGGAGCTTTCGTATTTGACAGTGCAGTTTTTGGATATTAAAAATGGTAGCAAGGGGAGTGGGTGTAGTTCAGTGGTTTTTGCGCCTGCTTCCCATGTACAAGGTCCCAGGTTCAATCCCTGGGACCTCCTAAAAAAATAAAAATGGTAGCAAGGTCAATTGTGTTTGCAGCCACCATTGTGTCGCCTTTGCCCTCTAACACTGGCACCATCTCTAGCTCCCCCAGCTCCACAGGAGAAGGGGATAAGTAAGGAGATCTCTATACCATAGCTTGCACAAAGGAGACTGCCGGCAAATCATAAAGTCATAAAGCACCTCTCAAGACTGCGCCCTCTACCGGAGGGGCGAAGAAACCTCATCGTTACAGGCTGGTACTGGTACTCAGTGAAATTAGACGTTATCAGAAGTCCACTGAACTTCTGATTCACAAACTTCCCTTTCAGTGTCTGATGCGAGAAATTTTCCAGGACTTCAAAGCAGCTCTGCACTTCCGTAGCGCAGCTACTGGTGCTCTGAAGAAAGCAAATGAGGCCTATCAGGTTGGCCTTTTTGAAGACACCAACCTGTGTGCTATCCATGCCAAACATGTAACAATTATGGTTAAAGATGTCCATTTAACACACCACATACATGGAGACTATGCTTAAGAATCCACTATGATGGGAAACATTTCATTCTCAAAAAAAAAAAAATTTTTTTTTTCTTCATCTTCCTGTTTTTAGTAGTTCTGAACACTAGATATTCTTTCCCCATGGGGTCAAAAGGTACCTAAGTATATGATAGTGAATGGAAAAATAGGGGACAGAAATCAGATATTGGAAAGGTTTTTTTTTTTTTAATTTTCATTTGTGTGTGAATTTTTAATATAAATGGAGGGCCATAAAACATTAATGCAAGTTAAAATGTTTTAGTGAACAAGTTTCAACAGTTTAACTTCATAACAATTATAAATAAATCTGTTAAATTTTTCTGGACAATGCCAGCATTTTTTTAAACAAGTAAATTTCTTATTGATGGCAAAAAAAAAAAAAAAAAAATAGCAAGTGTCTTCCCTTTTTTCTTCACCAGGTCAAATCTCTTCAGTTCCTTTATACCTTGTCCACATGTTGTCATCTGAGTCCTTCACTCACCAGTTATTTTCCTCAGGGACTCACCCTAATAGTCTACATCCCCATGAAAATGTCACATTCTGAACCTTCAGCAGCTATCCAAGGTATGAATATCATACTCTGGGTAATAGAGAAATACCAGCATTTCCAGGGCTGTCATCGTGTCTTATTCATTTTTGTATTCCTCGTGTCCAGCCGGGTAGATATCCCATTAATAACTGACGAAGGGATGAATCCATTTCCTCAGCAGGGCAGAATACAGTGGAACTCTCACTTCCTTTGTTCCAGATACAGAGTTTTCATGAATGGAATCTAAGAATACTTTTTCTTTAATTCAATTTAATTTTTATTTCTTTTTGGCATGTTGACGTATATTGCTCTTACTGTCCACTAGAGCCCTTCTTGTCCACACCTTGCCTTTACCCTGTACTTGTGCTGCTGGGTTGTGACAACCCAAATACAAGATGTTAGAGTTAACGCTAAATGTCTTTTTCTTGGATTTCCTAATTATGAAGAACTTCACACAGCTGCCTGGGGTCTCTGTGGTCCTCAGACCAGATTGGAAATGGCTCACCCCTCTGGCAGAACAGCCTCAGAGTTAGCCCCCTCTGGCAGTCCCATTCTGGGAATGGATTCTCCTGGTTCCAAGGAGCACTGCTGGGTGATGGGAGCAGGGGCTGGATTCCAGCTCCATTCCCAGTGCCCTGCCACTCCAGTTCACCTGGTAGTCCACCCACTTTTATCACTTGCTAATTTGATAACCATATCTTTTTTAAATTTTTATTTATTTATTCCCCTCCCCCTTGTTTTTGCACTCGCTGTCTTGCTCTCTGTGTCTGCTTGTCTTCTCTGCTCATCTTCTCTTTAGGAGGCACCGGGAACTGATCCTGGGACCTCCGATGTGGGAGAGAGGCACTCAGTCGCTTGAGCCACCTCAGCTCCCAGGTTTGTTGTGTCTCTCACATTCTCTCTTCTTTGTCTCTTTTTGTTGTGCCAGCTCTCCGTGCGGGCCAGCTCATCGTGTGGGCCAGCTTGCTTTAACCAGGAGGCCCTGGGAAACGAACCCAGGACCTCCCACATGGTAGACGGGAGCTCAATCGCTTGAGCCACATCCACTTCCCCCACCATATCTTTTCTAACAGCACTTCTCAAACTATCTGACGTGAAGGACCAGGGCTTTTATTTTTTTTCAATCAGTCTCAGATCAATACTTTTCAAAAATACAATAAAGACAAATTATTGGAAAAATAAAATGAAAAAGCTAAAAAAACACTACAGGACCAAATTTTATTTTTAGGTCACTGAGAAAATTACATTTCAATAAATATAATCAAAACAAACATGATGGAGGAGGAATGAAATAATTATAAAAACTGGACATGCTCTTTTGCAAGTGTGTTCAGGCAATTATTACGTAAAATCGCAATTACACTTGTAACTTTTTGTTATTCAGCAGTTGAAATTCTGAGAGAGATTACAGAGGGCCACACACTCTTTGACACCCCTCCACAGAGAGGGGAGTCTCTGTCCCCTCCCCTTGAAGCTGAGCAGGCTCTGTGACCAAGCTGACCAATAGAATGTGGTGAAAGCAATCCTGAGCCAGTGTCTGGGCTGAACCTCAAGAGACTGTGAGCTTCTACTTCCTGTCTCTTGGGACACTCACTCTTGGAACTGGGAACCACCATGTAGGAAATCCAGCACCTTGTTGGAGAGACCACAAAGAGACACCCTATGTCAACCTAGAGTTGAGCCCAATATTGCAGCCTTCCCCTCCAGGTCACCAGCATGTGTGGGATGATGGCTCGACCCCACGGACCAGAGCAGACGCCGGCTGAGCAGCACCCAGGGACCCTAGTCTATGCCATGGAAAGCAGAAGAACTTCCCAGCCTGAATCCCTAACAAATAAAATACCATGAAACATAAAATGGTTGTTGCTGTTTAGCCACTAAGTTCTAAGGGTCGTTTGTCACACAATAGATAACCAAAACAATACATTTAAAGTATTTAATTTTTTTAATATGACAAATGAGCCTTCTCCTACTTGCTAACATATGTGACCCAGATTGGATTGATGACAGTTCTACTCACAGGGCACGAGGCATGGCTAAACTGTTCCTAGTTTTGTTTTTCGTTTTTTGTTTTGTTTTGTTTTGTTGTGTTGTGTTTTCCTCCCTTTAATTCTCTTTGCAAATTGAACATTAAATATCTTTGTAAACAATAGATACATAAGCACATGAAAAGGGATTCATATTCTCCCCCCTTCCATTACCCTCCCCAAAGGGACCCAGTGTTGACAGCCTGATGGGGGAGGCATCCGCACTTTCCTCCACGTTCATCTACACACATCAAGCCCACACAGCTGCGTGGAGTCGTTGTGGTCCATGATGCTGATAAAAGCGGGATCCAGGGAGCATCGGCAGCCCTCCACTGCAGTAAATGCACATCTGACCGTCACGTGCAATGCTTTTCTTTTTCTTATCTGGTCTGAGTTGGACGTCCGGTCTCTCTTCATTTCTGTGTCCACCCAGATGAATTGCATTCCGCCGCGCTGCCCGGCCGCGGTGATAACCGCTGTCACTCAGAGCGCACGGCATGCCAGGCATCACGCTGCCAGGCTCGAGCTGCGTGGTGACGCGACTTCTCCCCGTTACCCGAGTGTTCCCTAGTTTTGTTTTAAAAACACTCATAGTAGGGGCTGAAGTCTCTCTTCAGACCCCTCCTTTGGCAGAGCTTCCCAATAAACTTTCTGCCTGCAATCATCAGTCTCTGCATCCCAGTGAGTGCCACTTTTCTCTAACAGTGTTACCATCAATTCTATCCATTTCCACACTTTTACAGTCAAGCTAATTAAAACTTTTACATTAAAAAAAAAAAACATTAAAAAACAAACAAACAAAAAAAACTCCTAGTAGAGAACCCCTCCACCAAGCTCACTTTCTCCTGCTTCCATCTGCCTGCCTTCAGGGAAGGGGACTGGGTGGACTCTCTCTCACCCTGCTCTGGCCCCCTCCTCCACTCACCAGCTGCTGTTTTAGACCCACCCTCCAACCCAGCTGTGAGGTGTGGTGGAGATTATGGAGAAGAGGCAAGGCAAGGCAACAGTTCTTACTTGGCTGAAGGCTTCTTTCCTCCATCTGGCAAAAGTTAAATTGGACTTCCTTGGGTTTTTTGGAGATTCCCATTGCTTGGAGGTTCCCTTCTTTCTCTCCCATAGATCTCTTGACTCAAGCAAATGCATCTCTCTCCTAAGTGGCCCCGTGAAACTCCTTCCTAGGAATCCAGAGGTTCAGGTGGATTCTGCATGTGGCTAATGAACCAAATATATTGTGTAACATATTGTTTGATTCAAAAAATAATTTATATGTATCCATTACATTTAATTGAGAAATGTATATATTTATTCATCTGTGTTTACATTTTAGTTTTTAATTGTTTATATTTTCAATTATTAAATGTACAAAAGAAAGTTAAAAAAAAAAAAAAGACTCAAAGTACTGGAAGCAGATGTGGCTCAAGTGATTGGGCATCCATCTACCATTTGGGAGACCTGGGTTCGATCCCCGGGACCTCCTGGTAAAAAAAGCGAGCAGGCGAGCCGGGCCCACGTGGCAAACCACACAGCAAGATAGAGAGACGCAGGGGAGAGTCAAGGCGAGATGTACCAGAAACCAGGAACTGAGGTGGCACAAGTGACAGGATGCCTCTCTCCCACATTGGCACTCCCTAGGACGAAATCCCGGTGAAGCCTGGAGGAGAAAAATGAGAAGAGAAGGCAAGAAACAGACACAGAAGATCACCCAGTGAACCGATACAGACAGCTAGTGGGGGTGAGAAGAAAAAAAAAAAAAAGACTCAAGGTCCCCCATTTACACAGGATGTTAAAATTTATTATGTGACTTCTGGCACTCCTGAGATTCTACTATAGTTTTTCTTCATTGCTTTATAAATATAGCAAACTACGTATTTTGCCTCATTCTCCGTAAGTGGGTTTGTCCTATAACTTTGTAGTTTTAAATGAAACTAGTGATAGTTTATCTATGTCATTCGTTGTTTCAAGGAAGCAGGGGGCCTGGGGTTTATTTTTCACTATGGTCAGTTTTCTGACTCACTCATTTCTGATTTTATCTTCATTAATTCCATCCTTGTGCTTTATTAGAGGTTTTGTTGCTGGTTTTAACTTCTTGGCTAAAATACTCAATTTATTTATTTTTATTCTTTCTTGTTTAATAATGAAAGTGTTTATTTTCTGCTTTCCAGAATTAATGGAGGTTTTCCTTGTGGCTTAAAATGTGGTCATTTTTTGTGATTGTTATATGTGTCTGAATAAAAGTGCAAAGATTTGATATGACATATCATGTGGTTGATCTATCATTTGTAAAACGGCTCTATCTTATAAATTAGCAATATTTTTATTTTTTATTTTGAAAAAAGTTCAAATTGCAAGAATTGTATAATGAAATCTATATACTCATCACCAAATACTAACGGTTTGTCATTTTGCTTTATTTATTTATTTTGCAAACCATTTGAGAGTAAGCTGCAGATATAATGACCCTTTACCCCTGGAGTCTTCAACATGTATCTCCAAAGAAGAAGAACCCTCTCTTACATAAACACAGTGCAAATATTAAATTCCAGAAATTTAATATTGATACAAAACTAGTACGGAATATCTAAGATGTCTAGTATCATCTTTATTCACCTTTTAACAGTTGTCCCCATACTGTTCTTTAGACCAATAGTTGTTTCAATCCAGAATCCAATCCAGGATCCTTATTTTTTTTTTCCTTAATCTGTCAAGATTGAACGAGCTTTGGCAGAGCCACCCGTATCATTGTGTTGTGTGCATTTCCCCCTGTATTTTTCACAGACCCAATATATAAGTATGAGGAGGAGGTCCTGGGACTCTGTTTTTGTAAAGAGAAGTCATCCAACAGAGGGCATGCCCCTCTGCCATAAGGACCATCCTGGGGATGAGGCCAATTCCATAGCTGATTTCTCCTGGGTCGCCTGATGAGCACACAGTTTTGGGGAGCCTGTCCTAGACCAACTGGGGGACCATCTCACATTCCCTAGGGGATTCTATTGGCATCAAGGGTACCCGTGAATCTGGAACTCAGTATCTGGAGAGTTCCCAGAGGTAGGACAAGTGGCCCATGGGGATAAACTCTTATTCAGATATTTTTTGCTCCCCATTGCAAAGGATAAAAAAGCAAACTAAAATACCATACATTTAACAGAAATAAATGAACTCAATTGTATTTCAAATGAATAAAATAATCAGAAAAAAATTTAAAGTTTTGAAAGAAAGCATTAACCCCAACATCTTTGAATACAGTATTCTGACCATTTAGCCTCAGTCCAAACCCAAAAAGAACTCTTAAGTATAGACCTCTAACTAGAAGGTGTGTTTATCCCAGTGGTATGTGTTTTCAATATGGAAGCTATTTCCAGAATAATGTAGGATGAAGCAAATGAGTAAATAATGGAGCCAAGTTTCCCACTGCTGGAAAAGAGGGCTAAGAATATGGAAAAAGGGAAGACTGGAGTGAGCTCTATGGGTGCAGACATCAGGGAGAAGGTCAAGTGAATATGGAGGAGGCAGGGATGGCAGTGATGCATCTATAAACCAAGAGCCTCCAAGGACCACCAGTAAACCCCAGAAGCCAGAGGCAGGGAAGGATTCTCCCATGCAGGTTCCAGATGGAGCGTGGCCCTCCTTACACCGAGAAACTTCTGCTGTTTAAAGCCCTTGGGTTCATGGTACTTACCATTCCCAATGGAAAGGAAACAGGTCTCCCTGTGGAAATGGCTGATTCCAGGGAAAATACCAAAAATACAAGATGACTTTTGTGCCAAAACATGAAAAGTGCTCAAAAAAAAAAAAAAAATGGATGGGATGGGTCCCAAAAGGACACAGGGGCCAGCATGAAGGGCAATTCTAAGGCCATCTAAGCCTCAAATTTATAATAATAGGGTATAATGCTTTGAATAAAATAAGAATCCAGGAGCCCGGGCTAATGTTAATTAATTAATTAATTAATTATATCTTGGGAAAAGGCAAAGTCAGTTAAACCACTTAAAACTGCTAGGGCAGTACAAATCTCTAAGACAGGCTCTTTAGCTGGCTGGCCTAAGTTCTAACAACTCAGAAGCAAAGCTGTTTTTCTCCAGGGGCATCCTCCTGAAGGGCCGGGCTGGGGAAGGAGGCACCTGATTTTCGGTGTCCAGGGAAAAGACTATGGCACAGAGCCTGGGACTCACACCACAGGCCAGGGGCTGGCCTAGCTCATCTCTATAGGGAAGGGTTCACTGGGCTGATTCCCCCCAGGTATGACTGCTCCAAGCAAAACCCAGAACATACTGGCAGAGCCCTGCCTCCGCTCACTGCCAGATTAGTTTTCACTCGCTGCATGATAATCACAAATTTAGCAGCTTAAACAAGACAATTTTAACCCAGGTGTGGGCTGGTGGGCTCCTCTGCTCAGGATCTCACCAGGCTTAAATCAAGGTGTCAGCCAGGGCTGGGATTCTCATTGGAGATTCAAGGTCCTGTTCCCAGCTCACTGGTTGTGGGCAGAATTCATGTCCTTGTGGTGGTATGACTGATATCTCTGGCCAAGGACCACTCTCAGTTCTATAGGGGGCTCTCAGTCCCCTGCCATGTGGCCCCATGGGCACATCACAACATGGCTGTTTGCTTTCTGCCTGACCTGTAGGAGCACACCTCTTGGATACTTCACCCTCTTTTAAAGGGCTCACCTGATTAGGCCAGGCCCACCCAGGCTAATCTCCCCTGTGACTCATTCAGAGTCAAATGATGGTTAACCCTCATCCTAGCCACACTCAAGGGAAGGGGACTGCACAGGATGTGTCCATAAAGGGGCAGAAATCTTGGGGATTCTGCCCACCACAACTCCGGGTGATGGGAGAAATTGTTTCAGGAATTTCGTCTCACCATGGATAATCCACCACGTTGATAACTGAGAGTGGCTTATACCCTCAAATATAGATATTTTGTATAAAATTCTTATAAAACCCCATCGATAGCATTTGTGGTCATTTATCCTCAGAATATAGTTGAAAAACATGCACTAATGCACGTACAAAACAATGCCTTCAACATTAGTTATAAAAGTGGAAAACTGGAAACCAACTAGATATCTGTTAATAGGAGACCAGTCAGATAAATTGAGGAGTATCTTTTGTAATGTGAGACCCATATTTACTGACACTGAAAAGTGTCCAAGACACATAGTTTTATACACACACATACGCATACCTGTTCATTTAACATTGAGAAAAATATGTATCAAACTTAATAGCTATCTCTGTGGGGTGGGATTACAAAGGTACCTTCACCTTTTATTTTATACTCTTGTATTATTTAAATTACATTCAATAAACATTTAATTTTCTTATAATTAGCAAGAAAAAAATCAAGCTGGTTCCATTTTAAGAAAAGGAGTGGGAAATCTTAGAAGAAGATATTATTTTATCTTTTGATCACCAAAATTACAATCCAACCTTTTTCTCTCCATCTTCAACTTCTCATACCACCTTGTCAAGCAACACTAAATTGAGGGTCTTTTAGGAAAAGAAAATTTGAGTTTCATGCTGATGAATGACAACATCTCTGAAACATATAAAATATTTGTAACTACAGGACACGTGGGATAATTTGAACACAAAATAAAAGACCATAATATATATTTCTAAAACAATATGGTGATAATCTCAAGCTAAACCAAAATCATTTATGCACTACAAATGTATTACTTGCTTATCAGTTTCTGATTCATTTGCTTTCAAATTTTGCTTATTTCCCCTGTTAAAACACTGCTAAAGCCATCAGCAAGTTCATCTTTAAGAAAATGCGCACTGGCTCTTGTGTCATAATGATTTCTCAATGTGTCATTATGGTTAAGTTATTCTATACCAAACAATGCTAATACTCTGAAATAATAAGATATTTCAGCCTTGCTAGAGTATTGCTTCCAACATGTGCTGTCTTTGCATGTTAAGAATTAATATAACCTTGACCAAAAGAGGGAAAAGCTAAAGACAAATGAGTTTGTATGGCTAAGAGAATTCAAAGTGAGTCGGGAGGCCTTCCCAGAGGTAGCTCTTATGCACATCTCAGCAGGATCTCATTGACAGCCAAAGTAGATACAACCCCAAATAGCGAAGCTCCCCAGGGATATGGAGACACCCAGACACTACCATCAGGGCAGACAGCTCAGGAATTTGGCCCCTTACCAGTGGGTCCTAATCTGGTATTTATGCTTCCCAGTGTGACTGAGTTAGACTCAGCAATGGTTTCCCTATGCATGACCCTTCGGTCCTTCTATTGGAACCTATAACTAGTACTAAAGTTGGTATGTGTACATCCAAGAGACTTAAATCTTTGGGCTGTCCGTGTGCCAGCTGAGCCCTGAATCTCAACGGAGTTGCAACACCTACTCTCCAGTTCAATGGACTCACCCAAGACAACTAACAAGGAGATGATAGACAAACAACATTATGAGAGTGCCTACAACTGCAAGCAAGAGAGTCCCATCTATCTGATGTATGGGATTGAAGTCCCCCTCAATTAATGGTGGAGTAGGCATCACCATCCCAGAGTCCTCAGGATTGGGAAACAAACTATGGACTGAAATAAATTTACTAGTATTCTACTATAGACAACTTGTGATTCTAGCAATGGAAGAAATACCATTGTTGGAGAGGCAATGACCCATTGATGTTCTGGGGTTAAGGAGAAGGAAAAAAACAGGTGTAATAGGGGGGCATTTTCAGGACTTGGGAATCATCTGAATAACGTTACAATGACAGGTACAGGCCATTATATATCCAGCCATAACCTACAGAGTCGAATGGGAGAGAGTATAAACTACAATGTAAACTATAATCCATGCTTAGTGGCAATGCTCGAAAATGTGTTTATCAATTGCAATGAATGTACCACACTGATGAAAGATGTTGCTAATGAGGGAAAATGTGGGAGATGTGGGGAGCGGGACATATGGGAATCCCCTATATATTCTCTATAAAATTTATGTAATCAAAGTATCTTTTAAAAAAATTAAAAAGGGGAAAAAAAGAAAAAAGAATGCTACCGGTAACCACCATGGTTATTTTTTTATCATTGTTCTCGTCCTCATTCTGAGAAACTGAATAAAATCTCCGATAATCCAAAAAAAAAAAGAATCAATACAGACAGACAGATTGTATGGTATGTGAATATATCTCAATAAAACTGCTTTAAAAATTTTTTACAGCCAACCAGGAGTTCCTTGTCAACTTGTTTCCAAAGTTCACTTACACCAGCTGCATGCTTGTCAATGAGACAAGTTTAATCCAAATAATTTTGCAGAGTAATCATATTTTGGAAATAACAACTAAAAAAAAAAACAAACAAAAACCATGGTCTTCACAGATGCAGATGGCAACTCTAGCTGTCAGAAGCAACAGAAACTCAAGATCCGGACATGGCATAGCTATCTTCCAACCAGGAAACTCAAGTAATACAATGCTGAAGACAATGGCCTGGAAATATTTCATGAAGGGTCATTTTATAAGTCACTTCTTCCAAAAACCTATCAGCTATCCTCACTTTCTCTGTGAAGAGGAGCTCTACTTGACTCCACCAAAATGGTGGGATCCTTTCCTGGAGACACAATCCCCTGTTTGACTGTGACAGTCCGCATGCTGTCCCTGAGAGTCCCAGTTTTCCGTTCAGCCAGACTGTAAAACATCAATAGCTCCAGGGCACCATCTGTTTCCCCCAGGTGTGTGTGCTCTGAGCTCTGCTCAGCTCCCTGGGAAAGACAGGGAGGTTAGGATCTCAGCTTCTATTTGGTTTCCATAATCCAAAGAGCCTTCTGCGTGGCTGGTGAGCAGGTTTGGGGCCCAATATTCTTGTGTCATTATATTCCATTTTGGAATATGGCTCCAAAGCTCCCTCTGTGTGTTTGTTCCTGTTTTCACGGAAAAGCACTTCGTGCAGGTGTGTTAAGAGGTGACAGAGGGCTGAGTCTGCTCCTGGGGAAAGCCACCTCTATGCCCGTGAAGTCAGGAGGTTAATCAGACAAAAGGTTTCCTTTTTATGTGGGCAGCTCTTCATAGAGAGCCACATCTAAGTGTTAGGCAGCAATGAGAGTGGATGTCTGGCCAACTTTAGAGACAAATCGAAAGCCCACAGGTGTCCAAACTTCTCAGGCTGCCTGGCTTCCTCCTGACTTTCTTTAAAGAAACCTCTCGGCCAGCAGATGCTTGCAGTAGGAAAGTATGGACTCCATAAAACAGGCATGGACCCTCATTTTAAAATGGCATTTCAGTGATTACATAGTTATTAAAGAAATGTAGCCTAGGTGCCCCACCTAACTTTCCAGATTGAGAAGATGATGAAAAGGACACAAAAATAAATGTCTCAGTTTATTTAGCCAGTGCAGTTCGAGGCAACCAGCCAGCAGTTTCAAACTTTCCTTGATAGCTCAGGTTATATCATAAAAATTCACATGAATCTTGCCCACTATTCCACAATGAATCTGTAGTTTTCCTACTCAAAAAAAAAAAAAAAAGAAAAAAAAATTTTTTTAACATAAGGGATAAGAGGGGTGTCCCTTACCTGTTTCATTGTTAAACTGGCAAGATATTTATTACCAGTATTTACACCAGTCTCTGGATTTTGAAAACCGGCTCCCATGAAGAGAGCTGACACTGCACATCAGAATTGGCATTCAGGCAATTTCTCTTCTCTGTTTTGGCATCGCCATGTCTTGAGAATCCAGACATATTCAAAAATCTCAAAGTAAAATAATCCTCCAGGGTATTTTACATACACACACACACACACACACACAGTAATACAAACCACAAACAATATCTGTCCCCGGTTGGAAAGCCGGGCAATAAATGACACTAGAGAACAGCATTTGCCTTAAGGATAAGTGAACTCCAGACAAAACAGACCGTATTGATCTCAGGTGAGACCTGATTACGGAATTGTCATCACCTTGCCCCCAGGTATCGTCACTTCCTTTATCTCTTGGCATTTTTTCCCTGGTGCCTCCTATCCAGACTGATTTCAAATAAATCTCCTGCTATATATTCCCTGATTTCAAAAACACCCCCTGCCCCCAGTTCACTGTTTCTCATATCAAAATTAAGAGACTGGTCCCCACCTTCTCAGGTTCTCTTTCTGTGCCCCACTTTCTGCTCTATTCCCCATTGTCACCTCTATTCCCATTGTCTCATGTCCCAAGGACCCCCAAGCTTTGAAACCCCTCTCCTCACCTGAGCTCAAGTGGGATAGGATCTCTGCCCACCTCCCCATCCCCTTTCAGGGGAACTCAAATGAATGACTTTGAAAGGCAGTGGTGACTTTAAAAGGTGGTGGAAGTTCTCACCACCTCTATCAAACTGACAAAAATATGGTAAGATTGGCTTCACTGGGCCAGTACCAGGAGGTATAAAAAGTGGATAGCAACTACTTTCCTCTCCTGCACAGTTTTAACATTTTTTTTATTAAGAAAGTTGTAGATTCACCAGAAAATCACATAGAAAATACAGAGTTCCCCTATTATGCACCTCTCATTAGGAGGACCTGGCATTAGTTGCTACATTTGTTATAATTGATGAAAGAATGTTAGTATAAGTGTACTATTAACTATAGTACGTGATTTACATTTGGGGTCACTGTTTGTGTTGTACAGTCCTAGGGCGGGTTTTTTTTTTTTTTTTATTCTGGCAACACATATACAACCTAAAATTTCCCCCTTTTACTCATATTCAAATATACAAATCAATGCTGTTGTGCTACCATCATGACCTCCCATTACCAAAACTTTTCCATCACCCCAAATAGAAACTCTGTACATTTTAAGCATTAATTCTCCATTCCCTAAACTCACCCTTGCCCCTGGTAACTTATATTCTAGTTTCTGACTCTGAATTAACCCAGCACACTGTCTGTGGTTAATCAAAGCTGGTTTGAGAATGAATGGAGAGAGTGGAAGAGTGACAGACTACGATTATGGGAACACGGAGAGGGAGCTCTTTTCAAATGCTAAGAAGAGATGTTTGGAGTCCTTGACAGCTTAATTATTCATCTCAGTTAAGATCCACTTTCTCCAGGTGCTACATTATTGACGGGCAGGTGGAAGCGCAAACAAATGCATTAAATTAGCAGTACATAGAGAAATGTTAAATTAAGCCTTTTAACCTGGAAATTCTTCTTCTGGGAAACCATTCTAAGTAAATATTATACTCCCTTTTGGGTTCAAAGATTTGTACATTCAAGGATATTTTGATGCAGTGCTTATTACAGTGAAAATTTGGAATCAAATTAATGTCCATCATTAGGAGATAAGTTAAATAAATGGTGGGGCATTGACATTATAGAATGTTATGCAGCCATTAAGAAGAATGAAGGACAGAGTCGTATGCCTTGATATGCAAAGACACAGAACAATACATATTGTATGATCCTACTGTTATATATATTATAAATGTAATGTTTGTAAACATATGAATATTATATGTATGTCAATGTAGGCTCCGTGCTCCCCATATGAGGTTTTATGCAAATTAGAAATGTCACCCTTCTTCAAAGGGCTTTAGTTCCATTGTTGTAAAACATAATAATAAATAAACAAATCTAAAAAAACTAAATAAACAAATCTAAAAAAACTAAACAGAATAATGCAGTTTACTTCTAGGACCTAAATCACAAATTATTTTTGACACAGTACCTCTTAGAGAAAGGTGAAGGTCCATCAATAGGATGGGGGGGGGTGGCTCACATCTCTCCAAAGGAGAGAATCCAGGTTATTCCCTGGTATTGTAACTCAGTGCAATCACCCACAGTCTTTTTTGTCTTCTAAAACTGTATGCTAAATCCAGAAATTACAAGATCTTAAAATACTTTTTTTTAAAGCTCAATTATCTTTAATATACTACCACCATTTTGGAAGAATGGAGGCAAATACAGTCTAGAAATACTTCCAATGGCAGATTGAAACCAAAAACTGTATTAGCCCTAAGTTAAACTTTAATTGGCATCAACCATAAAGACCCCATTCCTCAAGCATTTATTGTCATGTAAAACTTTACTCTTAAAATGATGTAGGCTACATGAGTATGTGTTCTCAAATCCCACTCATTAGATGCATTATTGGTAAACATAAAGGAAATATGTTTTCAAAGCTGTGAACGGTTCATAAAGTGGTTGGTGTTGGTGAACTTCACGGCATCTTCCCTTCAGAGAAACAATGAGCAGGTTTTACAGACTCATAATTCACAAACAATCAAGCAGGACATCCTCTTTTCTATCCCCTCCCCCTCCCTTCTTGTGTCACATTTGTGCCAGCTGAGATTCTTCAACTTATTTTCCAAATCAGTATTTATTAGCCACTCTACAGGAAAAGGCCACGGGAGCTCACTTCAATATTTAGTAGCCTTCGCCATCGGGAACACCTTGCTCTCCTCCACATCCTTTGTGCTGCCCCAAAACAAATTCCTTTCATTCTGACCTCACCAGGGATGGAGAGCAGGAGTCCCACTCTCTTCCTGATGATGGTCTTTTATATAGACCTTGAAATGTGTTCAAAGTTTCCATTCCTCCCCCAGGAAAGAAACACCTCCCCTATCAAAGGGATCATGGACACATTTTAAGCTCTCTAGTATCTTCAAAGGCACCAGATAGGACAAATAATCCACGTCAGCCCTTCACAACACAAGTAACAAAGCGCCTGCCACACCGGGCTCCAATGAATAGTACTGTATGTACTGGACAAATGGTCCCTGCAAATCCCAAGAATGCCCTGCATATGCATCCCTTTGGAATCTATCAATATTGATGTGGAGTTTACAGAGTGAGTCATCAACAGAGTCTCTCTTTTCCCCTTTAGGCTGCCATATGTAAACACTTCTGTGATTCTGCGTGTGGGGTTTCCAGAAGAAAGCAAATCTAATTTTCACCTCCAATGTAGAAATCAACTGTTCTCACCACGAGGAGGCTGGTGAGCAGAGGAAAACCAAGCATCATACCTTTCTATGGGAAAATCTTTGCCCTCCACTTACATGACCTCCCGGCTCTGCAGACTTGGGCCAAGAGAAAAAGTGTGTTCTACATCTAGCTACCCACAAGTCCACCACACTAACAATGAGGTGGTATTTCCCCCAGGATGGAAACACGTGCTGGGGAGAACAAACAAACCTCTGAATGCTATCTGGAACAGCTCCATCTGCTGGTTCCCAGATAATGTTACAGATCTGACAGGTGGTCATCGATCATATTGATCCAATAATAAACAGTGCATTATAATAGGAGTTTTGTCGTTTTTTTTTTTTCAATTCATCTAGAACTGCTCCTGCCCCAGACACCAGCCAGCATACACAAACAGCAACAGGGGGTGATAAAATAGGATTGCTTTGGAAGACAATCTAGCTAAATAGAGGATTCTCCATAATAAAGGATAAGATGAAGGGACAGTATGGCCATTTCTGACCCTCTTTTCGTCATGAGACAACAGACATTCTTATTCCAAGCCTTGAGTTTTCCTTCCCCAAAATGGAAGCGGCGATTCTTGTTAAGAGGATTATAGCAATGAAGAAATGTTTGGCATGCTGTGAGCTCCTAAAAGTCATGAGTCATGTAGAGACCGGGGTGTTATTCACTAGAAGTTATCATGAAAACCTGAAATCACCCATTAATTCAGTGAGAATTAAGTGTTTACCAGAGATATCCAGTTAGATGCTGCAATATCAAGAAGAAAAGGGGTTGGGGAGAAAAGATGTAAGGTAGAGTTTAAATATACAAAGCTCCGAGCAGTGTGATGACCAGCAAAACAGTCCTACGTAATGCTCCTGGTTTTCCTAACCTATGGCATACATACATGTCCATTTTCCTAATGAGATATCTAAAGAATTATTATTTACATCCCCTTAAAAGTCATATTCTTTAAATGTCACCAGAAACCAAGGCAGAATCAGACCAAACTTTGGCATCACCAAAGCATGAATTGGTGGCTTGGTTTTTCCATGATCTTTTTTTTTTTTTTTTTTTTTTTTTTCATTTTTCAAACATTTCAATCTTTTCCCAAGGCTCTCTTATACATTCAAATCAAACTTGTGGCAAGGATTACTATGAAACCCACTCATTGGGTCAGAGACCCTTGTGGTGTCAGCGAAAAGCTTGCCCATCATGTAGCACACTACCTACACTTGAGAGCTCACCGGCCAGCCAGTGGCCTCAGCCCCAAGCTCTAACAATGTGCACAGGGAGGTCCGCTGTTTCGAGAGCTCTCATCTAGACCATAAAGTCACCTTGTTGTTGCACGGGATGGCGATGTCCACGTAGCGCAGGGGAGAGTCTGTGTTGCACAGGGCAATCGTGGGCAGGTTGACGTAGGGTGCCTCTGTGAGGGGCTGGTGGTCAGCCCTGGGGTCGGTCACCACCAGGAGATGCTGCTCCGGGAAGGCTGCCTGGATCTGGTTAGTGAAGGTTCCAGGAGTGAAGCGCCCAGCAATAGGGGTAGCTCCAGTGGCAGCAGCAAACTTCAGCACAGCCCGCTGGCCATTGTTCCTGGAGGATATGACACTGACGTCAGCAGGATTTTCAATGGCAACAATGGCATGAGCTGCCAGCAGAAGCTTCCCCCAGGTCCTCTTCAGGTTTATGATGTAGATGCCATCACTTTTCCTTTTGTAGATGTACTGTTCCATTTGGAAGTCAAGGTTGGTGCCACCTAAGTGGGTTCCTGCTGCAAGGAATTTGAGGACATCCTCCTCCTTCATCTGCAGGACATCAAGGGCTCCAGACATTGTTTAAGTTTCCCTTTAAGTTACGACGGAAACCCGGGACAACGCCGTATGGACCCCTCTGCGGGTAGCACGGAAAGCTCCATGATCTTTTATCACTCCTTCCCTAAACTCATTCCAGGTAAACATATAGTCTAAGTAATTTTTTAAAAAACTGAGATTTTTCATGGATTGATTGAATAATTTTAGAGGAAATAAGACTAGACCAATTCCCTTTCCTCTGTGAAAGGTAATTTCCTCAGATGTGAAATCCTCACCATGGAGAAAGTTCTTTTGCAAACAATTTTAAACCTTAAACCCAACAAGATTTATAAATTATTTGAAAGACGATCTATAAATTGACAAGAGAAAAAAAGGGAAAAGTTTTCTTCATTGTCAAGTTCTTTATCAAATTCACTTCCATGATACTTCCCATTGAAATTGAAAACTGTCAAAGAATAGCTGAGATTTATGGTGAGGTGTTTCTTTCCCCAAAAGCAACATCAGCATCAGTTAAAATTTGACAACCCTAATCTAGATGACAATTCTGTGATTGAGCTGGAATATAATTTGTTCTTCCTCTGCTGCTGTAATTGCCCAGGCTTTATCATTTACTTTTTGTGATATCAGCATGATACCTTTTTCCCCCAAAAGATCACCCAAAGAGCTAAACTCACCAGGGTCAGATAAAGATTAACTTCTCCAAGGAAACCCTGGAGGGCTCAAAAGCAAACTTGAAATTCAGCCAATGGATTACCCCTTGCCTATGGAAGCTGTTCGGGATGGGGAATCTTCTGTCTTCATTCTTCTATTCCTAACATGTTAACATGTCAGGGAGTCAATGACCACGATTCCAGAATAATTAGAGGAAAGGTCACTTGACTCCCTCTCCACATCTTTTGAGTGTTTTACTTCCTATACTGCAGTTAGGTCAGATGCTTTTTAGGAAAACCTAGCTAGTTGTTTCTTCTCCGTGTTGGGTAAGTCCAAGCATATACCATCTCCTGGCATTTCCTTTCCTTAGTGAGGAAATCATAAACCCCAAGAGAATGAGGCATTGGCTATCATCCATGCAATGGAGAAGATAGGAACCCTCTGTGATAAGAGCCAACCACACCACCCCACTGGGCTGTCTTGAGTCTGGGCAGGACCTAATCACAGGATTCAACTCAATCCAATCCTATTCCAGTCTAGAAGCTTCCTGTCCATAAGAGAAATACACCATCACGAGAGACCAGACCCCCTTACATTTAAAAGGCAATACTTGGGGAGCAGTTGTGGTTCAAGCGGTGAGTGCCTGTTTCCCACATATGAGGTCCCAAGTTCATTCCCTGGCCCCTGGTACCCCAAAAAATAAAAATAAAAAATAAAAAAGGGCAATACTTTCCTAAACCAAATATTACTGGAAAGTAACTTGTCTTTCCACTTCAAACTTCCGAGGTCCCAAGTTCTGCTGTGTCCTTTTTCCAGAAACAACCCATGAATTAATTGTTTATTTAATCCTGAGAGCCAGCAGTCGAAACAGTGTCGTCCCTCCTTGCCACCAATGGAATGGGCCATCAATCAAAGAGAAAGAAAACACCAGCAGGTGAAGACAGAATAAAAAGAAAAGGGAATGGAGGAGGAAAACTAAGAAAGAACTCTTTAGCATGAGGAAACTCTCTGAAGTTATTCTAGCTGCTGCTTGGTGACAAATTCATGGCACCATTTCAGTTCTTTCACTACTGCAGTACTTCTTTTCTCCAAGTTTAATTTTTTTTAAAAAAAGAAAGATCATGTGGGATAATCGGCTCTGATGGCTGAGTGCATGTATCCTGAGGTCAGGTAGACCTGGACTGGAATCCCAGCTCTGCTGTCACCAGAGCTGATACTAGTGGTGGTGATGAGAGCTAAATGACGCCATGGAGTAGTCACCGCCTGCCAAGCACTGGCAGCCTCTGTCATTTAATCCTCCCAACAGCCCCAGGAATAGGTTCTATTTTGAGTTCCATTTTCCACAGGAGAAAAATGAGGTTCAAAGAGGTTAAGTTACTTGCCCAAGTTCACACAGAGGAGCAGAGATTCTGGTGACTCCAGAATCTGAGCATAACCTCCTTAAACATCCATTTCCTTACCATTAAAATAAAGATAATAGTTGGTATTCCCTACCTCATAGGATTATTGTAGGCATTAAATAAAATGATATGCATAAAGAAACTTAACACAGCCCAGGGCATAGTCAATGAAACATATGTTATCAGTATCCAATCCCTTACACCAGCCGGAAGTTAAGAGGAACCTACTCAAAATGAACAAAAATTAGAGTTGATCCATATTTCATAGCCCTCATCATTCTCTTCCAATTATCCTGATAGAACAATTTGCACAGTTCTTGAAATCCGGTACCCCTATTTGGAAAGAAGGAAATCATATGGTCTTAAAAATGTTGGCTGGCTTCTTAATTCATTTAGAGAATCACCACATAGATAAACAGAAGCACAAGTCCACTGTTACAAGGCGTACTTCATGCTTAGATGTGCTTTAGGATTATTAAATATCTACTGCATTCAGCCTCAACAGGGCTCATTTGGCCTTCTATGGTGACTTGGAGCTATGCACCCCAGAAAAGCATGTTCTTAAACTT
This sequence comes from Tolypeutes matacus, assembly GCA_026826555.1. Taxonomy (NCBI): domain Eukaryota; kingdom Metazoa; phylum Chordata; class Mammalia; order Cingulata; family Chlamyphoridae; genus Tolypeutes; species Tolypeutes matacus. The sequence continues at coordinate 4,882,424 of JAKSZT010004976.1, forward strand.
AATCCATTCCTGTGGGTGTGAACCCATTGTAAGTAAGACCTTTTGATAAGGTATGGTCCAACTCAATCAGGATTACTGAAAGCCTTATATAAAAGGCCACAAAGAGAGAAACCAGAAGTCAGTGGAACCCGAAAGAAGATACTGCCATGTGCATTGCCATGTGACAGAAAAGCCAAGGACCAAGGATCACCAGCAGCCAGCCCCAGAATACCAGAGTCTTTGAGAGAAAGGAGCATCTTGATGATACCTTGATTTTGGACTTCTCCTAGCCTCAAAACCATGATCCAATAAATTCCTGTTGTTTAAACCAACCCATTGTATGGTATTTGCTTCAGTAGTCAGGACAACAGAGAACTTCCCAATCCCAAAACAAGGTCTTGGTGAATGGTGTTATCTTCACCATGTGCATTTGTCCTGTAGGAAGTGCACCCAACATCCAATTCAAAAATCTGGATTATAATAAAGACCATTTACCAGGAATGTCCAGTAAGAGCCCAGGCCAATGCTTATGAAACAGGCAGGGCAAGATTTGAATCGGGGGACACAGCATTGTGTACCTTTAGCTGCTATGTACACAAACCTCCCTGACTCCGGGGGCAGATTTCCAAAAGCAAGCACCAGGAGGGTTCTGAGAAGAACAATCAGAGCAATATGGTCAGTTGGTAAAACCCAAAATGGTGCAACCTCAACTATGGCATTTACTGGGCCAACCTAATGTGACAAATTTATTCCTGGGTTTGTTTGTTTGGTTGTCTTGTTTTAATGGTGTAATACTTAAGATATTTGATTGTTTTAAATCTGTACCACATTTGACATCCTGGGCCTGTGGAATAAGAGCTTTTGGGTGCTTGGTGATGAGCCATTCATCATTGGTCTGAAATGTGGACAGAAGTCTTCTATGACAACCTGCATTACTGACAACCACCAATTCTGCAAATGCATGGACTCTGACAGCTTTCTAATTATTTTCTACAGCTGACTTTTCCCTCAGCACTTTCCAATGCATTGTGGTGTTTGTGGTATCACAATTGAATGGAAACTAGATTTGCTAAGTCTAAAGAATTGCTATCAAATAGAGAAGACAGGACATAACCATAAATCTGAAGGGGATAAGCCATTCTTGCCATGTAAAGGAATGGAAGTGTTATAGCGGCAGAGGGTACTCATTTTGTGCCAGCATCAAACTCTCAGTATCTTGGCTTCTAACTACCACTCTGCACCAAAACCAGGGTTCCTGGAGAAAGGGCTGACTCCAGGGAAACCCGGAACATCCAGTTGGCCAGAAAGCAAGGAAACACTCAGAGACAAATGGGGTCATTCAAAAGAATAGGTGTCAGATTGAAGGGTTTCCCTATGGCCAAATTTTGAACAATCTGAGCATCAGAAGAATGGTGCTAATTAATTATAGCATATTAATTTTTTTTAAATGTTTATTAACAACTTTATTTCAAAGTCACAAAAATAAAACGGAAAAAGGCAGCTCAACAAGTTATGGAAACATTACTCCTAAAAAGTTATTTTTCAAGCCCTTTTTATCTCATCTAATCCAAAAAAAAAAAAAAAAGAATATGCGGTTTGGTTTTATGAGATATGAATACAATTAAGCATTTTTTCTCTTCTTTTTTTTTCATTAATAAGGTGACCTTGACTATGCCATTTAACTAACGTGTAAATTCACATATTCCACTAATTCACAATGGGGCTGCCTGGGGTTCACCACCTTAACCAAATGGTCCAACTCGGCCTCACTAATAGAGAAACATGGTTTGCCTCCTAATGAGGTGCCATGTGACATTCTTATCAAAAAAGTAAAGCATGAATCCAATCAAACTTCTTGATCTAATGTCCAGTTTATGGTAGAGGAGCTAAGAAAATGACAGCAGGAGAGAAGAGTCTCGAAAATCCAGAATGTGGGGTATGCAACAGATGGCTTAGGTTCTTCAAAAAGTCAATGCCAGAAAGAAAGAAAGTATGAGAAAGGGGGAGGAAAAGAGGAAGGAAAGGAGGGAGGGAGAAGGGAGAAGGAACGGAGGGAGGAAGACAAGTAGGACTGTTTTAAATTAAAAGAAATTAAGAGCATAAGAATCACTTTTCAAAAATGAAATGTAGTATATGAGCCTTGATCAGTTCCCAGATTTGGAAAAAATTAATCATCTTTAAAAAACACATTTTGTCTTGGGGCAAGTTTGGGAAATTTGAATAAGGAATGAATATCAGACAATATTATGGAATTATTGTTAATTTTCTACAGCATGATTATGGTATTATGCTTAGAGCAAGAGGACAAGAGGCTTGCCACGTAAATGTGGTGAGCCCCAGGTAGCCCCATTGTGAATTAGTGATTATTAAGTCATCTCTGGGGGTGATACTTTGGCATTATCTCAATACTCTTAGGAACCATGTGAATATCATGTTCCCCAACAACTTTTCATCCAGTGGTTTTAGCCTTTGCAATCAAATAATTTCTATACACCAGTTAGGACCATGTTCAGGCTTTAAATCCCTCATGCCATCTAAGTGGAAATGAACAGGTGTTTCCCAAAAATGGTTTCTGGAAAGTAAAAATGGAAAGGTACTATCCAAGACTGGCAATTGTTGAATTCTGGATATGGCAATGGCAAGGTACAGTTGGAAATATTCTGCACTGGCATTTATCTGAGTCAAGAAACCTCCCTGAGAGATTGGCTACCAGCTGTCTTTGTAGCTTTCCCCAAAGATGTCTTCCTTATTGTCCTTGAAAGAAAGTAGAGAATGGTTTCCTTGTATATCTATGAGGGAACCATTGTATAACTCTTTTAGAGAGAATTCAATTATTTAAAACAGTCTAAAGTTTTGATTTGACTGATTGATTGTTTACTGATAAGTGCTATTCCCATTAAGAATTTTAAGTAGGCCAGTCAAAGGCCGAAGGCAGCTTTTCAGGGGCACTGGAGGCTGCTGCATCCAAGTCAGAAGATGTGCCAGCCATACTCTAGTGATACCTGAGAATCACTCCTTCCCAACAAGAAACACAGGCTCCTTGTTGCTGATGATACCTTTGGGGACTTCTGTGGAGGGAGGTTTTCCAGTGTGAAAAGTCTGTGAATTTCAGTCCATGGGTAGGATAGGAATATCTCTAAAGTCATAATAGCATAAAAGACTATGAAACTAAGAAAAAACACAGAATGAAATGTTTGGGTTCTAGGGTGCTTATGTATATCAAGTTTAGCATCTGATTGCTAGAGAGGCCCCAATGATAGGGCATGCGAGTTGTGTCTAACTGATTGTATTTCATTTAAATCTTGCTCTCCACTGTATCTCCTTTGTCATGGAATTTGATGATGAATTAACTAGCTGATGCATCTGCTGTTTTAAAATGATATGAAACTTGACTTGATATACTCTCTGCTTCGTGTCTCACAGTTTTCTACCCTGAGGACCACCAAAACTAACTTTCTCAGCTCTTTACCTGCATCTCAGTTCACTTGGTAGCAGGTAGCAGGAATATGGGTAGAGAAAAAACCCTGAGCCTCTCCATATTACACTCGTTATCCAAAGAAACCCATTCCCATGAGGACAAAAAAAGTGAAAGTTCACCTTCAAATTCCCTTGTCTAATTTAAGATGCGAAGCAATATTTTCAGGAAAAGAAGCAATGCTCAGTGACCTCCTTCCTCTTTATACACCCTTTGAGCCATGTAAGCCCAACAATATACTCTAAATTTCCTTTTTAACCATGAATAAAGACTTAAAATCCAATAAAATGTGTGAAACACAGAAGTGATTTTTTCCAGATCAACAACTCCTCTGGGCCTGAGAGTCACTTCTGCTGTAACTAAAGATTTCTTGGAGCTCACGGCAAGTCCCAGCCAAGCAAACCTGGAGAAGCACTGTGTGTACTCAGCACTTAAGATTAAGAGGTTCATTTTATAGCTCTTTTTTGTACCTGTTGAATGGGTCCTCCTTCCCCACCCCCACTTCATTCATTTTCCCTTCCCTCCCACCCTCTTTCAACAGCATCATTTTTCCACCCTTAAAAGCCACCTAAGGACAGTTATCCAGTGAACACAGACCCGGGGTAACTTGTAATAGTGAAGTCAAATGCTTATGTTTTTCCCTGCAGTAGGGCAACATTTTTCATCTCTCATTTTCCCTGGCCAGATAGAAGATGTCATTCAGGGAACCCCAGGTGTTTTGAAGATGAAAAGGAAGGTAGGGGGCCTGGCTCAGTGCTTATTAACCACAGAGAGAATTCGGTTCACTTCAAGAAATAGTAAAATAATGGCACGAGAGAGACAATGACTCTTAATAAGTTAGTGTGAGTAAAGTGTGAGATGACCGGTTTGGGGACATGTGGCCTTGTCTTCATTCCCAAGCCTGCATTAGGGAGGGGAAAAATAAAGAAACAATTGTTTCTTATCACTGCACAGCATTTAGCTCCCTTTCCTGAAACACACAGGGCTGCTCATTTTCATAGGGCCACCCCAGGGCAGCCTCTGCCCTCAGTGCCCTGACTTCAATTTCATTTAAATAAGGAGGGTGACATGTGACCCAGGGAGTCCACCAGGGCAAGACTGGATTAGGAACCATCTCAGATGCTTCCCTCCCTCAGGGATCCGGGACCCCACCCTCCAATCCCACCACCTCAGATTGGGCATCTTGGGCTTTCAAATGTCCCCTTTCCTGGGTCAGACCAAAGAAAGTCTCATGGAAGATAACAAAGGTCTGGAAAATCAAACAGCCTCCCAAGTCCAGGGAGAAGAGGACAGAAGAGCAAGGAAACAGAAAGGCTACCGAAATAAACCCCACACGCTGCCTTTAATATCGGACAGGTGGCACCTTGGCACAAGTGCAGGGCGCATTAGTTTGCCTTCCGGGCTGCAGAGGGCTGAATCCCTTTCCCAGAAGGGCCGACACCCCTCAATCTGGAGCCGAAGGGTGTGCGGGAGGAGGAGCCTGGGACGGAGGGCGGGAGGGCTGTGACCTCCAGCGAAGTCGTGCTATCGGCCTTGGATCGGCGTATCAAGTGTAAACGCGGTTTCACACATAAATAACGTGCCACATCTGGCCCTTTGGTTTTATGGCGTCTTAGCGACCGAGCAATTTATAGACGGTGACCTTGTTAACCAGCACCCGGGGTGATGGGGACGAAGGAGGGGCGAGGGAAAAGAGAGCCTGGAGTCCCAGATCTCCAGCTCAGAGGGGCGCTTTGGGGGAAGGCGGGACCTTCCGCCCATTTTGGGGGGAAGGGACTGAAGCAGGGTGGACACCCCCTAACCCCAACCCCCAGCCGACCGGCCATGTGGCAGCTGAAACAACCATCGAAGCCCAAGTGTGTTTGCGCTCATACCCAATTTATTACCACTGAACATATGGCCAATATTTTGACTCACGTCAGTCCGACAAGGAAAACAAACAGAGCGCGCGCTGCGCGGGGGAGCGGCCCCCTCCGCTGGGGCTGCACCCGGCCGCGGGCGGGAGCAGGCAGGAGCTGGAGGGTGGGGCCGCCGGCCGGGAGCCGGGAGGGGAGCGCCCTGGACCGCGCCGCGTCAGAGCGGGAGGCCGGCGCCCGCCATCCCGCAGCCCGCCCGTGAGGTTCAGAATAAAGAGCGGCCGAGGTGCTGCGCGCCCGCGGAGACCCAGGGTCCTGCTGCACCGCCGGGCTCCAGGTGAGCCTCCTGCTCCCGCGCGCATCCGGGGACACTTGGGGGCGGGGGGGGGAGGGGCGCAAGGAGCCTGGCTAAGCCTGGGAGGCGCCACTGAGCTCTGAGCCGGGAAGGGCCGGCCCTGCGCCCTCCTCTGGGTCCCCGCCGGGACGCGAAGGCGCTCCGGGCACGTCCCCGCGCCGGGCGGGGGGACAAGGATCCCCGAGTCCTGCGCCCGATGAGCGGGCCTGGAGCGCCGGCGCGGGTCAGGACTGCTCCCCACGCCCCGCCCTCTCGTGGCTCCCATTCTCCTCCATCCCCGGGCTGCGCGTCCGGAAGCAGCAGGTGGGCAAGCCCGGGGCGTCTAAAGTCCTCCCCGACGACGCCCGTGCCCGGGGGCTGCCGCCGAGGAGGGGGCGGGACCGAAGAGGGTCACTCAGCCCCGCGCGCCCGCGGCAAGGAAAAGTTTTACCTGCGGCCAAGGCCAGGTGCTCGGGCCGCCACGCACTCTCCGTCGCGGCCCAGGAGAGGGTCATGGTCCGGGCCTGGGCAGGTGCGGGGTAGGGGGGATGCCCAGAAGGAGGGAGGGGCCGGCGTCCAGCCTCCCCGCCCGCCCGCACGCAGGGAGCGTGGTGGCTGGGCAAGCCCCGCCCGGAGGGCGCATGTTGGGGGAGGGGCGCGGCAGAGGGGGGTCCGGGCCCCGGGAGGACTAGATAAAGACGCGCCTCGAAATGCGGCGGGGCTGTGGCTGCGGCGCCGGGGAGCCGGAGGCGGAGCGGGCGCGCCGAGAGCCTAGCCAGCTCCCTCCCCACTGCCTGGCGCCGAAGGCTCCTGGGTCGCCCGGGCCGCGAAGAGGCAGGGCCGCCTCTGCACCCACCTCAGCCCGTAAGTCTCCCCCGTGCGCCTTGGGAGGGCCGAGGACGGGGCCGGGGGGGTCGAGGCCGAGACCGAAGTCCCGGAGGTAATTAGAAGATGGCTCCTAGTGGAGAAGGGGGGTGGGGGCGGGCTCCTCAAGCGGAGCTGGAACATATGAGGGGGGAGTACAAGTGGCGGGAATCGCAGGCAGGCGAGACCCGGGTGGCGGGCGAGCAGTCGTCGGGGGCTCTGGGGAGGCGAGGGGAGCCCAGAGTTTGGGGAGTGAGTGGCTCCCGGTCCGCGCCTGGCGCGGGACAGTTCTCGTTTGCGTCAGTAGAGACCGCCAGAGGATCAGAAATGAACAGCGGCAGGCCGGCTGAGGTCCCGGCCTCCGAGGGGCGCGGGGACGCCCGTTCCGCTCCACCCCCACCCCCAGTCCCCAACTGCGGAAAGGCCCTTGGACACGCCTCTCTCGCACCTTCTCGACTTGCAAGGTTTGGGGAGATGGAAATGGGGCGTTTGCCTTTGGAATCCTGGGGGCAAGTTGTCTGGGGTCCCCAGGTCTGGTCCCTTGCTATGAGAGGTACGGGGATGATACCCCAACACCTCCCTGCTCGATGCCCGAGGGCCTGGCGGGTCCGTTCTTTGTACCAGGCCCCAGCCCAGGCTCCCCGAGCCTGCGACGACTTTATTTTCACCCCAGCGGGCCTGGCCCAGCTTCAAGTGCTGAATGCAACCACGTTAGGGGAAGCCGCTGGTTTTAGGAGTCGTGAGGTAAAGGTTTTGTCACCTGCTAAGAAGTAAATTCAGATAAGAAAGTGATTGCCGTGCTTCCTAAAGAAACCCAAATCTCCCGCATGGAAATCGTCCTTATCTGGGGGAAGGTGGAGCTGGGCTGGGGGAACGTTCCTGAAGGCAGGACTGAAGGCGCGTAATCTCGTTGTAACATATTTAATCATTAGAGCAGTGCGAACGAATAAAGCAAAGAGGTTAGCCCGGGGGAAGGATGTGGCGTTTGGTTCCCCCAATAAACCGGTGATAATGGATTGGCTGGGACAGGCTTGTCTAGCCCGAGGGGGGCTTAAAACTGGGTTGTTGTTGTTTTTTTTTTTTTCCAAGAAAATATTGGAGGGAGACCGGTTCCATTTTGTCGCGCCCCGAGCCGCATTTCGTGTTCAATTTAACATCCATGAAAGTTAAACGGCTTTTCTCGCCTTTTATTTTATTGGCTGCGTTTTCAAAGATCTCATTAAAGTGCATTTATCAAAGTACTAACATATGCCCGCCGGGTCTTACGCCCCGCACAATGAGGCTGATTAATAGAAAGAGAAATCCTAATTTCTATTACAATTTAGGTCCTTGGGAGATATTTGCCTTTATTTTTTTAAAAGGAAGATAATTGGGAAAGTGATGTATATTTCGCCTTGGAAAAGCATGGGGGAGGGGAGAGTTGGCAGATGCGTGGGTCCTGCACCCACAATTAATTGGAGGGGGGGGGCTTCAGGCTTTCGCTGCCTACCTCAGTTGACTTTGTGGCTTCTAACGGTTCCTGCCTCTGAAAAGAAGGTAGCTGTTCCCAAAACACAAGCAAAACAGTCTTTGGCCTGGAAAACTCCTTACTGCCTAAAGACTTCCTTGGTGACTTGGGAGATTGTCCTGTCTGGGAGGCACCCACTCATTCTTACCCTCCTGGTGCAATTTTAAGAACGAAAGCCATAATATTGACCAAAATGGAAAGAGAAAAAAACAAAAACAAAAAAAACCTTAGGCTTGACTCACTCTAGCCTCCACTTTCTGGTCCAACTGTCCAATGGCTGTGGGTCTCTCCTAACAGAAATCTGCCCCTGTCATGGCCTGGCCTCCGCAAGAGTTGCAGTCTAACACGGCTTTAGGCCATAGGTCAGCAGGGACCCCTGGTGACCCCACAGTCCTTTCCTCCCGGGGAGCAGAAGGCGACGCTGGTTGACTCGTGGGCCGCCGCGAGACAAGCCGGTCTTTGGTTTTTCTGGTTAGGAAAGGTCCCCGCGGGCGGTGGTACACCCGGACCGAGCTCCCCAACTTCTTCCACTAGGGATGCCAGAGCCGACACCCCTCTTCGCGACAGTCCCTGCTCCCCCACTTCAATCGAAGCCGCCATCACTGCGGGTTTGAAGATGCGCATCTCTAAAGTGAGCGTGTTTCTCATCAGCTCAGAGCCCAGAACAGGCGACATTTTCCTTCTCCATTGATTTTGAGTGCATGCCACGCTTGGAGTCTCCAACCCAAGATAAAATAAACCTTCCCATTCGACTAAACCTTTGTGTAGGCGCCGCTAATCCTCGAGGAGCAGGAAGGTACAACGCGCTTTGTTTCGAGAGTGAATGAAGACGAACGCCTGCACCTTGGCGCTAACCAGACAATAAACTAATCCACTCGAAGGTTGTTATCTGAGATGGAGCTCAGCCCCAGTACTGTACTGGGGAAGGGGTTTTTTTTCAGCCCCTCTTCATTCCAGAGAGAGAGAGAGAGAGAGAGAGAGAAGAAATGAAGTCAAACAAATTAGTGTTTCTAAATAAAGGGAAAAGACCTTGTCTTTTTAATGATTGGAAGCGCTTTGGTGGGTGGGGAAGGTGGGGGCACCGCCTAGAGCTGCCTAAGCTTTGCACTCCTCAAGGCCACCCCCCACCTTCACAGCCGACCCCCAATTTACTCCCCTTTCTAGGACTTCTCTTCCCTGAATTCTCCTGGAGAGATCACCTATCCAGTAAGCTTTCGCTGACCTGAAAGGAGGAGGATGTGAGCAGAGCGTATCCCAAGAGGCCCTCCAAGCCCAGAGATGGGGTCGGGCGAGGATGCCGTGGCACGATGCTCACCTTGTCCTCAGGGACACACTAAGCGAGTGGTGGAGGCCTCTCCTCATTTTCCAAAAATATCTTCCTTTCTTGTGATCTATTTGCTACTGTCTAGAGCTGTCCCTCCCCCGACAGGGGGCGTAAAGCCGGGGTATGGGGAAGAGAGAAGCTGGGAATGCAGGGCGCACCAGGGCTGCCCCCAGAGCTCAGAAAATGCGCTGGTGTTTGAGCTACCTGGGAAAGTAAACAGGTAAACACTGGGCCGTCTTGGAGGGCCACTTGTCCTGGAGTGGGGCCACTTAGCCTGTGTACATTCACTTCCCCTACTGCGCCTCCCCGCGATTGTTCAGCTCCCCCACCCCCACCCCCCGCAGCTCCCTCAGGCCGCCGGCGCCCGAACTTCATTCAACACGTCGGGGATCCCAGAGCAGCCAAGGCGAACTGAGTGCCCGAGAAGCCTCGCAAGTGACTGCACCCGGAACGAGTCCCTTCCTCCCTTCCCCCATGTCCCTCGGGGCCTGCAACTCCCTTTGCGCCCATCCCTGTAGCTAAACGTACGAAGAATGAGTACAGAGTTAAAGCCATTTGTAAGGGACCGGGCGCCCCAAAGGCTGAGAATAAGGAGCAAGGGCAGGGGGCACCGGCTGCTCAGGCGACCTAGCAGGGGTGCATGGGGTTTTTGAACACAAGCAGGTCTCCAGTCCCGAGCATGCTAAGCCCAGAACTTCCAGCCCTCCCCGCAACTTCATCGCCCAAGTTTGTAGTGAAGGAGGCGGCCCAGGGCAGAGCGCACACGAGCTCTACGACCAGCAGCTGAGCCCCAACCCACATGTGATCCAGTGATCCAGCGATCCAGCGGGGCCCTTTGGCTCATCCAGCCTGCAGGAGGAATCTGCAAAGATTTAGAAAAGAATCCCGAGTCGGGGCGGGAGTGGAACTAGAGACCTCCAAGTTGAGCTGGAACTAGTGCAGGCCGACCCTGAGGTTTTCCGACCTGACAGAATGGGAATGGTGGGGTCATTGGTAGAGGACGCTTGGGAGAGGGCAGGTAGCGGGCCTTGGCCTTCTCTGCCTATCGAGTGGGCAGGAGCGCGCGGAACGAGTCCCGGACTGGAAAAGGCCAGGCTCTAGCGCTCTCAGCGAGGCCTCTTGGGCAGTCTTCGGGGTGCAGTCACTTGTCTAATTTGGGCGGAAAAGGTGAGTTTGGCGCCTGGCCCCCTAGGCTCTGCCGGCCGCAAGCGGGGCGCATGCAAGCGGGGAGACGCTGGAGCGTGCGCTGGGCATCGGGCTTTTCCCCTCCTGGCCGCCAGCTGGACCCGCGCGGCCTTCCAGGCGTCCGCTGGGCGCTCCTGGGGGACTTGCATTTTATGATCTTCCTCTAACAAGCCCAGTTTCTCCCCTTCAATTACGGAACTCCCAGAGGTCTCCCAGAGCCTTTTCAATTGCAAATGTCAGCGCTTTGGAAGCGAACGCTGGAACCACAGGGACGATGAAGCGGTGGGGAAAATGGATTCAGGAGGTCCCCGGAGAGAGACTTCGAGCGCGGTGGATCCGCTGCGCAGGACACAGAGCGCGGCGGCTGGAGGCCATGCCTAGGCCCTCTCCAGCTCCCTCCCTCCCTGGCCGCCCCAAAGCCGGCGGAAGGAAAAACAGGAGCACAGACCCTACTAAGGGCGAAGGAGTGGGGCGGTGATCCAGGCAGCGGCCCGTGAACGCAGGGGAAGTGTGGCTCCAGCAGGTGCTCCCGGAAGGGGAAGGGCTTCGGCTGGTTGAGGCCGAAGGACCGGCGCCGCGGTTAGCTCGGCCTCTGTGGACTGGACTCTGGGCCTCCTCCTCAATGCGCCTTTGTCAGCATGCACCCCACCCCCGCCCCACTCCACGATAAATTCCCAGGAGCCTGGATTCCCGTAGGAAAACAGTTGCCTCTCAGGTGCTCTGCACACCTTGCAGTCTCCCAGGCGGGAGGGGAGGGGACCTGATCAACAGCCGCAGCTCTGATTAGATCCTGAGAAGAAAGGCCCCACTACGGGGAGGGAGGAGGGAGAAGTTGGGACTAAATGAAACTAGATGATTCCAAGCTAGGAAAATGAGCGGGCTTGTGGAAGGCATCTAGGGATGGCCCCCTCCCCCAAAGATGGCTCTGGGATAGGGAGAGTTACTTTTTGCTAGAGGACCCCTCTTTCCATCCAACCCAAGAATCCATCTGGCCCAAGCAGGCTCCATTCTGGCCTCAGTCCCCATCCCTGTCCCCAAGAACCACTCCCCTCCACCCCCCCCACACACACACAGAGGGATAAGAGAAGGGACAAAAGGAGGGTCTTTGTGGCAATGCTTAGATTGAGGAACTTTTTCTCACCAGTTATTTATTTAGCAGCTGCGTAACAATGGGCCTAACAGGTTCACCCCCGCCCCCCATGTCCAAACGCTGCGCCTCCCCGACTCCTGGAGAACCAACTTCCCTCCTCGAACAGGACAGGGCAGCGAGCTCCCACGTGAAAAGGGGGAGGGAGCGGCACCGGGGAGGGAGGCTGAGAAAGACAGAGACTGGAAAGAGAGCAAAAGAAAGCGGGAGAAAAAGGAAAAAAAAAAACACGAAAAAGTAATGGGTTCGAGGAACACGATTCAAGTCCGTTTCTAATTCTTGCAAGGAAAAGGGGGAAGGTGGGGGAGGAAAAAAAAAAGAAAAGAAAAAGTAGGAGCAGAAAGAAGAATCAGGGAGCGTCGACATGAAGGGGTTTCCTTAATATTGTGGACGGATTCAGAAATGAATGAAGAGATAGTCCATTGAAAAGGGTTGAATGCCATGACAACTAGGAACAACCTTAGATTTATTCCAAACAGTTAGGACACATTGAAAGAGAGCGTCAATCATGTATTATTTCGCCAGTGAAATAAATGCAAAAACCGAGGCGGGACAAAGGCTTCCAACGGGAGCGGGACATTTGTCTACATTTCGCTCATTGTCCGCAGCTTAGCAATCGGTTTGTATTTGTGTTTGCCCGGGTCCGACCACCCAGGACGCGCCGCCGAGGGGCTCGCTCTAACCTGGGCCATTGTCACCCACGTCACATACTCGGGGCGAGCAAGCGAGGGCTGCAGAAAGCCGCCGAGCGACCGGGGAGCGGTGCCCTCGCCGGGCACTGGCAACCCGGGGGCGGCGGGGGCGCGGCAGTGGCCACAGCTGCGTACGAGAAGGACGTTGCGCTCGGCTCGCGCAGAGGCGGCCCGGGTGGGGTAGGGTGGGGGACGAGACCAGAACCCCCACAGGCGATCTTCTCTGCCCCTTCCACCCCCACACCAAGCATCTTCCTGACGCTCCTTTGGGATGAACGAGCATCAGGTAGCAAGCCCCCCCGTACACTAAAAATCTGGAAGAAGTTGGGGGGAGGGGTCGTGCGGCGTGGACTTTTCCTCCCCATTGCCAGAAGGAGGTTCTGTCCCGGGAAGGTTCAGTTTTTTCAGGTGGCGAGAGGCTGGGAACGTAACCCAAACCTGGAGCACCTCCCCGGAACGCGCCCCCGGGGTGTCCAAAAGGAGACGTATTGAAGACCTCGCCTGGGAGAGGAAAACTTTGGGGAAGACCCAGCACCCTCCGCCCTCCCTGCGACCCCTCCTTCCCCGCGGCTTTAAGGGTCCTCACCCGGGCTAGAGACACACAGCCCCCGCCCCCCGCAACTCCTCCCCTTCCCCTTCTAGCAGCTCTGTGGCCCGCTCCAAGGCTGGAGAGGGAGGGGGCCGGGAGGGAGGCTTGATAGAGGCCTGGAAGGGCGCGGAGTGGTCTGCCCTCCCTCCCGCCGGCGCGGTGCACCCCCCCCCCCCCCGCACCGGGAGAACGTGGCCGGTGGAACCCAGAGGCAGAGGGTCTAGACGGGCTCGGAACCCGGGCCAAGTTAGAGGCCGCCGCCCACCCCGCCCATCCCTGGGCGGCCCGCAAAGCTGAAAGTGAACTGCGCGTTCATCTCGGCCGCCAAGCAATGGGGATGGGGGAGGGTGTGGTGGGGGAGGCGGAATGGGGGGAATAAATGAGTCTTTAGCAAATAAAGCGGGGCGAGAGGGCGCTGGGTGGTAGGCTCGGGCCGGCCCCAAGCCTAGACCTCTCCCGGGTTTCGGGCTCTTTCGGCGTTAACTAGAATCAATTACTTGCCTTGTCATTTCTAGTACTCATCCTTAAGCCTCAACCAAAATATTGACCTAGGAGGCTTACAGAAGTTGGGCCCTTGCCATTTGAACCGGATCTTGTTTAGGGAACCACAAGCGATGGAAAGAGAGATTTCCGCGGCTCAGCCTGCGCCTCCTCCCCCCTTTTCCAAAGGCGCCACAAATCGCCCATTTCCCGGCTGGCTCGGGGCGGGTGCGCGGGGGCGGGGAGGTAGGAACTGGTGAATGGTAAAGCGGATTTTTCCCCCTCCTCCAGGTTTCTGTTTTGTTCCTCCCCCCCCCCCCCTTTTTTTTTTTAAGATTCAATTTGTTAAAACGGCCTTTCAAGTGTGCGGACTTGCGAGCGACGCGGTGGTCCTTTGTATGTAAATACTGGGTAGGAAAAAAAAAAAAAAGGCTCGCCCCGTCTTTGCAATTAATTGATACGTTACACCTCTCATCTTGCTCTTGAGGGCCGTTGGCTGGGAGCTCAGAGCTCCCCAAAACCCACAATTTCACATCTGCAAATACTGTCTTCATCCACTTGACTCCCAAGACCCGCCCACACGTGGCCAACCTTTGCGTTTTAATGTCTCTCTCCCCCCCTTTTTTTCCACCCTTCTTTCGCTCTCCCCTTCCTCCCTCCCTCTCTCTTTCCCTCCCTCCCTCGCTTTCTCCCCCTCTCCCCCCTCTCTCCCCAGGTTCAAGAGTGGCGCCCAGCCTTATATGGACTGATCGCTCGGGCAATGGCCCATTTTTTCCTCGCCACCAGCCGCCACCGCGCGCCTAGCGGCCGCCGGAGCCCCAGCTAAGGCCACCGGGACCCCCCTCCTGGAGTTACAAACTACCGCCCGGCCGGCGGTGCTCCGCGCGCAGGGCGCGGGGCTCCTCCGTCCATTTCCGCGTTGTTTCCGAGAAGACAGAGGCTCGGGGCTGGGCGGCCTTTTTTCCTCCCCTTCCCTACTGTTTGGCTGGTCTCTCTCTCTCTTTCTCTCTCTCTTTAAATAATAATTATCACGATAATTAAAACCCGGCACCCTCCGCCATTCATCCTCCCCCCATCTCCCCCCCCCCCTTCCCGCTCCTGCCCGCCCGCCAGGGCTGGGGAGCGCCTGGAACTGACCAAGTGAAGCTACAACTTTGCGGCATAAATCGCGGGGGGCCCGAACCATGTCGCTGACCAACACAAAGACGGGGTTTTCGGTCAAGGACATCTTGGACCTGCCAGACACCAACGATGAGGAGGGCTCGGTGGCCGAAGGGCCAGAGGAGGAGAGCGAGGGGCCCGAGCCCGCCAAGAGGGCCGGGCCGCTGGGGCAGGGCGCCCTGGACGCGATGCCGAGCCTGCCCCTGAAGAACCCCTTCTACGACAGCAGCGACAACCCATACACGCGCTGGCTGGCCAGCGCCGAGGGCCTCCAGTACTCCCGTAAGTAGCGAAACTTGGCCGCTGCCTCCATTCCTGAGGCCTCGCCCGGGGCAGGCTGCCGGGGGAGAAGGGGGGAAGGAGCCCCGGAAGCCCGGATCCCCCACCCCGGGTGCCTGGAGAGATTCTAACACTTTTTAGGAGGCCCGAACTCTTTCCTCCTTGTCCAGGCCTCCTTGTCCCAGAAAAAATACTTGGTCTCGGATATTATTTCAAAGTGAAAAATTAGGAGGAGTGGGGGGAGGGGAAAGGCTTCCCAAGGGCCATTATGGTTGGGAACACACCCCCTCTCCCGGCTCCGAGCGCACGAAGGGACTGGCCCGGCGCCCTGGAGTGAGCCAGCGAGCTCCCCATGCGGGCATGGGCAAAGGGTGGGAGAGGCTCTGGGGGGCCCGGGTATAAATAGCTTATCCTGCCCCCTGCGCGGTCATAGAGGACGCTTTGTGCGGTGCGGAGGTTGTCCACAGCGCCCGAAAGCCAAAACGAAACCCCCCAAAAACCTGCCTTAAAATGCCCAGCCGATCAATGCCGGGATTGTGGGTTTTTTCTTTTTAAAAATCTGCCCACGTCTCTCCGAAGAGGAAACTGCTTAAGGGGGCCGGAACCCTTAACCCGTGAGGATCTTCGCGCACCACTCCCCCCAAATCCGCACACACTCTGCGCGAACCCCTAGAAACGCGACCCCGGAGCCCCACTCCCGCCGCCCCTCTTCTTTCCCCTGGGGTGGGGGGAGTGACCCGGACGGCTTCGGCTGGCGTGGAGCAGGGCGGGGGTCACGGCGAGGACACCGAAGGCCGGTGCTCGGGGCCGCTCCCGCGGCGCGAAGGGCTGGGGCGGGGGGCGCACCGCGGAGGAGCTGGGGCTCTCAGGCCCTGGCCCCGGCGGCGCGCGGCCTCCAGGCGCCTGACGCGCTCCTTTCTCCCGCAGTGCATGGGCTGGCGGCCGGCGCGGCTCCCCAGGACTCGAGCTCCAAGTCCCCGGAGCCCTCGGCCGACGAGTCGCCGGACAATGACAAGGAGACCCCGGGCGGCGGGGGGGACGCGGGCAAGAAGCGGAAGCGGCGGGTGCTCTTCTCCAAGGCGCAGACCTACGAGCTGGAGCGGCGCTTCCGGCAGCAGCGGTACCTGTCGGCGCCCGAACGCGAGCACCTGGCCAGCCTCATCCGCCTCACGCCCACGCAGGTCAAAATCTGGTTCCAGAACCACCGCTACAAGATGAAGCGCGCCCGGGCCGAGAAAGGTATGGAGGTGACGCCCCTGCCCTCGCCCCGCCGGGTGGCCGTGCCGGTCTTGGTCAGGGACGGCAAGCCGTGCCACGCGCTCAAGGCCCAGGACCTGGCGGCCGCCACCTTCCAGGCGGGCCTCCCCTTTTCGGCCTACAGCGCGCAGTCGCTGCAGCACATGCAGTACAACGCCCAGTACAGCTCGGCCGGCACCCCCCAGTACCCGACAGCACACCCCCTGGTGCAGGCCCAGCAGTGGACTTGGTGAGACTCGCGGCCCAGACCCAGGCCCATCCCGGGCGCGGCAGCGGCGGCGAGGAGAACTCGCTCCTTATATAGGTTCTTCTTCTTATAATTATTATGAAGGAGTCCAGTTGACTCTTGGTTCGGCCGGGGAGGCGCCGGGAGTTTTGCCTGGACCTCCCTGGAGTGGCAGATTCCATCCACCGGGCTCTGCCCCGATCTCACTCTCTTTTGAACCTCTGGAGAAGGCTGAACTCCGAGCCGTGTTTACAGAATGTTTGCGCAGCTTCGATTCTTTGCTTCTCCCTGGGGGAGGGGGGGGGGATCCAACCGTCGCAGCGTTCCCGTCGTCACTTGAAAATGAGAAAAAGACCAACACCCGTCCCTTCGCTTTCGTGAATTTTGTAAAGTATGTTTGTGTGAGTAGCAATATTGTCGGTCGTCTTCTTCTAAAGCAAATGGAAAACACCTTAAAGATATAGAGGATTCCCCCCCCCTTCCCCCTTTTTTATATAAGAAAACGCTAACTATTTATGGCCATGTAAACGTTCGGACAACTGGCTGCAGATTTCGCTTTTCGTTGTAAATATCGGTGGTGATCGTTGCCAAAATGACCCGGAAACGGGCCTGTTGGCCCTCGAAGCCCAACTCCTTTCTTTGTGGTTTGTTTTGGTTTGGTTACATTTGGGTTATTCCCACTTTCTTTTTTTATTTTCTTTAATTTTGTTCAGTGCAAACATTTCTCAAATATATAAAAAAGAAATTGTCTAGGCGAGAAGCCCCCTGCCGCATCCTCCGGGGTGCTGAGTCCCGGAACTCCGCGGTTCCGTGCGGTTCCCCAAGAGCGCCGGGCGCTGTAAGCTTTCGATTTTTTAAAATAAGAATTTTAATAAAAATCCTGTGTTTAAAAAAAACAAAAAAAAAAAGCGCGGCCTTCCCGTTTGTCTGACTTTGTCGCCCTGCCCCGGGGCCGGAGGCCTCGGACAGGAGCTGGGCCAGACCGCAGGCCGCTCTGGTCGCGCAGGCCGGGGGTGGCCGGGGGGGGTGTGGCGAGGCCGAGGTGCTCCCCGGGCAGGCCTCAACCAGGCGGCCGGCTGACCGCGCGCCTCGAGGCCCGGGCGAGGGCTGGCGCGCTCGGGCTGCGGCCTGCGAGCTGCCGGCCTGAAGCCTGGGGTCGCCGCCCTCTCCCGGGGGCTCTCCCCCGGCCTCGCGCGCTGTCGTGACTCCGAGTGGCAGCATCCCGGCTTGGGAAAGCAAAGTGACTTTGGGAAACGCCCAGGCGGGGAGAGAAAGCCCCCCTCGCACGCCCAAATCTACGAGTGGCTCCTTCAGTCTGAGAAGCTGTTGAAGCCACTACACTCGATGACTTTCACTTTGTTGCGTTTGATTTACCTCGCGCTGAGAAGGGGAGGGGGTTGAGGTTGAGGCTGGTCGGCTTTTTCTCTCTACTCCCCACCCCCCTTTTCAAAATCGGGAGACGCAAGGCCTGGGGATGGAGGGCCGAGGGGCGCCCGAGGCTTTGGCTTTGAGGTGGGGATGGGGGGACCTGGATGTGGGGGCGGGGAGTGGGGGCTGCGTCCTCCCCTAGGCTCTTTGGCCGGGTGAACCCGGGAGGGCAGCGGGTGTCGGTGGCATTCACTGAAAACAGAGCCTCTTCTCCCCCCGCCCCCCCCGCCCTTTCTCCCATCCTTCTCGGGTTTCTAGCCCGCTCTCTCCGGACTGGATCCCGCGCCTCGACCCCTCTCGGGGTTTGGCTGCGCGCGGTGCCCCAGGCCTAGCTAGGTTAATTGCTAGAAAGTTGAGATTTGGAGGTTGGGGTGAGGGGAGCGCCCAGTCCTCCTGAGCTCTGGGGGAAGTGAGCAAACAGCTCCCGCCTCCCACCCCGGGGAGGACGCATCCGTTTTTCCCCATAAGGAACTGATCCCCTCCATCCTGGTCGCTGGGCGCAGATCTCCGCGGATGCTGGCGGGGGAGCGTCTTTGGGGGGAGAGGTCCAGGCCGCCGGGGGGGGGGGGGGCGCCTTTTTCCTCTGTCGCGCAGATTCCGGAAGACACCCGGGGCTCTGCAGCTCAGAGCCCGGAAGGCCCTCAGAGCCGCCTAGGGATTGGAAGTCGGCCTGTTCAGAAATTGACTCTCTCCTTAGCTCCGGAGCGCCACCATCGCGGCTGGGCAGGAGGGGCGGGAGCGAGGAGGCCGGGCAAAGGGAGCCGTCCCAGCTGACTTTCTCGCTCTTTCTCAGTTGATAATCAGATTTAATTCAATATCTAAAGCAAACATGATTATCTGTGTGACCAAATCTGCGCGTCAATAGCACTCAGCGCAGCACGCCCAGGGACGTGATTCACGTCATTCCCGCAGTGCGCGCGCGCCCCTGGATAATGGAGGGCGCGGGAGTCTTTCTAGTAACCCCGTAAATGTCTTTTCTCATCTCCAGGTTCAGCTGGAGGGGACGGGGGGATAGCGGTTCTCCTAAGCCCTGAAAATACTCCCTTTGTTCTTCACACTAGCTGGGAAACGTTTGGGGTTTTTTCTTTCCTATTTTTCAGAGGTCAGTGGGTTCCCCACAAATCGTTTGCTGTGTAAAAATCAAATGTCCAACTTGCCCTGGTACTAACCACTCAACATCCCACTCACAACTTCCTGTAACCCTGGAATCCTCTGGGAAGGGAGCTGAGTCTCTTTGGAATGGGATTGTCACCAGGCCTGGGAGCTCAGCTCTTGGGGGAGTTGAATTGATTTGACTGTTCCAGGCCCAGGGGCTTCTGTGGGCCGAGAACGATCATAGATCACTTCCCCCCGACCCCCAGGCCTCCAGGGCGAGGAAGGAGTCCCAATCTCGCAGGTTTCCACTGAGTGCGAGCTCAGGGCCCTTTAGGGGTTGGTGGCCAGGCCTGTGGTCTGAGTGTGCGCTCGCACAGCCGGATGCCGGGGAGGTGGGCCTGGCGCCCGCCTCTCTCTATCCTCAGCTCCCCGGGGAGTCAATAAAAGCTCCCGCGGAGCCCTGTGTGGCCCTAACCCCAACGCCCTGGGAGAGCACCCGGCGCTGAGGCCGCTTCGGCAGTCTATCTTCGCCCAATCTACAGCGGGCCGTACAAAACGGCACAATGGGAGAGCTGGGAGCTGGGGATGTTAGAGGCGTGCATATTAAAAAGAGAGAAAAGCTCGCAGGGGACAGAGAGAGGGGAAGAGGGAGAAGCCCCCCCACCCCCCGCACCATTCAGTGCGCTTATCGCGGCCAGTGAATCCCGGAGTCAGGCAGAAGTCTCCTTGGGGTTTTGTTGGGCCTGTCACTGGGTCCCTTTGTCATCTGCGGGCTCCATGCTGGATTCCATATGGCCAGCTGGGCCGAGGGAGCGCGAGGAGGGACCCGCACAAAACCCAAATTGTGTCCGGCTTTCAAACCCTGTATTGTTGTCTGTGAAAGGAAGACGCATTAAAAATTCGTGCTATATCTATTGGGGGGGGGGGGGGGAAGGCTGGAAGAGGGAAAAAAGCCACCCCTGTCTTTGATGGCTTCAGAGGGCGCTTGCCCCTCCTGGGCCCCGTGACACGCTGCGAGCCGGGTCTCTCTGTCTCTTCTACGAAATATTGGCTCTAACGCTCGGGCACGGGTCTGCGAACCGTCCGCCTGCAGGATTTGATTCATTGCGCGCTCTTTACGCGTTTCGGACCCTCGGTGCTGGTGGATAGACTTCTCCCGCCTGGGCACTCCGTTTCGCAGCCCTCGGACTGCGTGCCCGGACTCGGGCGGTGGTCCGGGGTGGCCCGGGCCTGGCGGATGCTCGGTTCCCCAGCTCAGCTTTGGGGCTCCAGGTTAGATGAAAATTCAGTGCACTGGTTCCTGCGCGGATGCCTCCGCGCACGGAGTCACCCCTTCACGCACCGCAGGAAAGGTTGGAAGAGCTCGAGAGGGACGCACAGGCCTGTGCCCAACTCTCCTTCGGCAGCAGCGGGTTGCGAGGCCACTTCTGTCCCGCGCGGCCACTTGTTTACCAACCCCGAGCAGCTAAGGGGCGCCCCCTTTCGTTCGAATTACGTGCGGAATCTCACTGGCGTCTTGGAGCCACGGGAAACCCATTCAGCAACTTCCTTCCACTGTCTTCCCCTCCTCGTGTTGGAGGGAGGAGGAACTGCCTTTTTATTCCTTCAATGCCTCCTGTTTGCAAATTTCAGTAAGAGGGAGATCACATCAGGGCTTCCCAAAAAACGTCCGTTTGGCCTCATCTAAGCGGTTCGTGTTGGCGCCGGGCAATGGAAGATCATTTGGGTCATGCTTACTCCCCAGTAGCCGGGTAAAAACTACCATAAGCTGCCCCAAACAATCAGTACGTGCTAGAGGTCCCGCCCAGCGCTGTGGAAGTAAAATCAGAATCAGGACAAAGTCGCTCCATTCTTAATGAGCACTACCGAATTGGTGGATATTCCAACTAATAGGAACTTTGGGCTCCCCCCACCCCACTTTTCCCCTTTAGCGCTACTGTCCTATTTAATAGAATCAGATAACTTGATAAGAGAGGGAGCCCCCTTCTCGGCTCCACCCACCCACCCTCGCCAGGGAAATGACTTATTTTCCTTACCTATTGACTGTTGGGCTTAGTTGAGACTGGTGTGGATTTCTCGAGCCTTTTCAAGAGCCTGGTCATTGAAAAGCTAATCCAATATTTACCGAGCATAAGGACAGTTCTCAGACGTATTTATTAAGGCCCATCACTAAGTGAATTACTTGGACCGAAGACAAAGGCGAGGAGAGGGGGCGTCGAGGCGCACAAAATCCCGCTCGGGTGGGGTTCCCCCCTCCGCGAGAACTGTGAAGCCCCTGACCGAACTTGGGAGATGCTGCGGTTTCCCTCCCGTGCTTAAGTGGTGTGTGGATTAGATATTGTGTTGGGCGATATTTCAGGAAATATGTACTTGTGGCTTCCTGAGAGGCCAGGCTCATGATGCTCTAAACCGTGTCGATATATCATCTTTTATCCAGCATCTGCAAATAAACCGCTTATCCCCCTACCCCCCCCCCCGCCTGCGTATTATAGCCGCGCTATCTCCCCAAGGAAACGATCTTTTATTACTTTCACCACTCCTCCCCCCACAAACCCTTCTCTCTCCAACCCTGTCTTGTTTTTAAAGGCTCTATTTTTCCTCCTCCTGGGGCATCGTTATTAATAAAGAGACGAATAGGCCCCGGCGCCGCCATCTGAGCAGCTGAGGGAATGCGGCCCAGTGGCCTGCGGGCAGAATCCGTGCACCCCCCACGCACCGCCCCCGACCCGAGAAACGGGCCTGTCCCGCGCGCAGCCGCCGCCAGGAGGCGCGGGAGCTCAGCACTCCAGACGCGTCGTCGCGCGCGGGGCCTGTCCCCGGAGAGCGTCGGGAAGCAGTCTCTGACGTCCCAAGTTCCATTTCCATGGGACCGCGGCCGCGGCTCGAGCGAGGCGAGGGGGTCGAGAGGAGTTAGCGGCTCCGAACCCGCAGGGTCAGAAGGTGGGAGCCGGCCACAAGCAGGGCCCGAGCACCCGCTCCACTCTCGGCTTGCTGGCGGCACTTGCAGACACACCTTCGTCTTAATGAAAAAACAACCCCCAGCCTACTTGCTCCACATCCCAACCCATGTTTGGGCAGAAACAATAGCAAACAGGTGCTGCGGTCCAGTTGCGCGCTGGCCGCTGGGAGAGCTCCACGGGGCCACCAGGGCGCGGTCCCCGGTCCTGAGCATGTCCTCGCACGTAGGACGCGGCGTCTGCCCCTGCGGGTGAAAGCAGGGTGAGCAGCTCTGTAAGGGTGCGGTGAGCGGGTGCCCAAGCGATGTGCCAAGGAGTGGTCCAGGAAGCTCAGGACGATGCCGAGGAGGGATTTTGCTTTAGGTCCAGGTTTGGGGAGCGGAGAGTAGTGGATAGGTCAGACCCTTATCCCCGTTCACCCTCGAGTAGGGGCTTCATTCACTCCTGCTCCTCCCAGTCCCAAACAAGCGCGGGTGCAGCTGACAGCGAGCGGAGAAAAAGGCGTGCAGAAGCGCTGCGGTTACCCTGGCGCCTTCCCTAGACCGTGGGCGTGCGCTGCAGTGGCGCCGCCTGGCCACCAGGGGGAGACGCCGCGTTGAGGCGGGGGTCTGGGCGGAGGAGGCCAGAACCTCCCAGTCCATTTGAGAGTTCCCCGTGTGACCCCGACCCTGTGCTGAAGCCTTGACTGGCGCGCAAGGGTATCGGAGAGTGAAAAGGAAACGCTAGTGTAGACCCTTCCACCTCCACCCCAGCCCTGGTGCCTTACTGAGAGGCACGGTTTGGGGCAGCGGAGTAGGGGCCAAGAGAGATAAATTCCTGATATTTGAGCGTTACCAGCGCCGCCCGACGTTTTCAGGCACAGTTGAAATCTTAAACTTGGTTTCCCTTGGTCCTCAACGCCTGCCAAACTTAAAAAAAAAAAAAAAGTCCCGCAATTCCAGCTTGTTTCTTTGGTTGTCCCGTGGATGCACGAAGTGGAACTGCCTCCCATCAAAGGCTCCAAACCTTGATCCCTTTACTCTCTGAGGCCTGGGACTCAACGCCACCAGGCATATTAGGGAATCCGCAGTGCCCAAAATGTCCGCGCGGTGGCGCGATTGGATAAGAAAAGACTTCGGCCGCTGTCCTAGGTCACCGAGCGCAGGATTGGAGACGTCTCCGTGAGGTGTCCTTTACACCCGAACTGAAATTCCTCCTTTGTTTAGAGATGTGTGTGTGTGTGTGGGGGTGTCCTTATTTTGGAGAAGGAAGGAAAAATTGCTAAATCTTAATCCCCCAAGAATTCAAATTCTCTGCCTTGAACTTGGAGCCTGGAGTATGATGGAAGATGCTAAAGGTGTCTTTTTTCTGTCTTCACGCCGCTAATGCTGGAAATGGTCCCTCCTGTTTTATGGTAATAAATGAATTGCCTAATGCTTACAGGAATCAATTGAGAGCTTTAAATGAAAAATCCCACCCTGTAAGGAAGCTGCTTGTTTTCAGCTGTGGTATTTTCCCCTTCCTTCATAAATGGTACAAAGAAAGCCGTGGTTCTTTGTGCCTAGCTCCCACACCTGAAGGACGATGACAACCTCGGGGACACCTGCTAGGGGCTTCTCCTACATCCCCCTGTATGATCATCATGCCCAACCTGTCCTTTTACACATGAGGAAACTGAGTCTTAGAGAAGGTGGGGAGTCGGGGCAAAGATTCCCTCCTGTTCTGCAGAAGGCAGCTGGGTGGCAGACTTCTCCTCGGAGCCCATTAGAGGCGCACTCGGGTCCCAGCAGCACTGGGCAGGGCATGCCAGGCCCTTGCTGTCTTCTGGGAAGCTCTGTACACCAACCAGCCCTGCACCCAACCTGCACACTGGGTACTGTGTGGCCACCCGGGACTAGCAAGCGTTCCCGTGAGAAGGGACTAGGGGTCAGCCACGGAGCACACTCTGAGCCCTGCTTTCACTCCTGGGCACGTGGCCTCCCATTGCCTTGTTTTTGGTAATGTAAGCAATTCACCCTTCCCCTAGAATGATAAATGGTACAGGAAAAATAGATTTTCAACTGCCGGTTGATCTTATACCTTTAAATGATTACCTGATGTGAGGGAAAGGGCAAATAGTTTAGCAAATTCTTTGGGGTATGGTGCTGGTCTCCCTAATTTGAGTGATTTACAAGTGATTACAAAAACTAATAAAGTTTTAAGTAAATATTTCATTCCAGACTTCACATTTCCTTAGCTCTGCTGGCTACAAAATAAAAGGATCACCTCATCGATCATATCTATAGAAGAGGCTAAAATGGATGTTGGGGGGGTAGATTTATTAGGTTACGCCAAAGGAATCAGATTTTTGAGGGGGGAGGTCTGGGTAAGAAGAAACCAAGAGAAAACTCAGTCAACCTTTCTGAGATACTGGCGGGTTAGTCTGTGGTGGAGGATGGGATTCTTGACAGCCTGAACACGAAGGCACTTTCAGAAATCTCCAGTCCTCAACCAATTAGCATAACCAGCTCCCCTGGGTGTAAGCCGACAGCGGCCAAGTTTCTGCTGCGGTGACTCTGGAGGGCAAGAAGTTTGGGTTGCAGGCTGCATTGACACTCTCAACATGGTGCCCGTGCCCTATCAACATAACCTGTCCCCATGATGTGCCACTGGCTTCCCTACCAGTGCCTGTCTCCGCCTGAAGACCCCTGCGACAGCTGGGAAATGCTGGGAGGTTAATGACCCTCAACCAACTTCAGGTGGAGGTTGATGGATAAATAGCCCCACTTCCTTGCCCCTCGGTGGGACATCTCTGAAGCGTCTTCCAAGCCGTCTCTCAGAGGGCCCCAGTGGGACTGAGCCCCAGTTGCCCTTAGCAGTTTTCTGCTCACCCACATGCCTACTAACTTGCTTCCCTCTCCTCTCTCACTTCCCCACTTCCTTGCTGGCACTTTCTGGAATCATCTTCCTATAACTACTTGCACATAAATCCTTATCTCAGGCTTTGCTTCCAGGGGAGCCCAAACTTGAGATACTTGAGACCTCACTTCTGCCTTCATCCTGGGCCTGGCATTGGTCTCTCAGAGGTCACCCACATATTCCTTGGGAATCTCCACCATTGGTACATCTTTCTGTACAAGTTAGAGTTTTGGATGGCAAGGAAGCAATGAGCCCAGGTGACTGTGTCACAAGGGACATGAAGACCAGCTGGCTGGTCACTCTGACCCCTCGTGTCCCCTGGGACCACAGCTGGCCTCATGTGGTCTGGAACAAAAGCTCTAGGGCCTTGGGCCCCACCTCCAGGGCCTCTCAAGATGGAGGATCTGATTGGATCAAGGAGGTGCCTCCAGCCCGGAGAGGGCCCCTTGGTCAGGCTCTGGATCCAAACCACTGAAGGCCATCGACTTCCCTACAGTCCAGCCTACAGCTTTAGGCTTGGCACGCAGGACCCAGGGACCCACGGGGCAAATCTAGGGCATGATGGCCATGTCCACAAAGAGCTACTCTCTTCCTTCAAAAGAGCCCAGGCAGATGGATGTGCGTGGAGCCTTGTAGCCAAAACATTTTCCATGCTGAAGTTTGCTCAGTCTTAGATTTTGTCTCCTGAATGGCACCACGTCCTTGTCCTCTCCTGTAGGTGGAGATGGCCACTGCCCCAGGTCCTAGTCTGGTGTGATCACTTTCTTCCTTCCCTCTAGTGAGAGACAATGAAGTTTCTCCAGCCCCAGTGGACGATAGGACATTAAGCAACAGCTTCCTATAGCCGTTAAGTGACTTGGCTGTACTATCCAAAGTCCACCTAACATCAAGCGCATCCCACAGGAGAAATACTATAAGGCAGGGAATTCTCTATCTTGTGGTGATTGGAATCTCCCCAAATTCATGAATTGATTCAATAAAACTCTCTGAGACCTAATCAAATTTAAAAAAAAAAAACAACCAAAACACCCAAACATAAAAAACTTTGATTCCCGGTGTCAAAGGTCTTGTGCATGAAAAGGCTGCTCTGGGTCAGAGAATCTAAGACTCACTTTTGTGAGCTGTAGGATAACAGTTGTAGGAGCAAATCATGAACTCCTAAGTTGGTGGACTCCAGAGCCAAAAGCATTGTCCACGAATCCTCCCCATGTTTCTTTTTTAAAGATTTATTTTACTTATTTATCCCCCACCCCCCTTGTCTGTGCTCACTCCCTGCTCTCTGTGTCTGTTCATTGTGTCCTTGTCTTCTTTTTAGGAGGCACTGGGAACCAAACCCAGGGCCTCCCATGTGGTAGACGAGCACTCACCTGCTTGAGCCACATCCGCTTTCCCCTCCTCCTGTTTCTTGAGAATCTTCCGCACAGAGGAAACTTCACTGAAGAGAGGAGCTCAAAGTGGAAAAACGCCGAAAGGAGCGGCACAGAGGGCTGGGAGTGCTGGGCAAGGCTCCTGGGTTGCTTGGCTCCCTGAAAGCAGATTTATGTGCAGGTGAGTTGCTTTATTCTTGTCTCTCCAGGGCCTGGATAAGAGTTTCTTAAACTGCAAATGAAAAAACCTGGGATTTTTGGGGAAAAAATGCAGATTTTGATTCAGTAGGCCTGAAATGTTGTATTTCAAATAAGCCACTGGTCCGGGACCGTACATTGGGTGTGGAGGGCCTATGGGACAACTCCAAATGCCATACCAGAGGTGACCTCTTCAATGGACAGTATGACACCTGCTAGAATGACTGCCACCCCCAAAACTAGCAAGGGAGCTTTTTTTTAGTGGTCCTTGAATCATTGAGGAAATAAATAAATTGAGAGCTCCATGAGTAGAAATAATCTAAACTCTATGTTGACTGTTAGAGCCAGAAGAAATCTTAGCATTATTATGCAACAGCTCCCTCCCCAAATTCTCCAGATGAGGCATCTCAGGCCCAGAGAGGGAAAGACTTTGCCCCAGATCTCACAGCCAGCCAGGTCTTCCTTCTCCCATTCCAAATCTCTTTCTGCAAATTTTGAGCTCACCTATTTTAAAAATTAATACAACGTAACCGCAATAAACATTTGAAAATACAAACCACAAGAAAAAGCCTGTACCAGGAATCAAAAGTTGGCTTGTACCCACATGCAACCTTGGACAAGTTGGTTACTTAAGCTCTCTGAGCCTGTTTCCCTACCAGCTAAAACACATAATAATAAAAGATATACCTACCCTCACAAATCCAGGTGTATTGAACCATTTGAAAATGGTAGAGTTGAACTCACAGTGGGAATACTGTCACACACACCTCATCATGGTAAAGGACTTCGGTGAGGCAAGGGAAGTGAGAAGTCAAACATTCCGAGAATGAGTGGCTGTGGTGGGGGTGGTGGGGGGAGTGAAGGGTGCTGGGAAGAAAAGGAGGAAGCCAGAGGGGCAGACCCAGGTGAGGCTCTGAAGTGAGTGGGTAAATCAAGGGAAAGAACCAGAAGGAGTCGTCAGAGGACATTTCTGTGGTGATGGCAGTATTCCATATCTGTGCTCTCCAATATGGCAGCCACCATATTGGGCACTTGAAATGTGCTGTTGGGCACTTGAAATGTGGCTAGTGTGACTGAAGAACTGAGTTTTAATTTTTATTTAATTTTTATTAATTAAAAATTCATTTAAATGGAAATAACCACATGTGGCCAGTGGCTGCTGTACGGCCCAGCACAGGTCTAACCCCTCTTTGGTTTGGAGCTGTAGAAGGAAAAGTGTGGGTCAATCCTTCTCTCTCCCTATAAAACGCTAATTAGCATCAGTGCAATTAACCAGATTCACAACTCTTCAACTGCTTTTCAAAACCTTCAGTTTGCTCTGACATGAGTATGAAACTGGATTGGTTCCTGACTATATACCTGGTTCAGGATTGTGGTTCAGCTGGAGGGAGGAATGGAGCCATCTTTCAGTGGTTAACTTTTTATGTACCAAGGACCCCTTTGGCAGGCTGGCGAATCCTATGAAGTCTGTCTCAGAAGAATGAATTTAGGTGGTATGGAAATTAGATTGCAGTATAATTCTACCCCTTGGGGAGCAGTGACTGCAGACTCTGAAGTCACCCTCGGACTGCGCCATGGTGAGACAATGGAGGGGACAATACCGGCACACAACAATGCCTGGGAGTAGAGTTTTGCTCTTAATGGACCTATGGGCCCTGGTGAGGGGCTAAGAGGTGGGCAGCAGCATTTGCTCCCCATGTTAACCCTCCCCCACTTCTTTCTCTGGGCAGAATGGCATTTCATAAAATTAGGCATGATATCAGCCACAGGAGAAAATAATTGAATGAGGAAAATTGAAATACCACTCTTGATGCAGACACCCTTTTAAAGTTTCCCACCCTGATCCTATGCAATTAGACAAAGCAGTTGTGAAGGCTGTTGTCAGGCGCCCTCCCCAGATAGGCTGGTTGAAATGAAAGGCCTCTAATGGGGACTTGGTCATAAGGCTGGAGAGACAGCTTGTGCAGGAAGCGAGGAGTG
This sequence comes from Tolypeutes matacus, assembly GCA_026826555.1. Taxonomy (NCBI): domain Eukaryota; kingdom Metazoa; phylum Chordata; class Mammalia; order Cingulata; family Chlamyphoridae; genus Tolypeutes; species Tolypeutes matacus. The sequence continues at coordinate 4,910,681 of JAKSZT010004976.1, forward strand.
GGGGGAGGGGAGCTGGAAACAATTACTGCAGCTGGGTTAATTAATCAAATGAGGAAACAGGATAAAAAGTTCATTTTGCAACAGTAACCCAGAGGGTTCCAATATAGAAGGTGTGAAATAAGGCAATACATTCTTATCTGAATCCTTACCTTTAATGACTGTAAATTTGGAGGATCTTGCTTTGATGGAGTTCAACTTTGTGGCTGAAAGGAAAAGAAGACAGTGCTAACAGATGTGTTAATAATCATCCCATAATAATAAACTGGTAATATTAGATCCAACAGGAATGTGTCCATTCTTAGTTTCTTGTTTTTCTTTCTGTTTCACCAGCATTTATAATATGTGCATTTGTGCCACAGTATAAGCTTCATGGATTCTGATTAAGCTAATTTTAAAAGCAAATTTATTTCTTTAAATATTCTACACTACATTAATTTAAAAGGGTCTTCAGATTTTACAAGACATGAAAGTTATTCAAATAGAATTTACATTCATACTTTAATGTACATTTAGTAACAGTTGGAATGAAACTGTTCATAGTTGTCATATACTAAAAACATACTTTTACTTTAAATATTAACATTTTAGAGCTCTCAGCAGAAAATACCAATACTGCTTCTAAAAGGTACCAAGGGTTAATTTCTCCTAGTAAAAGTAAACAATAAACTGTATCATTTTGTATGCAATTTAAGCTTTTGATAAGCATTCAAAATATGTGCCCTTTCTGGGTAATTTAGATGTAAGCTAAATAACCACCAGAACTAAAACAGAGATGAACAAATACAGCATCTCTGAGCAGGACGAGGAGACTCTGGTACTTTCTACACTGCTTGAATGTTTATTTCTACATGCATAATAACTAAATCCATAATGATAATAAATATTAATAATACTTAAAGGTTTGTCTTTTCAAATAAGCTGTTGAGCAGAAGATTAAAGGGAATAATTTGAGATGTAAAATTCTCAAACTATCCCAAATGATTTTTACATGAGTGAAAATTCCTCCCACTCCCCTTTTTTATCAGACTTCAGAAAATTAAGGGCATTACTAAGTAAAACCTACCCCTCTGAAAACTGGATTATTTATTCTTAACCATTTCAAACTCACTAAAGACACCCTATAATTTAATATACTCCCGTCTTAGTTTGCCAGACTGCTACAACAATTACCACACAATGGGTGGGCTTAAACAACAGGAATTTATTGACTCCTGGTTTAGAAGGCTAGAAGTCCAAAATCAAGGCATCAGGAAAGCCTTGCTTTCTCCCCAAAGACCGCAGCATTCTGGTGCTGGCTCCATAATCCTTAGGGATCCTTGGCTTGCATCTCTGCGTCCTGGTCTCATGGCCATCTCTCTCTCTCCTGTGTCTGCTCTTCTGGTTTCTTCTAACTTCCAGCTCCTCCCTGTGGCTTTCTCTGACTTCTGGCTTCCAATTTCTTCTCTTTAAGAGGTTTCTAGTAATAGGGATTAAGATGCACCCTGATTCAGTTGGCCACACCTTAACTAAAAATAACATCTTTGAAAGGTCCTATGGGCAATGAGTTTATACCCACAGAAACGTGGATTAAGATTAAGAACATGACTTTCACTGGGGTACAGAACTCAACCTACTACACCCACCGAAATTCCTAACACTGTTAGCTAAAACTTAAGGAGACTCACCCGCCTCTTCATTTCACGGGTAGGTACCATCCTTTTGGTATTGTTTGTAAAACCAGGAAGTGATTCTTAGCTTTCTGAAAGCAAAACAGTGCCCCAACCTCTTTCTCCCACATTTGCCCCCTGGGATTCCCAATTCTTTCAGCCACGCACCATTCTCTTCAGGCACACAAGCCGAACCTTATATTTTACTCCTCAACCTTCCCTTCTGTGGCAGTTTGATACTACTGATGAATTCCAAAAAGAGATATTGATTATGTTTGTAAACTGGTTGGTTCCTCTGGCCATGATACCATTTGATTGTATTATATTCAGCTGAGGTGTCTGATTAAATTATGTTAAGATTAGGGCTTTAATTCAACCATGTAATTAGAGTGCAACTCAGCATTGAGTCCCAGCCCCCTTGGTGAGCTGATAAAACAGACTGTCACACGGAAGTAGACACACAGAGAAGATACACAGAGGGTCCTGCAGCACCATGAAGAGAAATAGCCTGATAATCTACACCTGACATTGTGAAGAGAACAGAGCAGCTGAGCCTGGAAAGAAATGAGCCTCGGGGAGAGAGATGAGCCTTATGCCAGCCTACAGCTGAGATTGGAAGAAGCTGGGACCATGGAGCCTTAAGAGAAAGAAGGAATGCTGAACCCTCACAGACATCATGTACCATCTTTTATTTTTTTTTTTAAGATGTTATTTTTATTTTTTATTTATTTTTTTTTTATTATGGGTAAAAATCAAAATTCTCAAAATACATACAAACATTTGCAAAATGATATATAAATATATATGCATATATGTGTCTTTGCTTACAAAAATGTTGTTTATATATATATATAAACATATATTTTAAGAGGTGCTTAGATTACCCAAAATATTTCACGGAACCCACTGGGATTCCCATGTTGCCCCCCTCCCACACCTCCCACCACATCCCACACAAACATCTCCCACAGTGTGGCCCACCACCCTCAATGAACTTACACATCCTGGAGCCTTGCCACCAACCATAGACCACAGTTCACACTGTAGACCACACTCTCTCCCACTCAGTTCTGAGTGGTGTGTGCTGATTTAAAATGGCCTACATCCGTTGCCACAATAGTACTCAGGACAACCTCCAACTCCCAAAGAAGCCACTGTATTTCAACTGCTCGTCCCCTCCCTACCCCAAAAGTGTCAAGTGGCCACTGGCTCCACCTCATTGTTATAATTTCTTCCATTGCTAGAATCACCATATGTGAACAAGAGAATACCATCAAGTCCACTCTAGTCCATAGATCATGTACCATCTTGCTTCAAAATGTGGCAAATGACTTTGGGTGAGAAAGTACCTATTATGATACCTTGAGTTAGACTCTTTAGGGCCTTGTGAATTGTAAACTTCCACCGCAAATAAATACCCTTTATAAAAGCCAACAGATTTCTGGTACTTTGCATCAGCACCCCATTGGCTGACTAATACACTTTCCCACATTCATAGTGCTCAGTTCAATTCTTCCCCAACCCACTCCCACCACAGTAGTCCAGGCCTTTATCATGGCAGTCTGCATTCTTGAAGAGAAGATCTACCTGACAACCCCACTCCCAGTACCAAGTATGTGGAAAACACCTAGAACTGCAGGTGTCTGTCAGGGCTGTTTAATACATGGTCTTTTCCCTCATCATCATTACCATCCTTCTTAATTGAATGTTGAGTACTGGTTAGAAGTCCCAGGTCTGTGATAAGTTAACCTAAGTTTACTTTTCTGATCTTGGTGAGACTACATCACTCAAAATCTCTGACTCTCCCTTTTTTGATCTGTAAAATGGGGATGATAGTAACTTAGTCCCCAGGAACACTGGGTGAATTAAATGGGATTATTCATATAAAGCTTTGAGCATGGGCCTAGGATAAATAAACTCTCAATGAATATTAACTGCTTTTATTAGCAACAGCTACCAGTAGATCTTCTTGTCTTCAATTTTTCCCAGTTCTGACTGTCTTTACATATTGCTTCAAATACATCTTTCCTAATACAGTTTTATTTTTTCTTTCTTTAAAACATTGAATGGCTTCTCACCATCCATACAATAAAATATGGCACTTTTTTGGTGTGGCCAGGGAGGCCTTCCTACTTGAATGTCCACCGATTTTCCATCCATTCCTCCCACTATTTGCCTTCTACCTTATCCCAAAACATTTTTCTTCTACTCTAAAATTCAACACCTTTTTCCTGCCCTGATGTCCATGCTCCTAGATTTTTTAAAAGTTTATGGTAGGTTTGGTCCTTTGCATTCATCCACTCCTCAGCTAGGGTGGCAGTGACTTTTGGGCAGGGCCTGAATCCCAGTTCTGGTAGGTATTCAATGTTTGCTCTTGCTGCCAAAATAAATGGGAAAATGCTATAAAACCCACAAAGCATGGTAGAAATTGAAGGTGTTAATTAAAGTGTCACCTTTACATAAATTATTAGTCACCACCATGATAAAATAACTCTGGAGTGCATCAACAGTGAGTCCATCTTTCCTTCTAGCATTTGTCACCTAATGAATCTTAAATGTTTGGCCTGTGAATGCTTTCATTTTAACATGAAGCCAAATGAAGGTTATGCTCTGCTCTCCTGGAGAACCCACTAGGGGGAAAAAGTGTATTCTTTTAAAAGCCCTAGACTAACTTTGTAAAAAGCAAAGGAGATTGTTTTTTAAATAATAAAAATTCACCCATTTTCCAGTCTCCCCCAATGTCAATACCTGAGTGAATCTTAAAACCTCTTAACTGGTGAAAACACCATTAGCTTTCCTACTATGCTTTCAAAACTCAGGATTTGGGATAGTATGTAACAAGTTGTCAGTTTGGACAAATATAAAGTTCTTTTCCACATAGCTATAACATTTTACAGTATATCAGTGTATCTTTACTTTCACTGAATTAAATAATGATACATTTCTCCATTGGGGCAAGGTTTACTTTTTTGGTATTTCAATTGGTCCTATAAGGTAGATAGAACCTGTTTTGAATAGTTCTATATTCAGAAAAATAGTTCTTTTTTCAAAGCAATAATCCTGCAATTTTATGACTTTACATCTGCCAGGCCAGTGAAACCTGCCGAAGCAACTACCTTTGTTTGAAGACTTCCTATTGAGAAGGACACTTTTATTATGTTTTTTTTTTTTTTTTTTTTTTTTTGGACTTTTTCTGTTCTTTTATTTTTGTGAATTTGAAATAAAGTTGTTAATTTTTAAAAAACATTTTACAAAAATAACTGTATACTGACCAATCTAGCTTCAAAGCCCATCAAAATGTTATAAGGGGGAAAGCATGATAGCACTTGCTGAATTGGAATTACTAAGAAAGCATAAAAAAGCACAATCATTATATTTTAACTGCTTTCAAATCTTATTTTCATGAGGACTGCTGAACAGAAATATTTTATTAGTCACTTATGCCCTGAATTCTGGTATATGAGATCAGTTTAAACAATGCTTGTAAAAGGCCACAGTCCTATAATAAACATGGAAGTGGGCAATCATTGCTCATAGAAGTTCTTCTGAGAGGAGTGACCTTCCCCCTTCTTCTTACATTCAGTAGAGATCACTTGTGTTTTGGGGACACACTGCTTGGTATTCAGTGTTCTCTTTCCCCAGGTGATGATGCCTTTGCTCGTCAGCCTCTTTTTTTCCCCTTGATTATGGATGGTCAGTTATTCACCAGTCTCCTTGTATTAGTCAGCCAAAGGGTGCTGATGCAAAATACCAGAAATCTGTTGGCTGTTATAAAGGGTATTTATTTGGGGTAGAAGCTTACAGTCCCAAGGCCATAAAGAATAAGTGACTTCCCTCACCAAAGTCTGTTGCCACGTGTTGGAGCAAGATGGCTGCTGACGTCTGCCAGGGTTCAGGCTTCTTCTTCCTCCTAAGGCTCCGTGGTCCCAGCTCCTGATCTCTGCTGTAGGCTAGGATAAGGCTCATCTCTCTCCCCAGGGCTCATTTCTTTCTAGGTTTTCTCAGCTGTTCAGGGCTCTGGTCTCTTCAGCTGCAAACTATCAGGTGAACAGCTCGGCTCTCTCCCTGGGGATCCAGCATCCAAAACTAAACTCTCTGTGTTCTCCTTCGCCATGTATTTACTTTCCTATCTTTGATTGAGCATCTTTTTATCTAGCCTACAAAGGGTGGGAGAGGGGCAAGGACTCAAACCAAGTTGCCCTAATAATGTGGTCAAATAAAAGCCTTAACCCTGATTTAATAAAGTAAAAGTGTAACCTCTGAATTTAATACAATCTAATATGCCCAGAGAAGCAGACCAATTAACAAACACAATCCAAAATCTATTTTTGGAATTCATAAACAATACCAAATTGCCACACCTCTCTTCCTTGAATCTCTCCCAGCCCAGCTTGAACTTCTCTAAGGTGCTCATTTTCTGCTTCTTGGCTCCAATATTCCCCAAAAGGTTGCTCATGCCACTTGATCTTTTTAACCCTGATCCTGTAGGGGTGATGGAAGCACTGAAGGGACATTAGCTTGAGGGTTCTCCTCATTTTGCTTGAAAAAGGATTTGGCTTCTCTGGGTGCAGCATCCACTTCTTTAGTCACTCTGCCTTTATTACCAGCAAAATCAAATACCTTGGTGATTTTAACCTTTTCTATTTCTTCAGGTTTCTCTAGCTCTTCTGCTCTGACCAGCAATGTACTTGAACTCATCTTATCAGTCTCTTCTCTCTTAACTTGTGTACTCAGAGGCAATTTTGATTTTGGTCCCACGTCATTGAGGAAGCTGGCCCATAGTTCATCCTCCTCCTTTTCTTGCATCTCCTGACCCAAAGCCTTTTTCCTGCTCTGCAGCTGAGTCTTCCTCCTCCCTGCCACTCCCTCCAGATTCTGCATTGGCATCTTCCTCTTCCTTATCTTCTAATGAGAGACCACCTTGTTTTCTCTTCCTGGATGGAATGCTCTGAGACTTTTTTTGAATTTTTTTTTTTAAATTTATTCATTTATCCCCCCCTTGCTGCTTGTGCTCGCCGGGTCAGCCAACCACGCCATGCGGGCAGGCCTGCCCCCACCAGGAGGCCCCGGGAACCGAACCCAGGGCCTCCCATATGGTAAACGGGAGCCCTACTGATTGAGCCACAGCCGCTTCCCATGAGACTTTTTTTTATCCCTTTGGTTTTCTGTGTCTGCTCTTCACCATTCTCCACCCAAAGGCACATAGTCCTCATCCCCCTCTGAGTTGGAGAAGTCTTCGGAGCTCAATTCCTCCATATCACTGCCACTCAACCCACAGACTGCAGCACTGGCCCTCAATGGCAGAGCTTAGGGAGAAACCATAGAGCTGCAGCGGCAGAGCCTAGGGAGGCCCCCGCGGGCTTATCCCCCCCACCCTTTTAACTTTGTGTTTTGAAATTATTTTAGACTTCATGAAAGTTGCAAAAATGGTTCAGAGAGTTCCTGTCTACCGCTCATCCAGACTTCTCTAATGTTAGGATCTTTCCTAACCATGGTATGATGATCAAAACCAGGAAATTAATCTTGGTACAATACTCCTAACTAAAGACCTTATTTGGATTTCACAAGATCCTTTTTCTGGTCCCAGATCCCACTCTCCATTTAGTTGTCATGTTTCTTTAATCTTCAACATGTAACAGTTCCTCAGTCTTTCCTTGTCTTCCATGACCTTGACCGTTTTAAAGAGTACTGGTTGGTTACTTTGTAAAATGTCGTCCACTTTGGGTTTGTCTGACATTTTCTCACAATTGAGATAAAAATTGTGCATTTGGGGCAGGAATTATACAGAAATGATGTTGGGTTCTCAGTACATGATATCCAGGAGTACTTAATGTTGATATGTCTTATGACTAGTGATGTTAAACTTGGTCACTTGGTTAACAGAGGATCTTCCTGGTAACGTTACTGCTTTTTTCATTTTAATTAGCATATATCTTGGGAAGATACTTAGACTATATAAATATCCTATTTCCCTTCAAACTTTTGCCCACCGATTTTAGCATCCATCAACAGATCATGCCTGCAGCAGTTATTACTGTGATGTTGGCCTAATGGTGATTCTGTATTTCTCTCATTCAGGACACTTTTGAATAGACCTTCAGGTATCTCAAAACAGGGTTTGTGTACTTGACAATTTCTTCCTTATGGCAATATCCAAAGATATTAATCTTAAGAGCTATCCCCAGGGTCATCTCTGGGTATCTACTCTCCTCCCTTGCCACAATGATTGCTCACAGTTGAAGTTTTGTCTGGTTAAATTAGACATTAGAGGCAACTTCAAAGATGAAGAGTTACAAAAGGAAGGGGGTAGAAGGAAGAGGGAGTGTTGATACTGAGCAGCCATCCCAGGGTCCACATTGCAACTCTCCCTGGTTTTATGTGCTTTCTGGAAGCAGGCACAACTTTTAAAATGAGGTACTTTTAAAATGTACTCTTTGTAGCTCTACTTGTGGGAGTTTATTTTAGTGTTCATTAACTGGAATCTTTTTCCAAAGGAGATAGCAGTTGTCCTTAAAGCAACTAAGACATGCCAGGATGGCTCTGAATATCCATGTTCAATATGAGCACTATATTCTTTCATTGGTTTCCCAGAAAGAAAAAAACAAACAAACAACACGGTCAAGAGGTGAGTGTTGTTTGCCCAGGAGATGGGCGATTCAGCAATCTTCCACTCTAAAATATAAAAGACTTAGAGAAAGAACTTCTTGTGAAAGGGTTGAGGCTGCCCAAGAACTATGACATCTCAGAACCTGGAGGCAGCTTTGATTTCCATGAGAAGACATTGGGACACATAGGGATTGAGAAAAGGGTTGTTCAAAACATCATCTGCAAAGACAACCAACAGAATGGGAGAAAATCTTTTGAAATAGTATATCTGATAAGGGTTGAATATCCATAATAGATAAATAAAACTCCTGCAACTCAACAACAAAAAGACAAGCAACCCAATTAAAAATGAGCAAAGCACTTGAATAGGTACTTCTTCAATAAGATATACAAATGGCCAATAAGCACAAGAAAAGAAGCTCAACATCATTAGTCATTAGGGAAAGGTAATGACATACCACCTCATAACCACTAGAATGGCTGTTACTTAAAAATTGGAAAACAACAAGTACTGGCAAGGATGTGGAGAAATAGGAACCTTAGTATATTGTTGGTGAGAATGTAAAATGTTACAGTCAGTGTGAAGCACAATTTGGCTGTTCCTCAAAAAGTTAAACATAGAAATACCATATGATCCAGCAACCCCATTCCTAGAAATATACCCCAAAGAAATGAAAGCAGGGAGTGGGATAGATATTTTCACACCCAATTTTCATAGCAGTATTATTCACAATAGCTAAAAGGTGAAGCAACCCAAATATCCATCAACAGATGAATGGATAAACAAAATGTCTTATATACATCCAGTGGAATAAAACTCAACCTTAAAAAGGAATGAAATTCTGATACATGCTGCAACATGGATGAACCTTGAAAGTATCATGTTGAGTGAAATAAGTCAGATGCAAGGACAGATACTATATGATTCCACTTACATGAAATAGCTAGAATATGCAAATTCATAGAAAGTAAAAGTAGAGAAAAGGTTAAGAGAGAGGATTGGAAATTAATGCATAATGGGTGTAAGGTTTCTTTTTGGGTTGAAGGGAAAGTTCTGATAATGATGGTGGTTGAGAGTAGCACAACATTGTGAATGTAATGAATCTCCCTGAATTGTACGCTTGGGAGTGGTTGAGCTATATATCTGTTTCCACAGTTAAAAGAAACAAGAATAATTAAAGAGACAACGACAATTAAATGCAATACATGATCCTGGACTAGATCTAATAAAAAGGACATTATTGGAAAATATGAAAAAAGTAGAATATAGACTGTAAGCTTTATATCAATGTGAGATTTCTTGAACCTGATAACTGTACTTAAGGAGGTAACATAAGTGAATATCCTTGATAAGAAATGTATATGGAAGTATTAAATGTTCAAGGAGCATGATGTCTACAAATGTTTAGAAAATAAATAGAAAGATGAAAGAAAAAGAAAAAAAGAGAAAGAGGGAAAGAGAAAGGAAGGAAGGGAAGAAGGAAGGGGGTAGGGAGGGAGGGACGGAGGGAGGGAGGGAGGAAGATAGAATGAGATGACAATGTGGCAAAATGTTAAAACTTAGTGGATATGGGTATCTTATCTGGGTAGAGGGTATGTTGAAGTTCTCTGTATGGGTTTTGCATTTTTTTTTTTGCAATTGCCCTATAAATTTGAAATTATTTCAAAATAAGAAGTAAAAAAACAACAACAAAGATCTGCCCAGCCCCATTGAAATACAAAGTCTTGATTCTGATGTAATCCCTTTGCTTTCAGTTGTCCTTACTTGGCTAGGAGAGTTCTTGGTCCTGAAGAAGGGAACTGATATGGGTGCTGATTTAACTTCTGGCATTGTCTTTATAATAATGAGTGATGGTGATGTCACAAGAAGTCAATTTTAGATGACAATGCTCACCACTTCTTCAAAAGAAAAGGAATTTTAGTAATCATAGTCTATATTTGTTGAGTGTATACTATTTTCAGGCACTGGCCCAAGTGCTTTATATGTAGTCATTCATTTACTCCTCACAACATCCCTAAGGGGTTGGTACTACTTAGTGCACCCATTTTATAGATGGAGGAAACCACAGCATGGAAAGTTTACTTGCCTGAATTTACACATGAAGTAGCCAGCCTGGGGTTCAAACTCTTGTTTTCTAACACCCTACTGAAGGAGAGATACCAGAGGTTGCAATCTGGGACTCCTCTCCTTCTAAGAAGAGGCTAGTTTCCTAAGGGAGGCAATGAGAGGGAGGAGGAGGATTAAAGAGCAGCAGTTAGAAGAGAGAGCAAGGGGATGGGGGGAGATGGTAGAGTTGCTCTGCCTTATTCCTCAAACTGTTACATCCGAAGAGCACCTAAATTTCTATTACTATTTCTTTCAAATTTTTTATTTCCCCAGAGTAGCAGCTCTCCGAGGTGTTAGAAGGAAAGCATATAATTGGATTAATTTATACTGAATTGTAAATGACTGTTGGACTCAATCTCCTAAAGATTTTGGCATTTCAGAAGGAGGATGAAGGGCCTCTATTTAGTTGGATTCTAGGAAGGGTCTTAAGTGAAGAACATGTATATGATGTATAGACAGTTATGGGTAGAAATTCCACCACAGAGAGACATCGGCTCTGTGCAAGAACCTGCCCCCAGGTTTAAGCTCAATACCTATAGCCATTACTGCTTTTATTTCAAACTCACCATTAGGTGTCTTCACATTGCTTCTCTTGCACATAGGGGCACCAGTAGCTTTTGGGTTTGGGATTGGAGGGGTGGGGCAGGGCAGCATAGTGACATTCTTTATATGTATGATCAGCTTCTAAATCAGGTATTCTGGTTATCAGTTGCTACATAGCAATCTGTCCCCAAATTTAGTGCCATAAAACCCTATTTTATTATGCTCACAGATTCTTTGGGTTAGGACTTCAGAAAGGGCACAGTTGGGTCAGCTCATCTTAGCTCCTCAATGTCTGGAGCCTCTGATAGTGTGGAACTGGGCACAGGAACCACTGGTGCTGGAGGATCCACTTCACTTCCCTGTCTGGGTCCTGGACTGGGATGGCTGAAGGGTGGCTCAGTGGGGATGGTTGCCCAGAAGACCTACAAATGCACTCTCTAGCATGGTGGTCTCGAGTGCTTGAATTTCATGGCCACATAGAATTCCAAGAGCAAAAGTTCCCTTCAGGAAAGGGAGAAGCTTTTTGACTTTTTAAGACCCAGCCTTGTAAGTCATATAGCATTATTTCTGCCATGCTCTGTTGGTAAAGCAGTCACAGAACCTACTCAGATTCAAAAGGAGAAAAGATGGTTCCCACCTCTTCATGGAAAGAGTGTCAAAGAATTTGTGGACAATAGACATTGCTTTTTTCTTTTTTTTTTTTAACCAGAGAGGACTTCTGCTACATGTTTATTTCTCATGAAAGTTTTCCAGAAAGTCATTTAGACTGTTGCTCTGGGTATATTCGAGTGGTCCCTTAACTGTATGGTGTGTAAGATTCTACTGGGAGAGCTTGTGAAAAAGTCCATATGCCCTGGCTCCACCCTGAGATTCTCGTTTACAGGTTTGCTTATCACCCATAATCTGCACCCTTGTCATTTTCATACTTCTGTTTTATTATTAGTTATTATTTTCTTCTTGTACCCTTTCCCTACTCATTTTTTAAATGATCTGGGAATTATAAAACCAATTTCTATTCTTTAGTGGAATCCTTGAAATTTTACCTTGAACATTTACCTTAATAAAGCCCAATGCTATCTTTTCTAAAAAGATTTATTTATGTATTTCTCCCCCCACCCACCTCGTTGTTTATTCTTGCTGTCTGCTCTCTGTGTCTGTTCATTGTGTGCTCTCTGTGTCTCCTCCTCTTCTTTTTTTTTATAATAATTTTTTAAATTTTTAAAAAAGATACTTAGATTACATAAATGTTACACAAAAATTGTAGGGATTCCCATATGCCCCACCTCCCACTCCTCCCACAACCTCCCACATAAACATCCTTCATTAGTGTGGCACATCACCTGCAATAGATATGCACATCCTGGGGCTTTGCCACTAAGCATGGACCATAGTTCACATTATAGACCACACTCTCCCACACAGTTTTGCATGTTATATGCTGATGTAAAATGGCCTATATCTGTCATTGCAATGTCACTCAGGATGATTCCCAAGTCCTGAAAAAGCCCCTGGACTACAACTACTTTTCCCTCTCCCTGCCCCTAAAGCATCTGGTGGCCACTGGCTCCACATTAATGTTGTAATTACTTCCATTGCATGAACCACAATATGTTTATAACAGAATACCAGTGAGTCCACTCTAGTCCATAGTTCTTCCCCCAATCCTGAGGAGTCTGAGATGGTGATGTCCACTCCATCTCCAAGTGAGAGCGGGCTTATATCTCATGGATAAGATGGATCCTCATCTTCTTTTTAGGAGGCAATGGGACCCGAACCTGGGACCTCCCATGGGGGAGGGAGGCTCCCAATCACTTGAGCCACATCTGTTCCCTGCTTGTTGTGCCTCTCATTGTGTCTCCTCATTGCATCAGTTTGCCGTGCCAGCCCATCATGTCAGTTTGCTGTCTTGCTTGTCTTTAGGCAGCACTGAGAACCAAACCCAGGACCTCCCATGTGGTAGGTGGGTGCCCAATTGCCCACATCCACTCCCCAGCAATACTATCTCCTGAATAATATGTGAAAACATTTAACTTTGATTACCCACTTCTCAACTTAAATGTTATTGTTGTTGAATATTTCAGAGCTATATATTTTGAACTTCAGTCCTGTCACAGACACTGTTAGTTCCCTGCCCTATCTCCCTTGTCCATCCTGGAAGCCACTTGAAGCTTCAGTGGACAGTACTTACACGCATTGATGGCTTCCTACCTCGAGCATCTGAATGCCTCTTCTGAGGGTTTTCACTTGTTGCAGGAGATGATCCAGCCGCAGCAGGCCCAAATTGTTGACAACAAAGAGCAATCCTTAACTAGTGATAGATGGAAGTTGGTTGATAAATACCCCAGCTTCCTCACCCAATGGTGTGAAAATTCTGAGGTGCACACAGACTTTCAGAGGATCCCCAGCAGGATCCAGTTGTCCAGCAGTTACTATACTTGCTCACTGAGATGCACCTTCTATTGGCTTTCTTCCGTTCCCTGTCTTACTTTCCCACACCCTTAGCAATGCTTCCTGGCATTGTGTCCCAAATAAATGACTTGCACCCAAATGTTTATCTCAGGATCTACAATTGGAGGAATCTGAACCAAGATAGACCTCACAAATTAGATATTTTTGTTATTTTATGAGAACAAACTTTAGGTGTATCATGCTTACTATTTTCTTTGTTCATCATTCCCCCTTCCTCTGATTTTCTAGTATCATTTTCCTCCTTCTTAAATAATTTACTTTAGAAGTTTCTTGGTGGTAAACTGGTTTTGTTTTGGGTGAATGGGTATTTATTTCACTAAAATTCTTGAAGGATATTTTTGCTGGGTATAGAATTCTAAGTTGACACTTTCTATATTCTGGCTTCCACTGTTAAGTGGTTATGAAATCTGCTGCAACTCTCATTTCTATTACTTTGTAGGTGACCTAACTTTTCTCTTTGGCTACTTTTAAGATCATCTTTTGATCTTTGGGTTCTTCAGTTCTGTTATAACGTGTTTACGTGTGTTTTCTCTTTTATTTGTCTTGGTAAGTAAGGGCTGCATTTTCTGTATGTGTGGATTGATAGCTTTCAGCAGTTCTAGAAAATTCTCAGCCACTACCTCTTCAAATATTATTTCTCATTCTCTCTATCATCTCTTATAGAATTCTGATATGATATCTGTTAGATCTGCTTATTTTATCCTTCATGTTTCCTTATCTCTTGATTACATTTTCTATCACTTTGTCTCTTTGTGCTGCTTCTTGGGAAATTTCTTCAGTTTCTATCTTTTGGTTTACAAATTTTCAATTATGTATGATCTCCAGTTTAATTAATCTAATATGCTTCTTAATACTTCAATAATTATATTTTTATTTCTAATAATTCTAATTGGTTCTTTTTCAAACCCACCTTACCATTTTTAGTTTCTTCTTGCCTACTTATTTTTGTGAAGTCCTTGGGTGTCTAAATATGTCATTTGCTATTTCTGCTGATTCTCATTTATGGGGAATTTTTTCTTTGTGTATTTGATAATCTTTGATTTTGAGCTCATATTTGGTTATTTAGTATGAGGAAAACATGAGAGTGTAAATTTAAGATGCTCTCCTCCAGAGTGGATTTATAACTGATTCTGCAAAAAGGGTGCTACTGACCTTAGACCACTTTAGTCCCCTTCAGAGGTACCCAGCTTAATCCTGGAGTCTCAAGCTCTGCTTCCCATAGCCCAAACTTTCCTCCTCCCCTACCTCTGCCCCACATAGACACATCCTTTAATCTATGGAAATGCTTTTGAACTCAGGGAAATCTATCCTTTCTCTTGTGTGTGCCTGGCTTATTATTCTCCACTCTGGTTTGAGCTCACTGATATTTTTCCTACTTCTTACATTCTACAAGCTCAATAAAGCAATAAATATTGTATTTCATGTAAGATCTGATTGTTCCACAGTGGGAGGGTCCCTCAAAGAGCTTAGTCCACCATATTATCCAAAGTGGAAGTGATTCTTAAGATAACCTTTGTCTCTGGTTCTCACGTTGGGTAATACTATGAATACCATTTAGGGTGTGTGTGTGTTTTACTGTATTATTTTTCAGCAAATATTTACTCTTCTGTCCTTCCCCATGCAAGAAGTCTCTTCCCCACTCCATTGATCTTAGACTTGGCCATGTGACTTGCTTTGGCCAATGGGATGGATATAGGCAGACATGATGTGGTCCCAGCCCCAAGCAGAGGTTTTAAAGGATATTGGAAATTCTGCTAGTACTTTTCAACTCCTACTCTTTGCTATAAGAAGAGTGTTATTAAAGCAGCCATTATGGCTCCTTCATCCCAGATCCCAGAATGAAAGACATCCAAAATATGATTCAGACACAACCTGGAACAGAGCTACTGCAGCTGACACACAGACCTGGAGCAAGAACTAAATATTTGTTGTTGTAAGTCACTGAAATTTGGGTTAATTTGTTAAGCCACATTATCACAGAGAAGCTGAATAATACAGCATGTGTGTGTAGTTGAAATAGAACTGTCTTTTGTGTATGTGTATGGGGGGGCAGCTATAAACAGCTCTTGAACTCGAAAATAGAAAGTAACGTTTATTTTGGGGGAGGGTCCTTCTTTTGTTCTAGGAGGGATCATTTTTGTAAGCTTTTACCAAGTTTTATGTGAGATAGGAAAAAACTTACTGCATTAACAGGGGAGCCTTTCAGATTGAGATGTTAATAACCTGTTTAATGCTGAAAACTGTTTTCTTTATTGGAGACAGAGACCATTTCCACTGAAATTATGAAAATTGAACCCAGCCTTTTGCTTTCTGGGACTTAGGACACAGAGGAGGGACACAAAGTGAAAGGGATTCCCATTCCAGGGAATAAAATGTGTGGGTCACCAGGAGAGAATCTTGTGATCCAATGGACCTTAATAAAAGTAGTGTGATGGTTAGGCTAATGTGTCAACTCAGCCAGGTAACTGTGTCCAGGTGTTTGGTCCAGCAAGCACTGGGCTAATTGTAATACAAGGACATTTATGGACTTTGGTCACCAGTGAGTTTCCTGGGTGGATGACTGATTACATCTGCATCAGTCAGGAAGATTGCCGTCAGCATTGGGTGACTCTTTTATCCAATCAGTTGAATACCTTAAAAGGGGAAGTGATTTCAGCATTCAGAGAGAATTTCTCAGCTTGTCTTTGGACAGCCAACTTTTCCCAGAAACTTATCAAGGACCTTTCATTGGGCTTTCATCGGAGCCCCTGGTTTGCAGCCTGCCTGCGGAACCTGGACTTGTGCATACCCACAGTCATGTGAGAGACTCTTGTAAAATCTCGTATTATTGGCAGATATCTCCTGTTGATTCTGTTTCCTGAGAGAACCCTGACTAATACAAGCAGTATCTGATATATCCCTCTTTTCTGTTTGGTTTTTAATTAGAGAAATTGTATTTTCAAAGGAAATAAATCCTGCATAAAATACAGAGATCCCATATACTACCCTATTATTTATTTTTATTTTTTTAAAATTTTTATATATATATATTTAAAAGATGCTTAGAGTACATAAATGTTACACAAAAATTACAGGGATTCCCATGTTCCCCACCTCCCACACCTCCCATAACCTCCCACATAAACATCTTTTGTTTGTGTGGCACATCACCTGCAATGGATATACACGTCCTGGGGCTTTCCCACCAAGCATAGACCACAGTTCACATCGTAGACCACATTCTCTCCCACACAGTTCTGCATGGTATATGCTGATGTAAAATGGCCTGTATCTGTTGCCGCAATGTCACTCAGGACAACCCCCAAGTCCTGAAAAAGCCTCTGTATTACAACTGCCCTTCCCCTCCCTGCCCTGAAAGTGTCTAGTGGCCACTGGCTCCACCTCACTGTTATAAATTCTTCCATGGCTTGAATCACAATATGTCTACAACAGAATACCATTATGTCCACTCTAGTCCATAGCTCTTCCCCCAGTCCTGAAGGAACTTGGATGGTAATGTCCACTCCACCTCCAAGTGAGAGTAGGCTTATATCCCATGGATATGGTGGATGGGATTATCCTGCCTGCAGGTGCAGGCTCACTCCATTCCCTGGGATGGCCGTTGTCGGTCATCGTCTCCTCACCAGGTGACTTGGGTGAGTCCATTGAGCTATAGAGTAGGAGTTGCAGCTCCACTGAGATTCCAGGCACAGCTGGCACATGGACAGGCCTGAGGCTCCAGTCTTTGGAAGTACACCTACAAACTCCAGCATCACATATAGTTTTTGTTTGTTTGTTTGTTTGTTTGTTTGTTTGTTTGTTTTAAAGATTTTATTTATTTATTCATTTATCCCCCCTTGCTGCTTGTGCTCACTGGGTCAGCCAACCATGCCGTGCGGGCGGGCCTGCCCCCACCAGGAGGCCCCGGGAACCGAACCCGGGGCCTCCCATATGGTAAACGGGAGCCCTACTGATTGAGCCACAGCCGCTTCCCCACATATAGTTTTTGATAGAAGGGACTGATGGAGCATGTGCAGGGAGGACTTATTTGAGTCCAATTCTGTCACTCTCAGGAGCACAGATTCCAAAGTAGAGCCCAGTGATAAGGCACCAATCTCTGGGGCTATCCCCCCTTATATAGGCCCTGGGTGTCTCCAGAGCCCTCAGGAGCCCCTCTGTGTGGGATAATATCCACTTTGGTGTTCTATGAGATCCTACTGAGGTGTGCGTAAGCGTTACCTCTGGGATGACCTCCCGACTCTCTTTGAAGTCTCTTAGCCACATGAATTCATTTGTTTTTACCTTTTCCCCCTTTTATTCAAGATCTTTTTCCAGTCATGTTGCAAGTTAGCACTTGGTATTAATCCCTCGTTGCCAGAGACACTCATCCCCGGGAGTCATGTCCCTCGCTGGGGGGAAGGTAATGCATTCACATGCTAAGTTTGGCTTAGAGAGAGGCCACATTTGAGCAACAAGGAGGTTCTCAGGTGGCAACCCTTAGGCACCCCATTACAGTAGGCTAAGTTTCAATTAAAGAGCAAAGACTCGTAAGGCTAGTCATCAATAACAAGAACCCATCAGTGGGCCATCCTTTTTTGCCAGACACTGCCCCTGCACTCAGGGGACTGTTGCTGCTCCCTTGGAGAATGTGGCAGAGCTCTCCAGGCTGAGAATTCAGTATTCCCTCATTTATTGAGTGATTGTCTACCCACCATGACCATGCCCCATCCCTTGAACATTTGAACTATTTTATATATCTTTCTTTTTTTTTTTTTTTTTTTTAAAGATTTTATTTATTTATTCATTTATCCCCCCCTTGCTGCTTGTGCTCACAGGGTCAGCTAACCACGCCGTGTGGGCGGGCTTGCCTTCACCAGGAGGCCCCAGGAACCGAACCCGGGGCCTCCCACATGGTAAACGGGAGCCCCACTGATTGAGCCACAGCCGCTTCCCTATATATCTTTCTTGTATATTGAGATGAACTTACTCCCATGAATCCCCCATCCCAGACACCCCCCACCAATGATCCTCTGCAGCCCCCATTGTAACCCTTCTGTGATCTAAACCTTCCTTGAAGATGAAGCCCATATAATAACCAAATACAATTAATAGGAAAATGAAATAATAATGATAAGCTTAAATGCAAGAGATAAAATACAAGGAAACTCAGAAAAAAAAAAAACCCTAAAAATAAAATATAATTAACGAATTGGGACATTCAAAAAAATGGGGAAAAAAATTTTTTTAATTATTTTTTTTCTACTTATCACTGCATTATCAGATGTCCAGTGTGTACCGTGACACCTTCCTCCTCTCATTCCCCAGAGTCTCTCAAATTTTCACTAAGTTTTCAAAGAAGTTTTAGGTCACAGCAAAGTCATACACGGAATACTAGAGACTCCCACATACCCAACCTCCTTCCCCCCTCCCCACCCCATATTAAAAACATTTTTTTTGTGTGGATGGTAGCATTGTTATAACTGTTATACAGATAGTGAAACATAACATCTAAACATTGTCAATGGTTTACAGTATAGTTTACAATTTAGACGGTACAGTTTAATAATTTTTTATGATATTTACCATGTCATGTGTCCATTACTGTAAGGTAATGAAAAAATTTTCCCATGACCACTAAATACCCCGTTTAATCTTTTCTGTTCCTTCCTCCCCATTCTCCTGAGACATATGATACTGCCCTGTCTTGACTCAGGGGATGACAAAATTCATAGTTATATGCCCTGGGTATTCTAGCCTTTCCTTCTTAATCTACCCACCTGTCAACCCTGCACCACCAAACCCAGTAATATCACTACCCACCTGTCCTATCCTTCAATATGCAACTATACTCTATCATTTTACCATAGATTATGTCCATATGTACTACCTTATTATTAACATCTTACATTAATGTGGCACATTTGTTACAATTTATGAAAGAACATTTTTATAATTGTACTATTAATGACAGTCAATTGTTTATATTAAGGTTCAATGTTTGTGTTATACAGTCATATTTTTAAAATATTAATTTCTATTCTAGTAACATATATACAACCTAAAATTTCCCCCTTTAACCACATTCAAACATATAATTCAATGTTGTTAATTACATTTACAATGTTGTACTACCATCACCATTACCAAACTTTTCCATCAACCCAAGTAGAAACTCTGTACAATTTGAGCCTTAATTCCTTAAACCCTAGCTGCCCCCCTAGCCTCTGATAACCTATATTCTTGTTCTCACGCTATGAATTTGCTTATTCTAATTATTTCATAGCAGCAAGATCATATGATATTTGTTCTTTTGTGTCTGGCTTATTTCACTCAACATGATGTTTTCAAGGTTCATACATGTTGCCACATGTATCGGAACATCACTCATTTTTACAGCTAAATAATATTACATTGTATGTGTATGTCACATTTTATTTTTCCATCCATTGGTTGATGGACACTTAGATTGTTTCCATCTTTTGGCAATTGTTATAACTGTTATACAGATAGTGAAACATAACATCTAAACATTGTCAATGGTTTACAGTATAGTTTACAATTTAGACTCTATGAACATCATCAGTGTGCAACTATCTGTTTGAGTCCCTACTTATGATTTTTGGGGGGTATATACTAAGAAGTGGGATTGTCAGGTCATATGGTAATTTTTTGCTTAACTTTCTAAGGAATCACCAACTGTCTTCCACAGAAGCTGCACTATTTTACATTCCCATAATAAATGAGTGTTGCTCCTTCTGCATATCCTCTCCAGCACTTGTAATTTTCTGGTATTTTTTTTCCTAATATTGGCCATTCTAATGGTTGTGAAATGGTATCTCATTGTGGTTTTGTTAAAAGCAGTTTTATTGGGCTATATTCACATACCATACAATCCACCCAAAGTGTACAATCAATGGCTTTTAGTATGCACAGTGTTGTGCGTTTCACCACAAAAATTTATTACTGCAAAAAGAAAAACTCCATATCCCTTAGCAGTCACCTCTCAATCCTATCCTTCCCCAGACTTACATAACCACTAATCTACTTCCATCTTTATAAATTGATTTATATTTACATTCTATATAAATGGAATCATACAATATGTAGTACTTTGTTTCTGGTTTCTTTCACTTAGCATAATGTTGTGTTTTGTTGTTGTTGTTTGCCTGATATTAACATCTTGTAACATTAATATACATTTATTGTTTCAAAGAAAAACAGTCTTACATACGCAATATTTCCCATATTCACATTTCACATGAGATTTCACTATGCTATGCAGTCCCATGTTTCATTTTTTAGCTTTCCTTCTAGCAATATACATGACCTTAGACTTTCTCTTTCAACCACTGTCATACCTATATAATAGCACTGCTAGTTACAAATATTATGATGTGCTTTCACATTTTCTATTAATTTCCAAAGATTAACAAACAACCTTTTAAACAATTCTGCACAATTAACCCTCAGTTTTCCATTCTGTAACCTCATTCTATCTTCTGTTGACCTATATTCTAGCTTTTACCTTCAGGGTTTACACAATATATTTGGTTCATAATAGCACAGTCATACAGTATTTGTCCTTTTGTGTCTGGTTTGCTTCACTCAACATAATGTTCTCCTGGTTCATCCATGTTGTCATATGCTTCATGACTTCATTTTTTCTTGCAAATTTTTCTTGCATAATTTTCATGGTGTGTATACAACACAGTTTGTTTACCCATTCATTGGTTGATGGACACCTGGGTTGTTACCAGCTTTTGACAATAGTGAATAATCCTGCTATGAACATGAGTGTGCAGATTTCTATTCAACTCACTGCTCTCAATTCTCCTGGATATATACCCAATAGTGATATTGGATGATCATGTGGCAAATCTGTATTAAACTTCTTTAGACAATGCCAAACAGTCCTCCACAGTGGCTGTACCATTCTGCATTCCCACCAACAGTGAATAAGTGTTCCTATCTCTCCACATCCTCTCCAACGCTTGTAGTTCTCTGTATTGATAATGGCCATTCTGACAGATGTGAAATGATATCTCATTGTAGTTTTCATTTGCATTTCCCTAGTCATTAGTGATGTTGAACATTTTTTCATGTGTGTTTTTCTTTCTTTTTTTTTTTTTTTTTTTTTTTTGCCATTTATATTTCTTCCTTAGACAAATGTCTCTTCAAGTCTTTTACCCGTTTTTTAATCTGGTCATTTGTCTTTATTATTGAGTTGTAGCATCTCTTTATATTTCATGGATATTAAACCCTTATCAGACATGTGATTTTCAAATATTTTCTCCCATTGAGTTGGCTGCCTTTTCACCCTTTTGACAAAGTCCCGTGTGGCGCAAAAGTGTTTGATTTTGAGGAGGTCCCATTTATCTATATTTTCTTTCATTGTGCGTGCTTCCGGTGTAACATCCAAGAAACCACCACCTACCAGAAGGTCTTTGAGATGTTTCCCTACACTTTCTTCTAGTAGTTTTATGGTTTTGGCTTTTATATTTAGGTCTTTGATCCATTTTGAGTGGATTCTCTTATAAGGAGTGAGATAGGGGTCCTCTTTTCCTTTCTTTTGGTTATAGATATCCAGTTCTCCCTGCACTATTTGTTGAAGAGACTGTTTTGTCCTGTTAACATGGACTTGGTAGGTTTGTAAAAAAAAAAACAAAAACAGTTAACTGTAGGGGTGAGAGTTTATTTCTGGACTCTCAATTCTATTCCACTGGTTGATGTGTCTATCTTTATGCCAGTACCATGCTCTTTTGACCATGGTAGCTTTGTAATATGTTTCAAGGTCAGGCAGTGAAATTCCTCCCACGTTGCTCTTCTTTTTTTAGAATACTTTTGGCTATTCGGATGCACTTTCCCTTCCAGATAAATTTGGTAATTGCCTTTCTATTTCTGTAAAGTAGGTTGTTGGAATTTTGATTGGTATTGCATTGAATCTACAAATCAGTTTGGGTAGGCTTGAAATCTTCATGATATTTAGTCTTCCAATCCATGTACACAGAATGTCTTTCCATTTCTTTAGGTCATCATTGATTTCTTTTAGCATTGTTTTGTAGTTTTCTCCATTTATGTCCCATACTTTTTTGGTTAAATTGATTCCTAGGTATTTGAATCTTTTTGTTGCTATTGTAAATGGAAAATTTCCCCCTGATTTCCTCTTCAGATTGTTCAATACTAATGTACAAAAACATTACTGATTTTGCATATTGATCTTATATCCTGTCACTTTGCTGGACTCTTTTATTAGCTCAAGAAGCTTTGTTGTAGGCATTTTAGAATGTTCTAAATATAGGATCTTGTCATTCACAAATAGTGAGAGTTTTACTTCCTCTTTTCCTATTTGGATACCTTTATTTTATTTTTCTTGTCTAATTCCTCTAGCTAGAACTTCTAGCACAATGTTGAATAACAGTGGTGACAGTGGGCATCCTTATCTTGTTTCCGATCTTAGAGAGAAAGCTTCAAACTTTCCCCACTGAGTATGATGTTGGCTGTGGGTTTTTTCATATGTGTCCTTTATCGTATTGAAGAATTTTCCTTCTATCTCTATCTTTTGCATTGTTTTTTTTTTCATCAAGAAACGATGCTGGGTTTTATCCAATGCCTTTTCTGCATCAACTGAGATGATCATGTGGGTTTTTTTTCCCTGTTCCATTGGTTAATGTGGTATATCATGTTAATTGATTTTCTTATGTTGAATCCCCTTGCATACCAGGAATAAATCCCATTTGGTCATGATGTATAAGTATTTTGATATGCTGTTGGATTCTATTTGCAAATATTTTGTTGAGAATTTTTGCATCTATGTTCATTAGAGAGATTGGTCTGTAACTTTCTTTTCTTGTAGTGTCTTTATCTTGCTTTGGTATTAGGGTGATGTTGGCTTTATACGATGTGTTGGGTAATTTTCCCTCCTGTTCAATTTTTTGGGAAGAGTTTAAACAGGATTGGTGTTAATTCTTTTTGAAATGTTTAGTAGAATTCACCTGTGAAGCCATCTGGTCCCAGACTTTTCTTTGTTGGGAAATTTTTGATGATTGATTCAATGTTTTTAAATGTAATTGGTTTGTTGAGTTCTTATAGTTCTTGTAGAGTCAATGTAGGTTGTTTGTGTGTTTCTAGGAATTTGTCTATCTCATCATCCAGTTTGTTGGCATATAGTTTCTCATACTATCCTCTCATGATCCTTTTTATTTCTGTTGGGTCAGTTGTAACTCCCCCCCCCCTTCATTTCTGATTTTATTTATTTGCATCCTCTCTCTTTTTTTCTTTATTAGTCTAGCTAAGGGTTTGCCAATTTTATTGATCTTCTCAAAGAACCAGCTTTTGATTTTGATGATTTTCTCTATTTATTTTGTTCTCAATTTCATTTATTTCTGCCCTAAATCTTTATCATTTCTTTCCTTCTGCTTGCTTTGGGAATGGCTTGCTATTCTTTTTCTAGTTTCTCCAGTTGTTCAGTTAGATCTTTGATTTTAGCTCTTTTTTCTTTTTTAATATAGGAGTTTAGGGCTATAAATTTCCCTCTCAACACTGCCTTCATTGTATCTCATAAGTTTTGATAAGTTATGTTCTCATTTGCATTTGTCTCAATTTATTTACTAATTTCAATTACAGTTTCTTCTTTGATTCACTGATTGTTTAGGAGTATGTTGTTTAGTCTCCATGCATTTTTAAATTTTTCCATTTCTCATCTATTATTGATTTCCAGTTTCATTCCATTTTGATTTGAGAAGGTGCTTTGAATAATTTCAGTCTTTTTATATTTATTGAGAGCTGCATTGTGACCTAATACATGGTCTATCCAGAGAAAGACCCATGAATATTTGAGAAGAATGTATAACCCACTGATTTGGGATGCAAGATTTTGTATAAGCATGTTAGGTCTAGCTCATTTATAATATTGTTCAAGTTCTATTTCTTTTTTGATTTTCTGTCTGATTGTTCTGTCTAATGATGTGAGTGATGTGTTGAAGTCTTCAACTATTATTGTAGAAATATCTATTATTCCCTTCAGTTCTGCCAGAGTTTGCCTCATTTCTTTTGGGGCACCCTGGTTAGGAGTATAGTTATTTATGACTGTTAATTTCTTCCTGGTGGATTTTCCCTTTTATTTTTTTTAAAGAGTTATCTTTATTTATTTATTTTCCCCCATCCCCTCATTGTTTGCACTTGCTACACCTGTTTGTCTTCCTTGTTTCTTTAGGAGGCACTAGGAACCAAACCCGGGACCTCCAATGTGGGAGGGAGGTGCCTAATCGCTTGAGCCACCTTCGTTCCCTGCTTTGTTGTATCTCTCATTATGATTTTCTTTTTGTGTCTCTTGTTGCATCATCTTGTTGTGTCAGCTTGCCGTGCCTGCCCATCGCATCAGCTTGTTGTCTTGCTTGTCTTCTTTAGGACCTCTGCTCCCTGCTTTGTTGTGTCTCTCATTATGTTTTTCTTCTTGTGTCTTTTGTTGCATCAGCTTGCCAACCCTGCCGATTGCGCCAGCTCGCTGTTTGCTTTAGGAGGCACTGGGAACTGAACCAGGGATGTCCCATGTGGTAGGTGGGAGCTCAATCTCTTGAGACATGTCCACTTTCCCCTTTTATTAATATATAATGGTCTTCTGTACCTCTTATAAATTTTTTGCATTGAAAGTCTGTTTTGGCTGATATTAGTATGGCTACCCCTGCTCTCTTTTGGATGCAGTTTCCATGGAGTAACTTTTTCCAAGCTTTCACTTTCAGCCATTTTGGATCCCTGGGTTTGTGGTGAGTCTCCTGTAAGCAGCATATGGATGGCTCTTTTTTTGTTTTATCCATTCTGTCATCCTATATCTTTTGATTGGGGAGTTTAACTCATCAACATTCAATTATATTACAGTAGCTGCATTATTTACTTCTATCATTTTATTATTTGGCTTTCATATGTCATGTCTTATTTTCATCTTTTTACTCTTTTGGTTATCCTTTCTGATGTTCTTGCCTTCTACACTCTCCAAGCCTCTCTTTCCTATCTTTTTTCTTTTGGTCTGTAAAGCTCCCTTTTAGACTCCCTGCAAAGTTGTATTCTTTTTCACAAACTCTCTTAGTTTCTGTTTATTTGTGTATATTTTAAACTCACCTTCATATTTGAGGGACAATTTTGCAGGATAAAGAATTCTCAGCTGGCAATTTTTCTCTTTTAGGATCCTAATTATATCATACCACTGTATTCTCACCTCCATGGTTTCTGATGAGAAATCCACACTAAGTCTTACTGGGCATCCCTTGTATGTGAAGGTTTACTTCTCCCTTACTGCTCTCTGAATTTTCTCTTTATCTTTGGCATTTGACATTCTGGTTAGTATGTGTCTTGGAGTAGGTCTATTAGGATTTATTCTGATTGGGGTACACTGTGCTTCTTAGACATGTGAATTCATTTCTTTCATGAGAGGTGGGAAATTTTCAGCCATTATTTCCTCAAATTCTTTTTCTGCCCTTTCCCCTTCTCCTCTCCTTCTGGAATTCCCATGACATGTATGTTGTTCCACTTCATGTTATCATTCAGGTCCCTGAGCCCCTGTTCATTTTTTCCCCATTCTTTTCTCTCTATTTTTCTCTCTTCAATTTCAGCTGTTCTGTCTTCAGTATCACTTATTCTTTCTTATATCAAGTCTGCTGTTTTATTTCTCTAATGTGTTTTTTATCTCACCTATTGTGTCTTTCCTTCCCATGAGGTCTGTTATTTTTCTATTTAGGTTTTCAAATTCTACTTTGTGCTTGCTCAGTGTCTTTTTGATGGCCTTTATCTCTTTAGCCATATTGTCTTTCAACTCATTAATTCAATTTTGGAAATTTGTATTAATCTTGTTGATTAGTTGTCTCAAATCCTGTGTCTTATCTGGGGCTTTGATACATTCCTTTGCTTGGACCATTTCTTCCCTTTTCTTAGTATGGCTTGTAATTTTTTAAGATTACAAGCTGTACTAATTGTGATGATGAGTTTACTCTGATGCTCAATTTCTCTCTCTTGCATAGGGATTTAGTGGCAGGGGCTCTGTGCTACTGCCGTTTTTGATTCTTGGTTCAACCTGTTCTAGGTCTTTAGTACTGTTCCTGTTCATTGCTCAAATCTAGGCCATGGACCTAGTAATAAGTTGCAGACCCACTTCCAAAAGTCTTGGGGAGGGAGGCTGTAAAGGCTGGAAAAAGCCTCTTTTTTTTTTTTTTTTTTTTAAGATTTTATTTATTTATTCATTCATCCCCCCCCTTGCTGCCTGCGCTCACTGGGTCAGCCAACCACGCCGTGCGGGCGGGCCTGCCCCCACCAGGAGGCCCCGGGAACCGAACCCAGGGCCTCCCACATGGTAAACGGGAGCCCCACCGATTGAGCCACAGCCGCTTCCCAAAAAGCCTCTTTTTTAAAATAATAATTTTTATTTTTATTTTTTAAAAGATACTTAGATTACATAAATGTTACACAAAAAATATAGGGATTCCCATATGCCCCACTCCCCACACCTCACACAACCTCCCACATAAACATCCTTCATTAGAGTGGCACATTCATTGCAATTGATAAATGCATCCTGGGGCTTTGCCATTAAGCTTGGACCATAGTTCACACTGTAGTCTACTCTCTCTCCCACATAGAGATGTGATGATAAAAAATGGCCTATATCTATCATTGCAACCTCATTCAGGATGACTCCCAAGTCCTGAAAAAGCCCCTGTATTACAACTGCTTTTCCCTCTCCCTGCCCCCAGAGCCTCCAGTGGCCACTGGCTCCACATCAATGTTGTAATTTCTTCCATTGCTAGAATCACAATATGTCTATAGTAGAATACCAGTAAGTTCACTCTGTTCCATAGTTCTTTCCCCAATCCTGAGGATTCTGGGATGGTGATGTCCACTCCACCTCTAATTGAGAAGGAAAGATGGATGGGACTATCTTGCTTGCAGTTGCAGACTCTCTCTGTTCCTTGGGGTGGTCGTTGTCCATCATTACCCCTTTGTTAGTTGTCTTGGGTGAGTCCAATGAACTAGAGAGTAGCTGTTGCAACTCCGCTGAGGTTCTGGGCCCAGCTGGCACATGGACCATCCAAAGACTCAAGTCTCTTGGACATACACTTACAAACTCCAGCACCAAGTATAGGTTTAGATAGAAGGGACAGATGAGCCATATGTAGGGAAGACATAATTGAGTCCAGCTCTGTCACTCTCAGGAACACAAACTCCAAAGTAGGGCCCACTGGCAAGGCACCAAACTCCGTAGCTATCTGACTTGACCATAGGACCTGGATGTCTCCAGAGCCCTCAGGAGCCCCACTATTTGGGATAGTATCCACTTTGGCAGTCTATGAGATCCTGCTGAGATGTGCATAAGCGTTACCTCTGGGATGACTTCCCAACCCACTTTGAAGTCTCTTAGTCATATAAACTCATTTGTCTTTACCTTTTCCCCCTTTTATTCGAGGTCTTTTTCCAGTTGCATTGCTAGTTGGTGCTTGGTAGTAATCCCTCAGTGCCAGAGAAGCTCATTCCCAGGAGTCATGTCCTATGCTGGCGGTAAGTACTGAGTTTGGCTTAGAAAGGTCACTTTGAGCAACAAGGAGGCTCTCAGGAGGCAACTCTTAGGCACCCCACAACAATAGGCTAAGTTTCAATTTCAAGAGCAAAGGCTCATAAACATAGTTGTCAATATCAAGGGCCCATCAGTGGATCATCCTCTTTCACCAATCATTGCCCCTGCACTTGGGGGACTGTTTCTGCTCCATTAGAAAATGTGGCAGAGCTCTTCAGGATGGGAATTCAACATTCTCTCAGTTATTGTGTTAGTCTCCACCCACTGTGGCAATGCCCCGTGAACATTTGAACATTTTTATATACCTTATATGTATGCCCAGGTGAACTTCCTCCCATGTATCCCCCATTACTGACACCCAACACCAATGATCCTCCCCTGCCCCATTTGTAACCCTTCTGTGATCCAAAGCTTCTTCAAAGCTGAAGCCATTAAAACAAACAAATACAATTAATAGGAAAATGAAATAATATTGACAAGTTTAAACATAAGAAATGAAATACATAAAATTTTAAAAAACTAAAAATTAAATTAAATTAAAAGATTGGGATATTAAAAAATAATGAAAAATTTAAAAAAAACTTTTTTTACATTTTGCTTTTCATCGCTGTAATATCTGGTGTCCTGTCTGTACAGTGGCATTTTCTTCTATTTATTCCCCAGTGTCTTACTATTTTTCATTTTGTTTTCAAAGAAGTTTTAGGCCACAGTAAAGTCACAATCAGAATACAGGGGACTCTCATATGTCCAAATCTTCCCCTTTTCCTCCTTCCCATATTAATACCTTTTTATATGTGGATGGTACCTTTGTTATAACTGATATACAAATAGTGAAACATAGCTACTAAACATGGTCAATGGTTTACATTATAGTTTACATTTTAGACCATACACTTTTATAAATTTTGATGATTTTTAACATGGCCTGTGTCCATCATTGTAAGATCATGTAGAACACTTCCATTGTCCACTAAATACCCCCTGTTCGATCTATTCTATTCTTCCCTCCCCCTCCCCTCGGGGCCCACGGTGACCCCCTGGCTTCACTCCTTGGATGACAAGATTCATAGTTACATGCAACAACACTGAGGTCTTGACACACTGGTTTGTCCTCCCCTACTAGGAACCACACATACTCTCGAGAGACTCCAGCCTCTCTATTTGTGAACAAATCTGTCCTCCCACGGATGAGAGTCCAACTCCTTCCCACTCATTATGTGGGCCACCCACTGATACAACCCATTATGACAAAATGATCACTCACACACTCCCTAGAAGTCTGCTCCAGATGTGCCCTGTCCCAAATGCCCCCCATCCAACACCCTAAACCAGTAATCCTTCCTTGTCATATTGCCTTAAGAGCATTCCCAACTTTGTACTTTTAACCACATACCCATAAATCCCCAGTGTTCACCTGGTCCATCTCCCAACCCTCCCCCCAGTTCCCTAGATTTTCCAACGTACCCTCCTCAATGTACCCACCTGTCAAACCTGCACCACCCAACCCAATAATATCACTACCGTCCTGTGATATCCCTTCAATATGCAACTACACACTTTCACCTTACCATAGATTCATTATATCTGTATGGGTGTTGGCTCACAACCTTCCCCTTTTCTATTTCCTGTAAACCTATCTTCCAGACAATAGCTCTCTGAGTCTGCTCAGTTTGCTTAATTCACATCAGTGAGGTCATGTACTGTTCATCCTTCACTGCCTGGCTTGCTTCACTCCTCTTTTGCATACTTACTTTTAATTTCCTCAGGTGCACTTCCTTGGTCTGCCAACAGATGGCATGCTTTGACAGCCCTCTCATTTCCAAGCCTGGTGGGAGTTTGTTTGCTGCAAGACCATCAGCAACAGTGTGACAGAGGAACCTGCTTTGAGGCGATTCAGAGCCTCACAATTCAAACTTTCTTGGAGGCTGTTCTCTAACCTTTACTGCAGCCCCCTCCCTTTTCCCTGGTAGGAAATAATTCCACTTCCCTTTGTGTCATCAACCACCAGTCCTGGTCAGCAGGGAGGGTAATTGAGAGGGTCAGATCTCTTTGGTCCCATGCTGGCTCCCAAGGCAAACAGTGTTGTGCCCCACCCAACCTGGAAGGGCTTGAGGGATACAGCAGACCAAATTTGTTGGCTGAATGTTGCATCAGCCTTAGGCTGTTTCCCTCCCTTAACCATTTCCTATGGACAGGTCTGTCCATAGCTACTGCCTGAGGCCAGAAAATTCAAAGCTGTCTACTGGAGGGTGGGGGGAAGGCTGCCAACAGGTGCAGCTGTAGCATGTACTCACAATCTTCCCAAGCAGATTTTTTTCCCTGTGTCCCTCTCTCTCCTGCTTGGTGTTCAACCTTCCCCTAGTATCCTAACCCTAGAACATTTTTTTCCAGGCCGTTTCTGCCTGTCCTTACCTGTTTTTCTGGGAGAAAAGTGACTCCTGTGTCTCTTTAATCCACCGTATTCCCAGAAGTCCTCCAATTGTGGTTTTGATTTTTGCATTTCTCTAATAGCTAATGATGTTAAGTATATTCATATGTTTTGCCGCCATTTGTACTTCAATTTTGGAGAAATTCTGGCCCATTTTTTATTTTTAGTATTTTTTTTAAGATTTATTTTATTTATTCCTCTCCACTCCCTTGTTGTTTGCACTTGCTGTGTCTGTTTGTCTTCCTTGTTTCTTTAGGAGGCACCTGGAGCCAATCCCAGGACCTCTGATATGGGAGGGAGGCACCTAATCACTTGAGCCACCTCCACTCCCTTGGCCATTTTTTAAATTGGGTTTTTTGTCTTCTTGTTGTTGAGTTGAAGGATTTCTTTATATATTCTGGATATTAATTCTTTATCAGATATGTGGTTTCCAGCTATTTTCACCCATTATGTAGGTTGTTATTTTACTTTCATGGTAAAGTCCTTTGAGGACCAAAGGTTTCTTTATTTTTATTTTGTTGAGGTCCCATTTTTCTATTTTTTTTCTTTTGTGGCCTGTGCTTTTTGTGTAAAGTCTAAGCAGCCATTGCTTAACACAATGTCCTGAAGATGCTTCCCTACATTTTCTTCTAAGGTTTTGATAGTTCTAGTTCTTATATTAAGGTCTTTGATCCATTTGGAGTTGATTTATGTATATGGTGTGAGGTAGTGGTCCACCTTCATTCTTTTTTTTTTACCGGGCGGTCCCAAGGATCGAACCCAGGTCCCTCTATATGGGAGATGGATGCCCAACCATTTGAGCCACATTCATCCCCCTACCTTCATTCTTTTACATATGGACATCCAGTTTTCCCAGCACCATTTTTTGAAGAGATTATTCTTTTCTTAGCAATCTTGTAAAATGTCAGTTGGTCATCAATGTGAGGTCTGATTCCAGAATTCTCAATTTGATTCTGCTGGTTTATATGTCTGCCCTTGTGCCAGTACCATGCTATTTTGACTACTGTAGCTTTGTAATAAAAAAATTTCTTTTTATTTACTGGGAGCCAGGGATTGAACCCAGGACCTCTTATGTTGGAAGCCAGCACTCAACCACTGAGCCACATTGGCTTCCTTGAGTTGGTTGTTTCGTTTGTTTTGCTTGTTGTTTGTTTTTGTTTTTTTCAGGAGGCACTGGGACCTACCATGTGGGAGGTAGAAGCTCAACTGCCTGAGCCATAGAAAGTTGTAGGAATTTTTATTGGGATTGCATTGAATTTGTAAATTACTTTGGGTAGAATTGACTTCTAACAATATTTACTTTTCCAATCCATGAACACAGAATATCCTTCCATTTATATAGGTCTTCTTTTATTTCTTTTATCAGTGTTTTGTTGTTTTCTGTTGTACAAGTACTTTACATCCTTTGATTTATTCTTAGATATTTGATTCTTTTAGTTGCTATTGTAAATACATTCCCCCTTAATTTCTTCTTCCAATCATTCATTACTACTGTATAGAAACATTACTGATTTTTTTTTTTAATCAAACACTATGTTATACAATATATTTGGTTCATAGTAACGCATTCATATAGTATTTGTCCTTTTGTGTCTGGCTTGCTTCACTCAACATAATGTCCTCCAGGTTCATCCTGTTGCCATATGCTTTATGACTTCATTTCTTCTTACAGCTGCATAATATTCCATTGTGTGAATAGACCACAGTTTGTTTATCCATTCATCTGTTGATGGACACCTGGGTTGTTTCCAACTTTTGGCAATGGTGAATAATGTTGCTATGAACATTGGTGTGCAGATGTCTGTTTGTGTCACTGCTGAGTTCTTCTGGGTATATACCCAGGACTGGTATTGCCAGGTCACATGGCAAGTCTATATTCAACTTCTTTAGGAACTGCCAAACAGTCCTCCATAGTGGTTGCACCATTCTGCATTCCCACCAACAGTGAAGAAGTGTTCTTATCTCTCCACATCCTCTCCAACACTTGTAGTTCTCTGTCTTTTTAATATTGGCCATTCTTTTTTTTTTTTTTTTTTTAAGATTTTTATTTATTTATTCATTTATTCCCCCCTTGCTGCTTGTGCTCGCTGGGTCAGCTAACCACGCCATGCGGGCGGGCGTGCCTTCACCAGGAGGCCCCGGGAACCAAACCTGGGGCCTCCCATATGGTAAACGGGAGCCCTACTGATTGAGCCACAGCCGCTTCCCTAATAGTGGCCATTCTGATAGGTGTGAAATGATATCTCATTGGAGTTTTGATTTGCATTTCCCTAATCATGAGTGATGTTGAGCATTTCTTCATGTGTTTTTTTGCCATTTGTATTTCTTCTTCAGAGAAATGTCTATTCAAGTATTTCGCCCATTTTTTAATTGGGTCATTTGTCTTTTTATTGTTGAGTTGTAACATCTCTTTATATATGCTGGATATTAAACCCTTATCAGATATGTGATTTCCAAATATTTTTTCCCATTGAGTTGGCTGCCTTTTCACCCTTCTGACAAATTCCTGTGAGGTGCAAAAGTGTTTAATTTTGAGGAGGTCCCATTTATCTAATTTTTCTTTTGTTGCACGTGCTTTGGGAGTGAGGTCCAAGAAACTACCACCTACTGCAAGGTCTTGAAGATGTTTCCGTACATTTTCTTCCAGTAGTTTTATGGTCCTGGCTTTTATATTTAGATCTTTGATCCATTTTGAGTTGATTCTTGTATAGGGGGTGAGATAGGGGACCTCTTTCGCTCTTTTGGTTATAGATTTCTCCCAACACCATTTGTTGAAGAGACTGTTTTTTCCCATCAGCGTGGGCTTGGTAGCTTTGTCAAAAACCAGTTGATTGTATAGGTGAAGGTATATTTCTGGATTCTCAATTCTATTCCACTGATTGATGTGTCTGTCTTTATGCCAGTACCATGCGGTTTTGACCACTGTAGCTTTGTAATATGTTTGAAGGTCAGGTAGTGAAATTCCTCCCACATTGCTCTTCTTTTTTAGAATGCTTTTGGCTATTCGGGTGCACTTACCCTTCCAGATGAATCTGGTAATTGCCTTCTCTAATTCTGTAAAGTAAGCTGTTGGGATTTTGATTGGTATTGCATTGAATCTATAAATCAGTTTGGGCAAGATTGACATCTTCAAAATATATATTCTTCCAATCCATGAACGGAATGTCTTTCCATTTGTTTAGGTCTTTTTAAATTTCTTTTAGCATTGTTTTGTAGTTTTCTGCATATAGGTCCTGTACTTCCTTAGTTAAATTAACTCCTAGGTATTTGAGTCTTTTTGTTGCTATTGAAAATGCAATTTTTCTCCTGATTTTCCCCTCAGATTGTTCAGTACTAGAGTAGGAAAACATTACTAATTTTTGCGTGTTGATCTGGTATCTTGCCACTTTGATGAACTCATTTATTAGCTCAAGTAGCTTTGTTGTGGATACTTCAGGATTTTCTAAATACAAGATCATGTCATCCGCAAACAGTGAGAGTTTTACTTCCTCTTTTCCTATTTGGATGCCTTTAACTTTATGTCTTGTCTTATTGCCTTAGCTAGAACTTCTAGTACAATGTTGAATAACAGTGGTGACAGTGGGCATCCTCGTCTTGTTCCTGATCTTAGGGGGAAAGCTTTCAACTTTTCCCCATTGAGTATGATGTTGGCTGTGGGTTTTCATATATGCCTTTTATCATATTGAGGAATTTTCCTTTTATTCCTATTTTTTAAGTATTTTTATCTAAAAAGGATGTTGGATTTTGTCAAATGCCTTTTCTGCATCTATTGAGATGATCATGTGGTTTTTTTCCTTCAATTTGTTAATGTGGTGTATTACATTGATTGATTTTCTTATGTTGAATCAGCCTTGCATACCAGGAATAAATCCCACTTGGTCGTGATGTATAAGTCTTTTGATATGCTGTTGGATTTGATTTGCAAGTATTTTGTTGAAAATTTTTGCATCCATGTTCATTAGAGAGATTGGTCTGTAATTTTCTTTTCTTGTGGAATCTTTATCTGGCTTTGGTAATAGGGTGATGTTGGCTTCATAAAATGTGTTGGGTAATTTTCCCTCCTCTTCAATTTTTTGCAAGAGTTTCAACAGGATTGGTGTTAATTCTTTTAGAAATGCTTGGTAGAATTCAGCTGTGAAGCCATCTGGTCCTGGACTTTTCTTTGCTGGGAGATTTTTGATGATGGATCCAATCTCCTTAATTGTGATTGGTTTGTTAAGTTCTTGTATTTCTTGTTAGTGTAGGTTGGTTGTGCGTTTCTAGAAATTTTTCCATTTCAATATGTCTAGTTTGTTGGCATATAGTTTCTCATTATATCCTCTTATGATTCTTTTTTTTTTTTTTTTTTTTTTATTTTATTTATTTTTATTCATTTATCCCCCGCTTGCAGCCTGCACTCGCCGGGCCTGTCAACCACGCTGCACGGGCGGGCCCGCCCTCACCAGGAAGCCCCTTGGAACCGAGCCCAGGGCCTCCCACATGGCAAACGGGAGCCCCACTGATTGAGCCA
The DNA here is from genome assembly GCA_026826555.1 of Tolypeutes matacus. Classification (NCBI taxonomy): domain Eukaryota; kingdom Metazoa; phylum Chordata; class Mammalia; order Cingulata; family Chlamyphoridae; genus Tolypeutes; species Tolypeutes matacus. The sequence goes on from JAKSZT010004976.1 coordinate 4,945,526, forward strand.
CAGCCGCCTCCCTCTTACGATTCTTTTTATTTCTGTGAGGTCATTTGCAATTTCCCCCCTTTCATTTCTGATTGTATTTATTTGCATCTTCTCTCTTTTTTTCTTTGTTAATCTAGCGAGGGGGTTGTCAATTTTATTGATCTTCTCAAAGAACCAGCTTTTGGTTTTGTTGATTTTCTCTATTGCTTTTCTGTTCTCATTTTCATTTATTTCTGATCTAATCTTTATTATTTCTTTCCTTCTTTTTGCTTTGGGATTGGTTTGCTGTTCTTTTTCTAGTTTCTCAAATTGTTCAGTTAAATCTTTGAGTTTACCTCTTTCTTGTTTTTTATTAAAGGCATTTAGGGCTATAAATTTCCCTCTCAAGACTGCCTTCGCTGTATCCCATAAGTTTTGACATGTTGTGTTCTCATTTTCATTTGTCTCAATATATTTACTGATTTCACTTGCAATTTCTTCTTTGACCCACTGAATATTTAGGAGTGTGTTGTTCAGTCTCCACACATTTGCAAATTTACTTTTTTCCTGTCTGTTACTGATTTCTAGTTTCATTATGATGTGAGAAGTTGCTTTGTATAATTTCAATCTTTTTATATTTATTGAGAGCTGTATTGTGACCTAACATGTCGTCTATCCTGGAGAAAGATCCATGGGTACTTGAGAAGAATGTATAACCCACTGAGTTTGGATGCAATGTTCTGTATATGTCTGTTAGGTCTAACTTGTTTATCATATTGTTCAAGTTCTCTGTTTCCTTGTTGATCTTCTGTCTAGTTGTTCTATCTAATGATGTGAGAGGGGTGTTGAAGTCTCCAACAATTATTGTAGGAATGTCTATTTCTCCCTTCAGTTTTGCCAGAGTTTGTCTCATATATTTTGGGGCACCCTGGTTAGGTGTGTAGATATTTATGACTGTTATATCTTCCTGGAGGATCATCCCTTTTATTAGTATATAATGGCCTTCCATATCTCTTATCACTTTTTTGCATTTAAAGTCTGTTTTGTCTGATATTAGTATAGCTACCCCTGCTCTTTTCTGTTTACTATTGGTGTGGAGTATCTTTTTCCAACCTTTTACTTTCAGCCGTTTTGTATCCCTGGGTCTGAGTTGAGTTTCTTTTAAGCGGCATATGGATGTCTCATGTTTTTTTATCCATTCTGTCTGCCTGTATTTTTTGATTGGGGAATTTAATCCATTCACATTAACGATATTACTGAAAATGCACTATTTATTTCCTCCATTTTATTCTTTGGTTTTCATATGTCATCTTGTTTTTGTCTCTCTTTTTACTCTTTTAGTTATCCTTTCTGCTTTTCTTTCTTCTGTAGTCTCCTCCAAGTCTCTCTCTCCTGTCTTTTTCTTTCAGGTTCTAAGGCTTCCTTTAATATTTCCTGCAAAGGTGGATTCTTTTTTGCAAACTCTCATAGTTTCTGTTTGTTTGTGAATACTTTATATTCACCTTCATATTTGAAGGACAGTTTTGCTGGATAAAGAATTCTCGGCTGGCAGTTTTTCTCTTTCAGTTTCTTAATTGTATCATACCACTGTCTTCTCATCTCCACGGTTTCTTAAGAGAAATCTGCACTAAGTCTTAATGGACGTCCTTTGTACCTGATGGTGTGCTTCTCTCTTGCTGCTCTGAGAATTTTCTCTTTATCTTTTACATTTGACAGTATTAATAGTAAGTGTCTTGGTGTTTGTCTATTTGGATTTATTCTCATTGGGGTACAGTGTGCTTCTTGGGCATGTAAGTTCATTTCTTTTGTGAGAGTTGGGAAATTTTCAGCTATTATTACCTCAAATACTCTTTCTGCCCCTTTTCCTTTCTCTTCCCCTTTCTGTAACTCCCATGACACGTATGTTGTTGCATTTTGTGTTGTCATTCACCTCTCTGAGCCCCTGCTCATTTTTTTCCATTCTTTTCTCTCTCTGTTCTTTTATATCTTCAATTTTAGCTGCTCTGTCTTTGTTATCACTTATTCTTTCTTCTATCATTTCGAGTCTGCTGTTGTATGCCTCAAATGTATTTTTGACTTCACCTATTGTGTCTTTCATTCCCATGAACTCCGTTACTTTTCTGTTCAGGATTTCAAATTCTTCTTTGTGTTCACTCAATAACTTCTTGATGTCATTTATCTCTTTAATTATATTGTCTTTCATCTCATTAATTTGATTTTGGAAATTTGTGCTCATCTCACTGATTAGTTCTTTCAAATTCTGCATCTCTTCTGGGACTTTGCTGTATTCCTTTTCTTGGGCCATGTCTTCTGTTTTCTTAGTATGGCTCGTAATTTTTTGCTGGTGCTTAGGCTCTGGTTAGGTTGTATTTTACTTAGATGCTCTATCTCTTTCTCTTTTATATGGTTTTAGTGGCAAGAGGCTGTGGGTTACCACAGCTGTTTGTTTTTGGCTCAACCTTGATTGTTAGGATTGTTCTGCTGGTTGTTCAAAACTGGGCACTGGACCCAGTAATTGGTTGTAGAGTCGTTTCCTAGGGCCTTGGGCAGGGAGGCTATAAAAGCCAGGAAAAGCCTCTCCTACTTATTAATTTTCTTATGTGCACTTCCTTGGTCTGCCAGGAGATGGCACTCATTGGCAGCTCTCAATTCAATGCCTTGTCGGAGTGTATTTGTTGTGACACAGACCAGATCAATGTGATAGAGTTTCCTGTCTGGGGGCTAAGAGCCTTGTAATTCAATCTTTCTGAGACAGTTCTCCAGTCTTCTCTGGTAGCCTACCCTTTTTCCCATCTAGGAAATATTTCCACTCCCTTCTGAATCCTCATCAATCAGTCCCTGTTAGTAGAGGAGGAGATTGGGAGGTTTGTATAACTTTAACCCCTTGCAGGCTCCAAGGCAAACAAAGGCGCAGCCCCACCCGGCTTGGAAGGGCTCTTGGGACCGGGCTGACCAAACCTGCGAGTCATAAGTAGTGTCACCCCCAGGTTCTCTCTCCCCTCTCCTGTGGAGTTCGCAACAACAATTAGTCCAGGCTAGAAGAGAGGGAGGTTGTGAGGGTTAGATTTCTCCAGTCCTTCCTAGGCTCCCAGGGCAAACCGCCATGTGGAAGGGTCTATGGGGCTCCGCAGCCCAAATTTGCATGTCAGAACCTGAGTCAGCCTAAGGCTGTGTCCCTCTCTCTCCCCTTTCCAGGAGTGGTAGATCCCTGGAGCCCCCTTTGTCTGTGGTAGCAGGCCCAGAGGCCGGAGAATTCTAAAGAGTGTGGGGGAGGGTGCTGGCAGCAGCAGCCGCTGCTGGTTCCAACTCGCAGTTCTGTCATCACGATTTCCCTCTTTTGTCTCTCTCTCTTCTGGGTGTTGTGCAGCCTTCACCTGCTGTCCTAAACCCTAGAAGATTTCAGCGCTGTTTCAGCCTGTCCTCTAGCTATTTTTCTGGAGAAGAGATTCCCATGTCTTACTAGTCCACCATCTTCCCGGAAGTCCCCATTACTGATTTTTGAATGTTGGTCTTATAACCCACCACTTGACTGAATTTCTTTATTAGTTCTAGCAGCTTTGTTGTGGATTTTTTAGGATTTTCTATATATAGGATCATGCCAATCAAGTAGGGAAAGATTTACCTCTTCCTTTCTAATTTGAAGGCCTTTTATTTCTTTTTCTTGCCTAATTGCTCTGGCAGGAACTTCCAGTACAATGTTGAATAACAATGGTGACAGTGGGGATCCTTGTCTTATTGCTGATCTTAGAGAGAAAGACTGAAAATCTTTCATCATTGAGTATGATGTTAGCTGTGGATTTTTCACATATGCCCTTTATCATGTTAAGGATGTTTCCTTCTATTCCTAGTTTTCTAAATGCTTTTATCAAGAAGTAGTTTCAGTTTTTTTTCCAATGCTTTTTCTGTGTTAATTGAGATGATCATGTGTTTTTTTCCCTTCATTCTGTTAATATGGTATATTACATTATTTGGTTTTCTTATGTTAAACCACCCTAACATGCCACAAATAAATCCCACTTAATCATGGTAAATAATTCTTTTGATGTGCTGTTGGATTTGGTTTGTTAGTATTTTGTTGAAGATATTTGCATTTATGTTCATAAGGAACTTTGGTCTGTAGCTTTCTTTTCTTGCGGTATCTTTATCTGGCTTTGGTATGAGGGTGATGTGGGCCTCTATATTCAATAGAAATATTGTTCTGTAATTTTCTTTTCTTGTAGTATCTTTATCAGGCTTTGATATTAGGGTGATATTGACCTCATAGAATGAATTAGGGAGTGTTCCAATCTCTTTAATTTTTTGGAATAGTTTGAGCAGTACTGGTGTTAATTCTTATTGGAATGTTTGGTAAAATTTCCTTGTGAAGCCAGCTGGTCTTGGGCTTTTCTTTGTTCAGAAGTTTTTGATTACTGATCCAATCTGTTTATTAGGTATTGGTTTATTGAGACCTATTTCTTTCTGAGTCATTGTATGCAGTTTTTGTGTTTCTAGGAATTTGTCATTTCAACTAGGTTATCTAATTTGTTGGCATACAGCTTTTCATAATATCATCTTATAGTACTTTTTATTTCAGTGGGATCAGTAGTAATGCCCCCCTTTTCATTTCTGATTTTCATTATTTGTGTCCTCTTTTTTTCTTTGTCAGTCTAGCTAAACGCTTGTCAATTTTGTTGATCATTTCAAAGAACCAACTTTTGTTTTGGTGATTCCCTCTATTGTTTTTTATTCTCTATTTCATTTATCTCTACTCTTATATATTTTATTTTCTTCTTTCTTCTCACTTTGTATTTAGTTTGCTTTTTTTCTAGGTCTTCCAGTTTTGAAGTTAAATTTCTGATGTGAAATCTTTCTTCTTTAATGTAAGCATTTAGATATATGTTTCCCTCTAAGCACTGCCTTTGTTGCAACCCCTAAGTTTAAATATGTTGTGTTTTCATTTACATTAGCCTCAAGATAGTTCCTGATTTTCTCTGTGATTTGCTTTTTAACCCATTGGTTATTTAAGAGTACAATGCTTAATTTCCACATATTTGTGAATTTTCCCTTTCTCCAACTGTTATTGATTTCTAGCTTCATTCCATTGTCATTAGAGAAGATACTTTGCATGATTTCAGTGTACTTGAATTTATTGAAACTTGGCTTGTTATCTAACATATAGTCTATCCTGGGGAATGATCTGAGAAGAATGTATATTCTGTTGTTGGGTGAAGTGTTTTATATATGTTTGTTAGGTTCTTTTGGTTTATAGTATTGTTCAAATCTTCTCTTTCTTTACTGATCTTCTGTCTGGATGTTTTACCCATTATTGAAGATGGTGTACTGAAGTCTCCTTCTATAAATGTAGAGCCATCCATTTATTTTGTCAAAACTGTCAGTGTTTGCTTCATATATTTTGACTCTCTGCTGTTAGGTGCATATATATTTATAATTGTTATATCTTCCTGTTGAATTTACCCCTTTATCAGTATATAATGATGTCTTTGTCCCTCGTAAGTGTTTTTCACTTAGAATTATTTATATTTTTAATCTGATATTACTATAGCTATCCCAGCTCTCCTTTGATTACTACCTGCACGGTATATTTTTTTCCTTCTTTTCACTTTCATCCTACTTATGTCTTTCAATTTAAGGTGAGTCTCTTGTAAACAGCATATAGTTGGGTCATGCTTTTATCCCCATTCTGTCAATCTCTGCCTTTAACTGGGTAGTTTAATCCATTTACATTAAAAGTTACTACTGATAATGCAGGACTTTCTTCTGCCATTTTGCTATGTGGTCTTTGTAAATCACACCTTTTTTGTCCCTCAATTCTTCTGGTAATTCTTACTTTCATATTTATTTTATTTTTTTTGTATTTCACCATATTTATTTATTTCTGAATATATTTTCCATATATTTTCCTTGTCATTAACTGGGATTAAAATTTAAAATCCTAAATCTACAACAGTCACATTTGATTTGATACCAGCTTGACTTCAATAGCGTACACATACACTTTTCCCATACCCCTCCTTCCCCCCATCTTTTTTTGTACTAGTTGCAAATTATATCTTTGTACTGTGTATGTCCAAAACCATAGGTTTATCATTACGTTTTATGCAATTGTGTTTAAGCACTTGTAGAAAGTAAGATGTAGAGTTACATACTAAAAAATACAATAGTATAACATTTATAATTACCCAGATGGTTACCTTTATTGGAGGTCTTTATTATTTTATGACATTTTGAACCACTGTCCAGTTTCCTTTCCTTTTAATCTAAAGAACTCCCTTTAACATTGCTAGTAGGGCAGATCTATCCCCCAGCTTTTGTTTATCTGGGAATGAGAATCCCAACAAAGAGAAAATTTTTAAAAGGTACAAACAGAACTACTGGAATTGAAGTCCATAATAACTGAAATGAACGAGGATGGTAGTCACTGTAAGGAGGGTGAAATTCACTTGTATTTTTTGCCATTTACCAGCTTTTTCCTCTTGCTCTTCCCTAGATACTGCACAGTGTTCCAGTAGACCCTGAAGTTACAAAATAGTTTATTCAGACCATTCCTGCCAGTTCAATGGTTGTTTTGGTGGAGGGACTGATTCCTGAAGCTTCCTATACCACTCCTCTTCCCACAACCCTCCTCTTAATATATGCTTTTAAATCTTTCTTTTTCTGTATTGTAGTCCCGTCTCTCCTTCAGGAAGGTTTGGAAGCATTTTGAGTTAGTTGTGTTAGCCTTATTTTGTGTTGCTTTGGGAAGAAATGCATTTCTTTGGGTCCATCATTTGGAATAAAGCACCCCTGGCAGAAGTGCTGCATGATGGAGAAATAACAATGGGACAGCCAGAAGGGGTGAATATTGAAGCCCCTTACAAGCAGCACCAAGTGACCACCAGGAAGAGTTTGTAGAACTTGACAACATTCTCTGGAATTCCTAGGAGTTCAAAGAAAAAGGGATTAATGAAAGACAAGGACTTTGAACAGACCTTGCAGATGGGATCTTTGACACTGTCAGTATTTAAGGGGAGGATGGCCCTTGAAGGATGAAGACAAAAAATAAACAAACAAACAAGTGCTTGCTTATTTGTTTATTTTCACAACTTTTAAAATAGAAAACGTTTAAAACTTTTAAAACAGAAAAGGCCACATATGATAATCTTGATGAGTTTTAACAAAGTGAACACACCCATGAAACCAGTATCCAAATGAACAAAGAAAACTCTCCCAGCACCCTAGAAGTTCACTTTGTTCCTCCTCTTAGTCACTACCCATCCAAAGGTAATCACTATTCTGACCTCTAACAATTTCTTAGTTTGCCAAAGGCTGCCAAAGCAAAAATACCAGAAATGAATTGGTTTTTATAAAGGGGATTTATTTGGGGTAAAAGCTTACAGTTCTGAGGCTGCAAAAATTGTCCAAATCAAGGGATCATCAGAGATGCTTTCTCACCAAAGGTCAGCTTCTAGCAGACCCTGGAGTCTTGCCACATGGTAAGGCAGATTGGTCGGTCTTCCAGTCTCTCTACTTGCCCCTAGAGCTCAGCTGTGGGCAGTCAGGCATCTCTCCCTCAGCCTCATCTCTTTGAGTCTCTCAGGGCTTCTCTATCCTTCTGCAGCTGTTGGCAAACCTGAAGTCCTCTCTTTCACATGGCTGGATCAGAATGATAAAGCTCCCTTTTCTGTGTCTCTCTATGTGTTTATATAGGACCTAGCAAGAGGGCAGAGACCCAACCTAAGTCATGCTTCACTGATGTAGTCTAATCAAGAGTGATCTAATCACGTGATATAATCAAGGTCTCTTAACTGAATTTATTGCAATCAAAGGGCTTCACACCCACAGGAGTAGATTAAATAGATCAAAAACATAATCTTTTCTGAGATTCACAAAAGAAATTCAGACTGTCACAAACAGCACAGATTAGTCTTGTCTGTTCTTCTATTTCATATAAACGGAATTATACAGGATGTACTTTCTTGTGTCTGGCTTCTTTCATTCAAAATGATAATTCTGAGACTCACTTGTATAGTTGCATATAGTAGTGTCATACATTCTTGTTTCTATACATTGTGTGAATATAGCACAATTTACTTATTCATTGTACTGTAAATGGGCATTTGGGAAGATTCCAGCTTGGAGCTAATATGAATATTGTTTTTATGGACATAGTACTTATGCATTTTGGTGAGCAAATGTACATACTTCAGGTTTATGGGTATATATCTAGGAGTGGAATTGCTGGATTGCTTATTTTAAAAAAAAATACCTATTTTCAAAGGAATTTCTAACTGATTAAAATAAAAATAAGCCACAGATGCAATAAGATCTAAAATTACTTATACAAAATGAAAGTCCTGGAGTAAAAGGAGTGTATTTTTATACATGCCAACAAAAATTAACAATCATCTTCAAATATAGTTAATCTTTTTACCTTCTTTTTGCCAAAGAAGTAAAACAAACACTATCTTTAAATGATGGATTAAAATTTAATTCTGTATTGCTTGCTTGCTTATGTGCAACTTCACTTCCAATCCCCTAGGGGTGGAGGAGCAGTCTATTATATATACTATATAGTTACAATAAGGTGGTTTATATTTATGCCAAATAAATGATCACACAGTAAAGAATAATATTTTATTATTAAATAATACCGTAATAGGTCTATATTTGTGTTAATAGGTTTGTACCAAAGTCAATTTCCTGGTTTTGACAGTATACTGTAATTATGTAAGATTTTATCATTGGAGGAGGCTTAGTGAAGGGTATTTTCTATACTATTTTTGCTTCTTGGGAGTCTTAAATTACTTTAAAACAAATGTATTAAGTAAAAAAGTAATAATAAATATCTTAATTACCCATAACTCTTTACCATAACAGAACTATCTTAATTTTGTATATTTTTTCTACTTTTGTCCCTATGAAGTAAGTGCAATTTTGCAATCTACTCTTTTCCATCACCTACTATATTGCAAATATTTCTCCATGTTTTCATACTAGTCTCGTCTAATGGCTCCACCAAGTTTAATTCATCCTGACTATTGGATGTTTAAGTTGTTTCCAGTTTCAGGCAAAGTTAGACCAGAAGCACAGTGCACTTACCAGCAGCCTCAATAAGGTGGAGAAGTCAGGCAGGATGAGTTTGAAGTCCCTGTGTACCCTGTAGGAGCCACCTTGTCAGCATTAGCTCCGCTCAGAGAAGAAGGATGGGACACACTGGCTGAGCCACCTGCCCGCAAAACAGCTGTTAGGTTCTTGCCCGGCAAGTCCATTGAAAATTTTAATGCAACAAATTAAAAAACTTGTGTTCTGAAAAGTATTCTGTGTGCAAAAAGCTCCCTGGTCTATTCAAGACAGAGAAGCTAATGTTTCACGTAGATGATAGTTACCAAACTAATTACAAATGCCCTTGTCCTTGGACTCCACAATTCCACTCAATTCTAGACAGTCGTCCTGGGGAAATCATTATCTCCCCGCTTAGTGTGTGACACGTGCGTGTGCTTGTTCTCACAGCACTGTTGGTAAGAGCGACCACAGAGCCCAGGACACTGATTATGTGAACAGTGGCAAATCCCTAAATGGAATATTATACAGCTTTTACAAAAAAACAATAATAAAGATCCCTTTGAATTACAGGGAAAGATCTCCAGGATATATTATGAAGTATAAAAATGCAAGTTCAAATACTCCAGCATGCCACAATATAATGAATTTATATAAAATATCCACACGATACACCAATATAGTGATTGCTTATGGGGAGGAGAGCATGAAAGCTAGAGAAAGTGGTAGGAAGCGTAAATGTTCACTAATAATCATTTGCTTTCTTTGATTTATTAAGTAGGTGATATTTCCTATTAAATAAAACCCACGATTTTTCAAATGAGGTTACATTTCATGCAAGTAATTAACATCTAGGGAGTTTGCTTCTTATGTATTTGCCATATTCAAAGCATAGAGTTATGAGGAAGAAGGGAACTATGAACTGTCTCTCCATAGCCAAAGCATGTTAGAAGAGAAAGTTATACCATGTCCACACATGCACATTCATACACACACATCTTCCCCATCCCCGCCCACCCTGAGAATGTGGTCGGGAGCGTCCTGTCTGGTCGGGGTAGGAGAGGCCTAGGCTCCTACGGGGGCTCGCAGGCGTGGAAGGCGCACGGCGGAAAGAACCACCGCGGAGACGAGGTAAGCACGCAGGTCTAATTTATTGAGGAAGTGCACAGCCTTTTATAAGTAGGGTGAGGGGTGATGTAGGGGGTAGGGCATGAAAAAAGAGGAAGTATGTGTAAGGCATATATGGCAGGCTGGTATTGGGCACAGTTGGTTGCTAGGTAGGGTTTGCTATCTGTGGAAGGCGGGAAGGTTTCCCGCGCGCGGGAGCAGGGTGAGCTACTTCCTCAAAGAAGGCTAAATATAGGATCAGGCTTGTTCTTTGTTGTCGGTCGGCCATTTTAGCTTCACCTCTTTCTGGCTGCCTCCAACATTTCCTCCCTTTTTGTTTTATTAGAGCCTTATTTATTGTATAGCTAGCTGAGGGAAGTAGAGGCCTCATCGTAGGTGGGATTTCGTATATGCAAATGTGCTATTTGCGAGGGAGGGTCTGTGCCTGTCTTAGGTTGGGGCTGCACCCGATCAGTCTTACCCGTTATTGGGAAACATGGCAGCAGAAGGCCATGTTTTTGTTTTAGGTTGATTGATGGGTCAGTCCAGTTGCCCGTCATTGGCTAGCCAGCCCAATGTTTTATTGAGCATTCTGCTCAGTTAGAACGAGCCCTTGTGCTAATGAGGCGTGCTTCTCAGAGAATAGTTAGGCTGTACTCACTTTTAACTGTCTCCTGCAGTGCTTTGCCTCGCACTCAGCTGCTCATAGGCGGGAAGGGTTGGAGGATGTTGTTACTTACAGACGGCAGACATCTTCTAGCATGTTTGGTGTTAGGCCTTGATCAGCGAGGTGAAGTCGGTGGTAATGTATTTGGATTGGTTTACTTAGGGAAGAATTAATTTGATTCTTAACTAGCTGTATTAATTTTCTTATAGCCCAAGGTCCAATAGATAGTATAAGAAGTAGGGTTATTATGGGACCAAGTATAGGGAGGAAATAAGGGAGGATTCCGTTGAATCCCCAAGAAGGGCCTCCTTGGGCCTCTCGTTTGCGTTTGCGAGTTGCTATTTTTTTTCTAAGTTTAGTCATGGAATCTTTAATTATTTTTGAGTGGTTAGTATAGAAACAACACTCTTCGCCCAGTGCGGCACTAAGCCCTCCTTGTTTAAGGAAAAGTAGGTTTAAGCCCCTCCTATTTTGGAGAACAACCTCCGATAGGGACGTAAGGGATTTCTCAAGATGGGTGATGGAGGTTTCAATGCGGGCTAAGTCTTCGTCTACTGCGGCTCTTAGGTGAGAGAGACCTTGATGTTGGAGGATGGCAGATGTGGTTCCAGTGGCCAGTCCGGCAATACCTAAAAGAGAAGCAATGGTAACAGCAGTAATAATTTTTCTTTTTCGTCTAGTTATGGTAACAGAAGGCTGATCGTCTCAATGCCGATAGAGGTTTTCCTCACGATGGTAAAGGACATGGGGGAGGACAACAACTAAGACGCACACCTCTCCGGAGCTATTAAGGGCTGCTGGGGCCACACATTGGGTAAGCCCTGATGAGGAGCACAGCCATTTTGCCCCTTTAGGGGGGATGTAAAACTTATGTTGAGACGGAGGGGATAAAAGTAGGCAAGACTTAGTTAAGGTGGTGGACATGTTATCGAAGGCATTGCCGACACACCGTCCGGTGTGCAGGACAGATTGGATAGTAAGGTCACGGCTGCCAGTTTTGTGTGCGTTCCACTGACATTGTGGGGGATTGTTATTAGAGGAAGTGTTAAAGGTGGCATTAAGGGCTATAGCATCATAATAGGAGGGTGTAACAGAAAGACATAACCAGTAATTGCGAGTGAGGTTGGGGTGGGAAGCGTTCAGATCAAGAAAGGTAGCATTAAGTATTTGCCAAAGTGGGTTATTGACGGTTGGGTTTGGGGTAGAAGTGGTAAAATTGAACGTAGCAGGCACTATTGTTGCAGTTGTAGACCGATGAGGAATGGCAGGAGAACTGAGCAAAGGAGGGGACAGAATTTTATTAGGGCCTATTGGACCATGATTCACTTCTGCCAATTCCTTTTTTTATAAGCAGGAGTGTGCCAGGGTTAGAGCCGGATATATATGGCCTGATTCTCCAGGTTCAACCCATGATCCAGGAAGGATCTGCAGGGTTTTGAACGGAAAGAGTGAGGTTTGTACAGAGGTTTCTTTCATTTTGTTTTTTGAAGTTTGCAGGAAGACCCCACGATGGGTTAGGGGGTCGAACGCATCCAGCAGGAGTGAATCGTATCATGAGGAACTTGTCAGCAATTGGGGGTGACCATCCAGTAGCTAATGTTTCACATCCCCAATAGGCACAATAGTAGTGCAAGGGCTGATTGCAGTACGAACGCCCCTGGGCGGAGTTGGGACAAAAGTAAACATCCTGAATATTGAGATAATTGATGGTCCAGGTTTCGAGAGGATCTTGTACACATACTGTAAGGAATTGAGTTAACTTTTCTTTTTTAAACTAGTAATATCAGTTTTGTTGCCTTGCCTTTTAAAGTTTGGAACAGTTTTCAAAAATAATTTTCACAAATAACATTGAATGTTATTAAGTTTAGTGTCCCATGGTTGTGGGATCTATTTTTATTTTATCAATTTATTTTATATCATGTCCACACATGCACATTCATACACACACATCTTCCCCATCCCCGCCCACCCTGAGAAAATCAGTCTGACCCTCTACCATGGATTTAAATATATGTGGCATCCTGGTTATGACAAATTCTTCGACACTTTTACAAAATTATTGACACCCCCTCCCAAATTCCTGGACCAAATATAAGTAAATTTGGCATCAAACATTTGAAAAGAATGGGAAAGGGGTTAACTATAAAAAATACATACAATAAAAGCTTTGATCTACAAGAGTGGATCTGGGGTAGAGGTTGGATGGACATGGTGGTGGGATAAATAGTATAATTCCTTGGAGGATGTTCTGAAGGAAGTAAGGAGAAGGAAGGTAGTGGAAAAGACCATTTAGGAGACACAGAGACAGATGACTCATGTATGCTGCTCGATTCCATGCAGACACAAGCCGGAGGCCCCGTGGTAAAGCACTAACACCAAAAAGCAAGAGCAGCTCGGCTCCAGGATGACAATGAAGCACTTTCCTTCTTCAAAGGAATCTCTGGGAAATCTATGGTGATGCCAGTGCTGGCCAGGCTTCATCTTAATGCATCTGGATAAGGACATACCTTTTATATATATGCATATATATATTTTGTGGAGGTATCGGGGATTGAACCAGAGACGTTGTACATGTGAATGAGAAGCAGGTGTTCAACCACTGTGCTACACCTGCTCCACTATATATATATATAATTTTTTTTTTCAGGCACCAGGGCCCTGGGGATTGAACCCAGGACCTCATATTTGGGAAGTCGGCGTTCAACCATTGAGCCACATTAGCTCCCCTGAGTTGGTTTTTTCATTTGTTTTGCTGGTTGTTTGTTTTTTTAGGAGGCACTGGGAATTGAACCTGGGACTTCCCATGTGGGAAGTGGATGTTCAACCACTTGAGCTACATCCACTCCCCCATATCTTTTTTAAAAATATTTATTTATTCATTTACTCCCCACCCACCCCCATTGTTTTTGCGCTTGCTGTCTGTTCTCTGTGTCCATTTGCTATGTGTTCTTCTGTGTCTGCTTGTCTTCTCTTTAGGCAGCACCAGGAACCGATCCTGAGACCTTCCAGAGTAGGAGAGAGGCACTCAATTTCTTGCACCACCTCAGCTCCCTGGTCTCCTGTGTCTCTTATTGTCTCTCCTTTGTTGCATCATCTTGCTGTGCCAGCTCTCTGTGTGGGCCATCACTCCTGCGTGGGCCAGTTATCCACATGGGCCAGCTCTCCACTTGGGCCAGCTCTCTGCTCGGGAAGCTCGCCACACAGCTTGCTTTACCAGGAGGCCCCAGGAATCAACCCTGGACCTCCTAAATGGTAGACAGGAGCCCAATCACTTGAGCCACATTGACTTCCCCATATCTTTTTATAATAATTGTGCAGAGAGGAGGATATTTCTAGGCACAACATGAAAACCAGAAACATCTGGCTAAATTGTCTGGCTGTCAATTTCTCTTTGTAATTCTATAGGGTTTTACTTTATCTATTTCTAGGCCATGTTGTTAGGAACATATAATTCCTGATTTTTATATCTTTATTGTAGATTGTTACATTTATTATCATCCCTATTTATGCTTTTCACTTTAAATTTTGTTTTTTTATATTATTGCTACATCAGCTTTCTTTTGGTTAATATTGAATTGGTAAGTCTTTTTCCATCTTCATCTCAATTTACGTATTGTGATTGCTAAAATATTTAGACTGATATCTACCACCTTGTATTTTATGGTTATCCTCCTTTTCCTTTGCTTCTTTTTGTTCTTCTTTTCTATCTTCTATTGTATGGATAAAATTTTATATATTCCCTTGTTTGATCCTCTGCTTATTTGGAAACTTTATTCTTTTAATGGTAACCTTTCAGATATTACGTATATTATACATCTGTATATTTTCTAATAGTTATTCAATATTTCTCACCTTATGGACCACAATGATCTTATCATACTTTACCCATGAATAATATTCAGAACTCCCTTCCTGAGCTGAGCTTTAATTTGTGCAGAATTTGTAATAAGGTTGATTATAAATGTTTTGGAATTGGATAGTGGTGATGATAGCACTTTAGAGCAAACGAGTCCTTTATAAGCAGAGTGAAAGTCAGATGGAGAGAGAAGCCACAGGGAGCAGCCAGAAAGCTGGAAGCCAATGGAGCCCAGAAGAGAAAGAAGAAGAGGCCGCCATGTGCACTGCTATGTGACAGAAAAGCCAAGGACTAAGGATCACCAGCAGCCACCCCAGAACTTCACAGTCTTTGGAGAGAAAGAATTACCTTGCTGACACCTTGATTTTGGACTTCTCTTGTCTTCAAAACCATGAATCAATAAATTCCCATTGTTTAAGCAAAATTAAAAAAGGCATTAACATTGACTAGTGTTTCTGTCACTAGTAGAATTCTGTAGATATCAGAAAGTATGACAGGATCATGAAAAATCAACTCACTGTTGTTACAGATGAGGAAACTGAGACCCAGAAAATAACTTGCACAAGATGACAAACACAGGTGAGAGCTGAAGTGTGACTAGAATCAAGAGCAGGGCTTTTCAGGCTTCAAATTTGCACTGGAATCCCCTGGGATCTTGTTAAAATGCAGATTTTGTGCCAGTAGTTCTGTGGGAAGCTGAGATGCTGCATTTTTAACAAGCCACCAGGTGATGTCAAGGTGGCCTGTCTAAGAATGACACTATGAGAGCCAAGTCTCTGGACAAGTGATGCCTAATAGAACTTTTTACAAAGATGAAGTATGTCTATTTAAATTAATCAGAATTAAACAAAACTAGAGATTTCATTCCTCAGTCATACTAACCACAACCCATGGGCTGATAATACTATAAGTATTAGACAGCATAGCTCTAGAGCACATGATAACTAAGTGCTGCAAGTCTTTAACACTTCCAATGCTAAACTTAGTTACATAAGACACTTTAAAAATGATCATTTTTGATGGTCAGAAATATGAGATCAGTGTGGAGAAAGAGGCAGCCTCATATATTGTCAGTGGGAGTATAAATGAATACAGCCTCTTTGGAGGGGTATTTGGCATTGTCAACATTTTTTAAAAGTGTGCATGCTCTTTAATCACTAGGAATTTTTTCTACAGATGTCCTGGCACATATACAAGAGTGATCATTGTTTCAGTGTTTGTAATAGCAACAACCTGGAAATAGCCTAAATGTCCATCCCAAGGGGACTGGTTAAATAAATTATGGTACATCATCCCACAGAACTCCAGGCAGCCATCAACAGGAATGAGGCAGATCTGTAAGAGATGGAGTGATCTCCAGGATATAGTGAAGAAAAACAAGTACAGAACAGGGTGGGCAGTCAGCTACCTTTCACGTAAAAAATATGGCTGGGTATAGGGGCGCATGTGTGAGTTGCACACAGACAGTAACTTGAGTATACGTAAGAAATTAGTAACAGTGGTTGTTAGTTCTCTGGGGAGATAAACTGAGGGATTAAGGATAAAGAGTTTTCATTTCACTCTTTTCTTACCGTTTGGACAAAATTTACCATCTATCTGTATCACCTTTTGAAAAAATATTTTTAAAGAAAAAATGTGTTTGCTTATTAAGAACTAAGGAAATCTACTGTCTCGTTTCTTCATTTACATTGGGAAGAAATGGGATTTGGGGGATTTAGAGACAGTAAGTTCAATCAGCAAAACCTTTACATGCCTCCACTTTTGAAGGCTTGTGCAGGGAAATGTGGCTTTGAGCTGATGGTAACGTTGCTTTGGTCATACCTGTTATTTTCGATAGAACCCATTTGTTCTCCCCATGACTTTTATTAGGGTTTAATAAAGACCTAAATCCAGAGGCTCTGGTTCTCCCTCCTTTCTCCCGGAGGCAGTCCTTGGTTAGACAAAGAGCAGACTTAGATATGGTTGTAGTTTACATTTCAATAACAGTTATTTATGATTCTTCCATTATGCCTATGTTAAGTTCTACTATTGTTTAAACAAATTTACTTTCTACTCTCCACTGAGTTTACCAAAGACCTGTAATCCTCCGGCAACTGGTAGGGTTGAAGATTAAGCATCCCAGGCAATTAGTGAATCCCAAGGTTCAGCTGGTGTGCTGTCCTTCCGTTAATTGCAGTCGTTTAGCGAGTGTCTGCAGCAGACGCCCCTGCTTTGAAGGAGGATTTGCATCCCTCCTTGGCACTCCTGTATCAGGCTAGGAGGCGGCAGCATATACCACTGTCAGGCTGTGTCACAGCATTATGAGATTAGGGCTGCGAACTTCATCCTTCTGCTCTAGTGGAACCCTCTAGTACTTGGCCTTTGTAAGCAGCTGTGCCAGTTTTTGAAGGGAAAGTTGGAGTGGGTGCCAGTAAGGGAGTGTAAACAACCAAAGCTGATTAACACAGTTATGGCTAAGATACCTTTGAAACTGGGGATTCAGTTTTGAGTCCAGGCCCAAAATGGGTAGACTAGGACATGAAGTTTAGGCTCTCCGATTTGGTGTTTTTTTCAAAGGGGTCTCCAGTAATGGTAGCAGTATGGCGTATCAGGTAACCATTGCTACATAGTAAATATCCACAAAAATCTCAGCAGCACAATATGCACTTATTTAGCGCACAGACCTGCGGGTTGGCTGGGTGGCTTGGCTAAGTTCAGCTGGGCTTGCTCATGGGCCTGGGTGTCAACTGATTAGCCTGGGCTTGGCTAGATGACTCTGCTTTGCTGCCCACGCCTCTCATGCCCTCCCTGGGACTGGCAGGTTAGCCTAGGCACATCCTTCTCATGGCTTTAGCAGAAGTAAGAGCGTGAGACTTAACAAGCACTGTCCAAGCTTCTGCTTGTGACTCATCTGTCGACATCCCAATTGGCCAGAACAAGTCCTCCAGCCAGAGTAGAGGCAGGTGGAAGTATGTCCCACAGTTGCACAGTTACATGGCAAAGGACAAGAATACAGGTAGGCATGAAGAATTTAATGCAATCTACCAGAAGAGACAGAGAGACTTGAAAACATACCCCTGGTTAATGATGAAGAAAGGAAATCAGGGGGAATAAGAAATAATGAAAAATTCAGCCCCTCATTTTTTTATTATTCATCCCCTCCCCCCCCCCATTGCTTTTGCACTCACTGTCTGCTGTCTGTGTGTTCTTCTGTGTCTGCTTGTCTTCTCTTTAGGGGGCACCCAGAACTGATTCTGGGACCTTCCAGAGTGGAGAGAGGCGCTCAATCTCTTGTACCACCACAACTCCCTGGTCTGCTGTGTCTCTCTTCTGTGTCTCTTTTTATTGCGTCATCTTGCTGTGCTAGCTCTCCGCGTGGGCTGGCAATCCGCGTGGTCCAGCTTGCCTTTCACCAGGAGGCCCCAGGAATCAAACCCTGGCCCTCCTATATGGTAGATGGGAGCCCAGTCCCTTGAGCCACATCCACTTTCTGGTCCCTCATTTAAAAAAAGAAATTACTAATAAAAGTCTGCCAGCTACATTTAGAAGTTGGAGGTTTGTGGAATATTATATCTGGAACTGATTTTAGGATCATTCCATTTAATGATTATTACCTGTCCTGGGGTCTGGATTAGTTTTTTTTTTTTTTTAAAGATTTATTTCTTTGTCTTACTTTTATCCATTTTTAACCCCCACTTCCCCACCCCGATTCGCCCTCTCCTCACATCCTTCTCCTCCTGTCTTCACCAGGATTTGATCCTGGGAACCTCCGATGTGGGAGAGACACATTCTGCCACCTGCACCACCCCAGTTCCTGGTTCTTCAGCGCCTCTTGTCCTGACTCTCCCCTTGTGTCACTCTCCTGCTACGTCATCATCCTGCTGCGTGGCTCAGTGGAGCCTGGTTCACCCACACACGGGGGCCTGGTGGCCTGCGCACACCTTACAGACTTTTCTTCTTTTTATTTTACCGGGAGGTCCGGGGCATCGAACCCAGGTCCCTCCATATGGGAAACGGATGCCCAACCATTTGAGCCACATCCGCTCCCTGGATTGTTTTTAAACACAGAACATTTTACAAGCTTTCTCTGAAGGTTGTCCGTGGGCCCCCTGGAAACCCATAAGCCCAGGCTAAAACTGCGTTCTAAGGCAAACTTCCCATTTTTTCAGGTGGGAAAACTGAGTTACATCGTGATTCCTTTATGCTTCAAAGAGATCGTTCAGCTAGCGTAACACTTGAACATTCAGCTGAATTTGGTATTGAATCAAAGTACATATAAAGCAGACTGCAATAGTCCACTGCTTTAAAACCTCTCAAGGCTCTCCAACACAGTGTAAAATCTCTATTCCTTCAAGACCCCCAAGAATTCTGACCCCTGCCCACCTTCTCAACCTTGCAGCCATCTCCCTCTCTTCTTGCATAAGCATCCAGCCACACAGGCGTCTGCACTGCTTCTTCCACTTGCCGGATTTGGAAGCTTTGCAACTGCTGTTCCCCCGCCTGGAATACTCTTTTCCTGCACATTCACGCTTCTCTCTCCCTCGCTTCGCTTAGAATTCTGTACAAAGGGAGGCTGTCTCTGAACATCCCATTTAAAATGCCACCCCTCAACCACCCTTTCTTTATTTATAATTTCAGTCATATGTTTTACCTCTCCCCCTCCGGTGGGTCAAACTACCCGAGGGCAAGGACTTTGTGTTGTTCCCCAATGTATCCCTGGCATTCAGCAGCCAGGCACTTGAATAGCTATTAAGTGACTAAAAGGCCATGTTACACTATAATGTATACATCCACAGAGAAACCCAGAGGAGAAAGTATACCAGAAGAGCAGCCAAATTCTAAGAGAGATATTTTATGCAGCTCAGTCTTGCAAAGAAAGTGGAGCCCTTCTTCTGGTCTGGATGTTTCCTATATAGCTGGCTTTCATTTAAGAATCTTAATGGTTAAAAGCAAAGTAAATAATGTCATCAGATAGAACTATTAGCCATAGCTAATTAGCCCTGTCAAAGATCTTGTAGGGATTTTATTATTTAGTAATAGATCTGTTGGTACAAGTGGGACGTTGTCTGAATAAAGCTTTGGAGTAAGAGCTTGTCATTGACCCTTACTGGTGGGTGCCGTAAAGCTCAGTTTCTTGGTGTGTGGCTTTCTTCTGTATCACCAATCTGAAATTTAGAGCATCTTATAAAAAAAAAAAACAAATGAAAATGTGTTGGCTGTGAGGAGGTTATAAGCAGTGCTTACCAATGATTTATGGAAGCTCTGATTTCAAAGTTTAGCAAAGATTTGCTTTGGGTTTATGCACTGCTTTCCAAAGTCATTCTGAACTGACAGGCAAATGTGTAGCCCTTCCTTTTTGCCCGCACCGTGTACGGGTAGGTGCAGCTGGATGGAAATCAGCCACAAAGGAGAGCTGGGTGTTGTCATTAATGGTGATTTTGTGTAACAGATGTTGTCTACATATTAGAGGAGGCCGCTTAATTTGTCTCTTGCAAACATGAAGCCTCTTAAAACTATTATGCACTAAACATTGTCTGAAAAATTCCATTCTTTTGTAACACAGTCCTCCTTCAGGAAGAGCAGCAGTTTAGAATTAAAAGAATAAAAGAGAGACTCAAATGAAGGAATACTACATCCATTACATTTGTGTTCATCATGATTACGGAAAAGAGAGAGACCAAAAAAAAAAAAAAAAAAAAAAAGACATTATTGTATTGCCAAGGGAAAATACATGTATTAAAAACAAAAGTCTAAATGAATAGGTACTAAGCAAATGATGAGAAATTAGGGCAGAGATGGGGTTTTGCCTCCCGTTGTTAGCAAGCAAGCATCCCCATTGACTTTTACTGTCTAAGAAGAACAGAGTGGGTTACAAAGAGTTAGAAATCTTACACACAATGGTAGGAAAGCAATTGCATCCCACTCACCATCTGGTCAGCTCAGCCTATTTTTCAGGCAAAAGATTAATTGTTTGCTAGGTACGTTAAGCCCCAATTCGCCAACAGTCTACCTACCCCCGACACACACACACAGAGTTGCAATTGTTCTATGCCATATTTTTCTACCTTTTCTTCTTTCTACAAATATGTACAAATTCTGTTTTTATTTGGGGACATATTTAGGGTAGATGGTGAAATTGTACACTGATGTAGCCATTTTGGAATAACATTTAGCAATTATGGCCAAGAACTAAGAAGACATCAAATATTTTGTCCAAAATTTTCACTTCCAGGACTCTATTCTTAAATTTAAATGAGGAAAAAAGGCACATACACAAAAATGCATTTTTATAATACCAAAAATGATGTTTTACATAGTAAAATTAGAAGCAAACCCAAATTCTTACATTAAGTAATATTTCGATAAATTATTATGAATTATTTAACAACATATTTTTCAGCCATTAAAATTAGTGGTATAAAGACTATATAATAAGATGAAAACATTTATGCTATGTATTAAATGAAAAAAGGAAGGCAAAATTGTACACACATCATGATCATACAATCATCATACCCATGTAAAATATGAATATGAAAAAGATTATAGGGAAATATACCATAAGGATAAATATTTTTTGTTAAAATAAAAGAAGGATGTAGAAATGAAACATGGTGCTGTCTTAAGAGTAATTGATTTTCCTCAGTAAGCACCAGCTAGTGGCTCTTAGAAGCAGTTTTCTGCATATTTAATTACTTTATTATATGCTTATTATTCCTAGCAATCAACCCTTCCCCACCCCATCATATTTTCAGACTGTTCATTAGATCATGCAAATGTTTCTATCAGGACTGTTTCAAAACTAAAAACAGCTCACTTGTTTCTCCTCCTGACTTATGGGGGCCAAGGGTATAGAAGTTCCTCCATCCTATTCCCAAGAAACCTCCAGGTTCGCAGATCAAAGTTCGGTTTGGGAGAATTGAGGCATAGACTGTCCTGCAATGTCTCCTCTAACTTCATTCCCCAGCACAATGTTTTCAGGGTGTGTCATTGTAATTAATACTCAATAAATAAAGATCTTTCCACCTTGGAATCCCTTCCAGCCTTCTAAGCAGAGAGAGGCTGGGTGGCTTAAGAGATTAGTAAAGCCCTCAGAGCTGCTTGCATTTCCAGAGCAGTACAAAACCACCTGAGGTGAGCAGGTCCCAGCACTATCACTGGCTACCAAAGAGCACCAAGGGCTCTTCCTCCTCAGATTGCTGTGAACTTACAGACATCCAGCCTGAGAGTCAATCGTAACCTTCCAAAATTATAAAATAACTCACTTGTGGGGCCTGGCCAGGGAGGGGAACTCCTCAAGCAGCACATGCAGATGTAGCCACCACTCTATGCCCAGCATAAGGATGGCCTCTGATTGCTTCAAGAGCACAAGGCTCACATCTTGCCCTGAAGGACCTTGAAATCTGTGGAGGGACACGATGCATGTGTAATTGATGTATCAGGCCATCTCTGTGCAGTAGGCTATAGGCAGAAATTGTTTTATTTTTCTCCATTCTCTGTTTCCAACTGGATCATATCAGATCCCCTTTTCCAGCCCTTAACATTTCTGGCCCATCACATCACTACCGCAATTGCTTATGGTTATTAAATTCAGCCCATAGAATACTATGGAGCTATCATTCCTCCTACTCTTAGCATGGGCCTCAGCAGGGACTTTGACTGCATGGAGTGTGGGGGTGTGGGGTGCACAGGGTGGGATATGTAGGAAAGGGGGATCATTTCCTTTTCCTTAGCTGGCAGTAGCTGCCTTTCTTTCAACCTCTTCGTCATTGCTCTCCTGGCTAATAGTGCCGTCCTGAGGCCCTATCTGAGGCAGGCTCTATATACCAGCCCTCACGGAGCACTTGAGTAGATTTGAGGGAGATCTAGCAGCAGCACCATCCCCCAAAGTTTCCCAATGTGAGAGAGCCACCCTGCTGGAAACTGATTGCTCCCATCTCTATTGGAGTCCTATCAAAGCCTTCCCTTTACGTGGCCTGGGGGCAGGGAGCACTCCAGCTCCCCCAAAGCAGGGAATAGGATAACCTGGCCCTATTAATATTTCCCTTCCTATAAGGACCGTCTCCCTTCCCAGAGGCCCCCTGGAGCAGAAGAGAAAAGGAGAGAAGTGGGCTGCTTGTAAGAGAGTTTGTTGAGTTGTTACTGCTCCTTTTGGGTAGGGGGTGGGGAATGGGTTCTGGCCATAATTGTTAAACTGTTGTCTTTAAAATTAGAACAGTGTTGTAAAAAATCACTTGATATGAGGATCTAGTTCTGAATTCTTGATTAGATTCAGTTGGTCAATCTCGCTATCTTTACACCAATACCATACAATTTTTTCACCACTGTAGCTAGATAATATGCTTTCAAGTCTGGAAGTGAGAGTCCTCCAAACTCGTTCTTCTTTTATAAGATATTTTTGACTGTTCAGGGACACTTTCCCTTCCAGATAAATTTGATAATTGGCTTTTCCAATTCTACAAAGAAGGATATTGGAATTTTTATCAGGATTGCATTAAATTTGTAGATCAGTTTGGATAGCATTGACATCTTAATGATGTTTAGTCTTCCAGCCCATGAACACAGAACATCCTTTGGTTTATTTAGATCATCATTGATTTCTTTTAGCAATGTTTCTGAATACAGATCCTTTATGTCCTTGGTTGAATTTATTCTTACATATTTGATTCTTTTAGTCGCTATTGTAAATGGAATTTTTTCTGACTTCCTCCTCAAGTTTCTCATCAGTAAGTGTATAGAAATGCGATTGATTTTTGTGTATTAATCTTGTATCCCACAATTTACTGAAATTACCTTTAAGTTCCAAAAGTTTTGTTGTGGATTTTTTTGGTATTTTCTAAGTATGGGATTATATCATCAGCAAATAACAAAAGTTTTACTTCTTCCTTTCCTATTTGGATGCCTTTTATTTCTTTTTCTTGCCTAATTGCTCTATCTAGAATGTCTAACACCATATTGAATAACAGTGGTAAAAGTGGGCATCCTTGTCTTGTTCCCAGTCTCAGTGGGGAAGCTTCCAGTCTTTCTGCGTTGAGTACAATGTTAACTGTGGGGTTTTCATATATATGCTTTATCATATTGAGAAAGTTTCCTTCTATTCCTATCTTTCAAAGTGTTTTTATCAAGAAAGGTGTTGTATTTTTCAATGCCTTTTCTGCATCAATTGAAATGATCATGCGATTTTTCTTTTTCAATTTATTAATGTGGTGTATTACACTGATTGATTTTCTAATGTTGAACCACTCTTGCATACCTGGTATAAAGCCCACTTGATCGTGATGTACAATTTTTATTTTTGGATTTGATTGGCAAGTATTTTATTGAGGATTTTTGCATCACTATTCATTAAAAAATTGTTCTGTAATTTTCTTTTTTCATACTATCTTTATTTGGTTTTGGTATTAGGGTGATGTTAGCTTCATAGAATGAGTTTGGTAGCATTCCATTCTGTTCAAATTTTTTTTTTTTGGAAGAGTTTGAACAAGATTGGTATTAGATCTTCTTTAAATGATTGGTAGAATTCACCTGTGAAGCCATCTGTTCCTGGAATTTTCATTTTGGGGAGGTCTTTGATGATTGTTTCAATTTCATTACTTGTGATTGGTTTGTTGAGGCCTTCTTTTTCTTCTAGGGTCAATGTGGTTTGTTCATGTGTTTCCAGAAATTTGTCCATTTCATCAAAGTTGTCTAGTTTGTTAGCATACAGTTGTGCATGGTGTCTTCTTATGATCTCTTTTATTTATGTTGGGTCAGTGGTAATGTCACCTTTCTCATTTTAGATTTTATTTATTTGCATCTTCTCTCTTTTTTCTTTGCTAATCTAGCTAAATGTTTATTGATTTTGTTGAATCTTCTCAAAGAACCAACTTTTAGTTCTGTTGATTCTCTTTATTGATTGTTTATTCTCCATTTCATTTATTTCTGCTCTAATCTTTATTATTTCTTTCAATCTGCTTGCTTTGGGATTGATTTGTTGTTCTTTTTCTAATTCCTCTCGGTGTGCAGTTAAGTCTTGATTTTAGCTCTTTCCTCTTTTTTAATATAAGCATTGAGGGCTATAAATTTCCCTCTCAGCACTGCCTTTGCTGTATTCTCTAAGTTTTGGTATGTCATTTTCTCATTTTCATTTGTCTTGAGATATTTACTGATTTCTCTTGCAATTTCTTCTTTAACCCACTGATTATTTAAGGGTGTATTGTTTAATCTCCATATATTTGTGATTTTTCCCTTTTTCTGCTTGTTATTAATTTCCAAATTTATTCCATTATGATCAGAGAAAGTGTTTTGTATAATTTCAATGTTTTAAAATTTATTGAGATCTGACTTATGGCCCAACATATGGTCTATCCTGGAGAAAGATCCATGAGCACTTGAGAAGAATGTATATCCTGCTGTTTTGGAGTTTAATGCTCTATAAATGTCTATTAGGTCTAGTTCTTTTATCATATTATTCAAGCTCTCTGTTTCCTTATTTATCCTCTGTCCAGATGTTCTATCTAATGCTGAGAGTGGAGTGCTGAAGTCTCCAACTATTACTGTAGAGACATCTATTTCTCCCTTCGGTTTTGCTAGTGTGTGTCTCACGTATTTTGGGGGCACCTGTGTTATTAAGATGACAGTGTGTGAGCATAAAGAACAGTTTGAAAGCCTGAAAAAAAACTAATGAGATTAAAAATACATTAGAGGAATATAACAGCAGATTTGAAATGTTAGAACATTTGAATTTGAAGACAGAACATTTGAACCTGAAAAGATAAGAGAACAGACAGAGAAAAGAATGCAAAAAATTGAACAGGGTCTCAGGGAATTAAATGACAACACAAAATGCACAAATGTATGCATTATAGGTGTCCCGGAAGGAAAAGAGAATGGAAAAGGTGTAAAAAGAATATTCGAGGAAATATTGATGGAAATTTTCCAACCCTTATGAAAGACATGAATATCAATATTCAAGAAGGGCAACATACTCCAAACAGAACTATTAATATTACAATAATAGTTGGAGTAATAGATTTACTCCAAGACATCTATTATTGAGATTGTCAAAGGCCAAAGATAGAGGATTTTGAGAGCATCAAGAGAAAATCAATGTATTACTTACAAGAGAGCCTCAAAAAGGCTAAGTGCCAATTTCTCACCAGAAACCATGGAGTTGAGAAGGCAGTGGTATGATATATTTAAGGTACTGAAAGAGAAAAACTGCCAGCCAAGAATGCTTTTTTTTTTTTTTTTTGGCAAAACTATTCTTCAGAAATGAAAGTAAGTTTAAAGTCTTTACAGACAAACAAAAACTGAGAGAGTATGTTACCAAAAGATGGGATCTACAAGAGATATTAAAGGGTATGTTACAGCTTGAAAGGAAAAGACAAGAGAGCGAGCCCAGGAGAAGAGTGTAGAAATGAAAAACACAAGTAAGAGAAATTGAAAGGATTAGAAGACAGACAGTAGTAAGATATAACAGTAGTAAGATATGACAACTTCTGTTCCCAGCCAAGGGAAGAAAATGAAGTAAGTAATGCCTTTATAGTAATAATACTGAATGGTAATGGATTGAACTCCCCAACTAAAAGATATAGACTGACAAAATAGGTTTTAAAAATATGAGCAATCTTTTTGCTGTCCACAAGAGATTCACCTTAGACACAAGGACACATCAGGCTGAAAGTGAAAGGTTGGAAAAAGTTATTCCACAGTAATAGCAATAAAAAATGAGTCAGTAATGTTTTTGTAGCAAAAGCAAAGTTGGTAATATATTAATGCTAAAGGTAAAAAAAGAATATAAGAAATTGATATTCTTTTGTGAGATATGAATATGATTAAGCATTTTTTCTCTTGATTTTTTTTAATTAATAAGGAGACCTTGACTATGTCATTTAACTAATACTAATCTGTGTTCATCCATGTATCTTTCTGAACACTAGAGGAACAACTAAGTTAGCAGGTGGAATTATATGAGATAAAGGTGCCTGGAAAGAACATTTTAGGAGTAATGTTTCCATAACTTGTTGAGCTGCCTTTTTTCTGTTCTTTTATTTATTTTTTATTTGAAATAATGTTATTTAAAAAATTAGAACAGTGGTTCCCCACCTTTGCTATTCATTAGAATCACTTTAGGAAGCTTTTAAAAACTCCCAATGTATGGGTCCAATGATAGTTGATGCTCTAGGGATGGCCTAGATGGTTGGGTAAGTTTTAAAAGCTTTCCAAGTGGTTTGAATATGCAGCCAAGGTCCAGAACGACTACAGTATTAACATTTAGAGAATAGATACTCAACCTTGGCTGGCCATTGGATTAACAACTACAGACAGGAAAATGGATATTGTTTAAGTGATTGAGCCCCCATCTACCGTATAGGAGGTCCAGGGTTCAATTCCTGGGGCCTCCTGGTGAAAGGCAAGCTGGCCCACATGGCGAGCTGGCCTGAGTGGAGAGCTGGCCCACATGGAGTGCTGGCCCACGTGGATAGCTGGCACAGCAAGATGGCAAAACAAAAAGAGACACAGAGTAGAGTCAATAAGCGAGGCAGCAGACCAGGGAGCTAGGTGGCACAAGAGATTGAGCACTCAATCTTCCCACTCTGGAAGGTCCCAGGATCAGTTCCCAGTGCCACCTAAAGAGAAGACAAGCAGAGAAGTACACACAGAGAGCAGACAGTAAGCACAAAACATCGAGGGGGGTGAGAAATAAATAAATAAATACATCTCTTTTTAAAAAAACTACAGATGACTGGGTCGCCTTCACTGGGATTTTTGAAGGCACCTCTGCTGCTTGTGGGAGCACAAGCTTGCCAAGGATGGCATAGCAGAATCCCCAGGAGAAGTTTTCAGAGAGGAGACAGGATGCTTCAGGTCACAATGGGTATCCACACCTGCTGCCCCTCAGTGGTTCCTGTCTTAAAGATTCTGTGCAGCTTCAAACTTGGTTTCCTCTTCTGGCGTGAGCTTTTCCAAATACCCTCCCTCCACCTTTGTCTCCAGCAACTGCCCATCCAGCTG
Source organism: Tolypeutes matacus (assembly GCA_026826555.1). Taxonomy (NCBI): domain Eukaryota; kingdom Metazoa; phylum Chordata; class Mammalia; order Cingulata; family Chlamyphoridae; genus Tolypeutes; species Tolypeutes matacus. The sequence continues at coordinate 4,973,128 of JAKSZT010004976.1, forward strand.
CCTCCATCACACCCTGGCCTGAAAAATGAAATCTTCACATCAAAGTGCATGGTTAGGGTCTTAGCTCATTGTGATGAGGAAGATTAAAACTACAGGCTCTACTAATGGAAGAAACTATGTTCTCTCTTGGTTTACCTTCTGCATGGTGAGAACGGAGGAGCCTGGCTCAGCATCACAGGTCTTTTTATTATGGTCATGTCCACACTACCTTCACACACAGGCAGAAATGTTTCTGAACAAATGAACTAGGGTCTGAGATTTCCAATGTTATCTTTTTTTCAGCTTACTCTGAAATGAGCCCATCTAATAGCTTTTCCAGAGGTTTCAGGTTACAAAGTATAAAGAAAACCTAACAGGGTCCTGGTTGGAAGTCAAGCTTATAAATGCCTTCCATCCTTCCCTCCCTTCTCTTGTCTAAATTCTGTTCAACCTTCAAGGTTTCCCTAGGCCACCTTTCTAGAGATTTTCACAAATATTATTTCATTTAATTCTCACATCAGTCCTGTTAGGATAAATATTAATATTACTGTTTTTATAGCTGAAGAAACCGAGGCTCAGAAAGTAATATAATTTGCTAAGGTCAGAGTTAGAATTTGAACCAGGACCTGAGCCTGTGTCTTTAAATCCCATTTTCTCCCATTTTCTTTTGGGGGCCTCAAATGATTTTTTTTTTTTTTTTTGAGGTACCAGGACTGGGGATTGAACCCCGGATCTCATATGTAGGAAGCTGGTGCTCAACCACTGAGTCACATCGGCTCCCCTGAGTTGGTTATTTTCATTTGTTTGCTTGTTTGTTTTTTGTTTTGTTTTTAGGAGGCACCGGGGACTGAACCCAGGACCTCGCATGTGGGAAGCAGGCGCTCAATCACTGAGCCACATCTGCTCCCTCAAATGACTCATTTTTATTTTTAAAGTTTCAAGTAAGAAAAAGAACAATAAATGAATGAATGAATGAATTAATTAATTAATTAATTAATTAATTAAAAAAATAAAGCTCCAAGTCAAGTATATATCTCACAGAAGCTCCATCTTTGTCCAGGCTATGAGGGGGAAGTCAGGAGGTAGGATGCCCTAAATTTCCTATTAGTGCACAATGGCAGTGGGCCCAGACACGCAGTCTGCATTTGGGCCTGGGAAGGGGGCAAGCAGGCCAAGAATAAAGGATGGCAGCGTGCAGGGAGATTTGGGAGGTCAGAAATACATTTGGGTGAGACTATTACTGAAGTTGCTTTGGCAACTGTTGCTATCCAGTTTAAAGGTAAGGTTTATTATAAAAAATTTGAAGCAATTCAATGAACCCCCATAAATCTACCCTCCAGTTTCCACAGTTACCAAGATGTTGCCACATGTGCTTCATCCATCCCTTTTAATAACCACTTTTTCTTGCTGAAGCATTTTATTTTTTATTTTATTTATTTTAAGATTTTATTTATTTATTCATTTATCCCCCCCTTGCTGCTTGTGCTCGCTGGGTCAGCTAACCACGCCGCGCGGGCGGGCTTGCCTTCACCAGGAGGCCCCGGGAACCAAACCCGGGGCCTCCCATATGGTAAACGGGAGCCCCACTGATTGAGCCACAGCCGCTTCCCATGCTGAAGCATTTTAAAGCAAATCCCAAGCATGTCACTTCACCTCTCATACAGCTCTAAAAAAAAAAAAAAAGGATGTTTTCTTATATAACCACAATGCCATTATCACACCTAACAAAAAACATTATTTGAATAGTGCTGGGACTCAGGTGAGGCAAGATGCCTAGGGCACAAAATTTAAGGAGGCGCTGCCCGTAAGGGCAGTGCCAAGTGCGGAGTGGATACCCACGAGCGAGGGCCTTTTTAAAGTTTGCGCACCGGGCACCTCAGTGCCTCACCCTAGCACCAGCTCTGTTTTCTGATGCCATCTAATCCTCAGTCCATAGTCACAGTTCCCCTATTGTTTCAAAAATTTCTTGTTACAGTTGATTTATGCAAATCAGGCTTCCTTTAGGTTGCTCTGTCTATGCCTCTTTTACCTGTGACAGTACTCGCCCCTTTTTCTTTCTTGCCATTGATTTGTTGCTGATGCTGGGTCACATTCTGCATTTGTTTGTTTATTTCCTTAGCGGTTTCTTCACATTTCTTTCACTATTATCTGTATTTCTTGTAAAAGCTGAGGTTCATCATGACAGGAGTACATTCAACTTTATACTTATTTTATGGAAAATATTTATTTCACCCACCGTTTCTTATTTAGTGGTATAAAATTGCCAAAAATATTTTCTTGGAATTCATGGACTCTGCATCTGTAATTATATACTCTTTCTCATTTGTAATATTCTCTTTGTTTCTTGGCCATTTCTCTATTTTATTATTATTTTCAAAGGACCAGATTTGAATTTTATTGAACTACTCTCCTAGGTTTTTGTTCTCTTTTTTCCATTTATTATTTTCATAATTTCCTTCCTTCTACTCTGCTGCCTGACACCACACAAAAGGAATGGACAGACTGCCTGGCTTCTTCCAGTTCTGAAACTCAAGCAATCCTGCCCAGAGCTTATTGCTCAAAGCAGGGTGGCCATAGGTGTCTAACATGCTGCAAATAGGCTTCCCCTGGGAATACCTTGGGTTAGGGTTTCTTCTTTTGGTCAACTACACTTGACTTTCTTCTTTCAAGGATTCATCGTTGTTCCAGTTACTATTCTGCATAACAAACCAATCCAAACTTGATGGCTGAAAACAGCAACAATCATTTATTTTGCTCAAGAATCTGCAATATGTGTAGGGTTGGATAGGAGGAGGTCATCTCTGCTCCAGGCGGCATCATCTAGAAAGGTGCACCTGGGGCTGGGGATCTGCTTTTAAGATGGCTCATTCACATGGATGGTAATTTGGTACTTAATATCAGGTAGGAGTTCAGCTGTGATGGTGGGTCAGGGACTTTGGTTTCCTTCCACGACCTCCACGGACCACTTGGGCTTTCTCACAACATGGTGGTTGGGTTCCAAGACAGCAAAGCAGAACTATATGATATTCTTATGACATAGTTTCAGAAACCATGTGATATCCCTTATACTGTCCTCTATTGGTTGAGTCACAAAAGCCCACCCAGGTCGAAGGGAAGAAGATATATTCCTCACCACTAGATAGGAGGAATGTCAAGATCACATTGCAACAAGAGCACATGGGAAGGGGGATACTCTTGTGGTCATGTTTTGAAAATACAGTCTGCTACTCATCACCTCTGATCCTTTTTTCTGTGGCTTTATACTAAACAAAACTTTCAGTTATTTCTAGGGACTTTGAAATGAGAGGGGGAAGCAGGAGCATGTATTGATGAGTATTTTTGTTATTCACTTTCTCAGATTAGAATTTCCTAAGCAACCAGAAATCATAATGAAGGTGCATTAATGAGTGATTAGGTGAGAGTTTGGGGAGCTTGGCTAGGACTTAGACCTTACTCCTTTACACACTGTGGATTAGCACTTTTTTCTCAAAGATTAGTGGGGTCCTCTCCAGTGGTCTTCACCACCTGGATTCTGTTTGGGGTTTTACCCTTCCTTCTAGATAAAGTGGGGAAAGGAATAGGGAGACCTGGGGTTTAGAGGTCTCTGCACAAAGATTGCCTTTCTGCCGTGAAAGATCAGAAGCGTAGTTTGAGCCTGTACAGCTGAGCAGGAAGTAATTATGTTCGTCCACAGGGAAGAGCTGAACATAGCCTTTCATCTCTGTACCGGTTATTCTCAGCGTGCCCTCCCCCAGGCCCATTTTCCCTCCTCCTCTGCCCTGATCTGCTCTGAGCCCTGGATAGCTGATCTCTATGGGCCACATTATCCGGGCTCCTGTGCCCTCTGGCTTCCAGTTGGGAAGCAGTAATAGGAGATAAGGGAGCAGGAGAAGAAAGGCGCATTTATCCCAGTCCCCAGTCTTAGTTTTCCAGAGCTGCAGTAACGAAGTACCACAGACTTGGTGGCTTAAACAACAAAAATGTATTGTCCCCGGAGCATGTGTGGCTGGGGGAAGCCATTGCCTGTTGAGTAGTTGCTGTTGCTACACTTCAGCTTCTCTTCCAGTCAAAGCTGCAGCACGGAAGAGCCAGACGCAAAGAGGGGAGCTGTTTACCGAGTGGGGTGGGGGGTTCGCTGTGTCTGATGATGATTCGAGGGCCAGCACCAGCTCCTCTTTGTCTGTGTCCTACAACCAGCAAACCGGAAAAGAAACAAACACCCCCAAGAAGAACGAGATTAGTCAACATGAGCAAAACCTCCATACTGCTCTCCACCAGCGCCAAGAGGATTCAGAAGGAACTGGCGGACATCCCTTTAAATCCTCCACCTAACTGCAGTGCTGGACCCAAAGGCAATAACATCTTTGAATGGAGATCAACCATTCTGGGGCCTCCGGGCTTTGAGTATGAGGGTGGTGTTATCCTCCTTGATATCACTTTTACACCAGAATATCCCTTCAAGCCTCCAAAGTTTACATTTTGGACAAGAATCTATCACTGAAATATTGAGAGTTAAGGACTTATTTGCTTGGACATATTGAAGGTTAATTGGAATCCAACTCTATTTCTGAAATCCTCCTTTCTATCTTGCACTTCTTACAGACTGTAATCCCGCCGATCCCTTGGTGGGAAGTATTGCCACTCAGTATAGGACCAACAGAGCAGAACATGACGGAATGGCCAGACAGGGGACCAAGATATATGCTACATGAATTGGGTTTTCACAATTCTTACATTATTTGTCTGCATTTGATGTTGAAGGAGTGGGGAAGGGTAAGAGTTGGTAAAGAGAAGGGTATTTCTGTAACAGATATTATTCAGTCTGATTTCCTAAGATTTTATTGTAACTTAAGGTATCTTGCTACAGTAGACAGAATTGGTAATAGCCTCTTTCAAAAAAAACTGTCGTTAGTTCTGAATATTAGCTGAAATGTAGCACAGAAAAGAATGTACACTTGGGTTCAGTCTCTTATAGTATGTAAATTTAAAACAGCTTAATTTTGTACAGGTTACACACATGGCCATTTATGCAAAGTCTTTCCAAGACTACACAATTTTTTGTTTAAACAAAAAAATTGGAATTTGTTTTCCCTTCTTGGGAGGGAACATTGGTATTTAACAGAGTTTTTAGAGACTGTCTTCTCTATATAAAATGGATGTGTGGCTATAAGATACCATATAGGAAATGAATAGTGTGTATTTTATTTTATATGCCAATCTACTTTACTGTGGAAAGATTAAAGGTTTGAATCAGGGCTTATCAAAACCTGTAGTGAAATACCTTAGGCTGTTAACTGTAAGGTGTGGAATAGGAGTTGCTCAGTGGATTGACTATATGTTGTGGACTATTTAAGTCTGCATATGTTACTGTACTAATAAACACTATTAAAAATTTTTTTTAAAATGCATTGTCTCTCAGTTCTGGAGGCTAGAAGTCCAAATCAAGATGTCGGCTGGACCGTGCTTCCTCTGAAGCCTGCAGCGTTATGGCAGAGTCTTGCTAGCAATCTATGATGTCCCATGACTTGTGGCATAACTCAGTCTCTGCTTCCATGATGTGGTGCTCACTCTTTCTCTCTGTCCAAATTTCCTCTCCTTCTCAGGACACCAATTATATTGAATTAGGGCTCACCTTAGTCTAGTTTGGCCTCATCATAACTAATAACATTTTCAAAGATCCTATTTCCAAATAAGGTCACATTCACGTGATGGGGTTTAGGACTTGAATATATTTTGGGGGGACACAATTCAATCTACAACACCCTCTCACATCCTCTTCTACCTCTGCTTAAAGAGAAAATCCAAAGGAAGGAGGAAACAGGAAATACAACACTTTTTAGAAATGAATCACGATATCTTACATATCCTTAAGTAACATCTAATATTTTTAAAAACTTGTAATTTAATAAAGCTGATACCTGAGTATGCCTTTGTCTTTGGTCAGGAGAATTATTTTTAGCCTAGATTTAAACATATTTTACACTCTTACCGAATCAAATTAAAAGAAATATGAAGTGGGATAAAAGGAAATTTACTTTTAAATGTTTACTGGCACTATGTGGAAGATTGTAAAACAATGGGGTTTTCAGCTTTTTATTCCTGGTAAGTCTTGAAGATGCCAAAATTTGCAAATTTTTACAATTTTAATTATTTAATAGTTGATATTTGGTAAGACACAAAATAATATGTTGTATTTATAACCAATAAAATAATGACACTTGCAAACATGACTGCAAAAATGATAATCCTGCTGTGCACAGTTCTGTGTTTCTGCCTGCATTTCTGATTATTGCTCAGTATAAACTCCGAGAAGGATCATCCAGTCAAAGTCTACTAATATTTTCTGATCTTGGTACACACGGCCAAATCCTTTTCCAGGTTGGTTGTACAAACTTACACTCCCACCAGCCATTATGAAGCCTCCAGTCTCAACATACCTTCAATAGCATCTTCAAATTTTAATCTTTTCAAATTTCATAAACAAAATAGTATCTCATTGCTGTTTTAATGGAAATTTCTTTCATTACATATGAGTCTAAAATCACATAATTATCTGTCCTTTATATTTATTTTGAAAAATTAGCTATTCCTGTTACTTACATGTATACAGGGATAGTGGCGTATGTGTTTGTTTTTTAAACTGCCCTTCCAGCTGTCTTTTTCAAAGGGCATTTTTTAAAAAAAGATTTATTTTATTTATTTATTTATCCTCCCCCCCCCACCTTGTTGTTTGTGCTCGCTGTCTGCTCTCCGTGTCCATTTGTTGTTTGCTCTGTCTGTTCGTCTTCTCTTTAAGAAGCACTGGGAAGCCAACCTGAGACCTCCCATGTGGGAGAGAGGCGCTCAATCACTTGAGCCATCTCAGCTCCCTGGTTTGTTTTGTCTCTCGTTGTCTTTCCTCTTTGTGTCTCTTTTGTTGCATCATCTTGTTGCGTCAGCTTGCCATACCTGCCCATCGTGCCAGCTTGCTGTCTTGCTCGCCTTCTCCAGGAGGCACTGGGAACCAAACATGGGACCTCCCATGTGGCAGGTGGGCACTCAATCGCTTGAGCCCCATCTGCTTCCTGTGTATGTTTTTTACAATGTAAAGCGATTATATATATATATATTTTAATCAAACAATATATTACACAGTATATTTGGTTCATAGTAATGCATTCATACAGTATTTGTCCTTTTGTGTCTGGCTTGCTTCACTCAACATAATGTCCTCCAGGTTCATCCATGTTGTCATATGCTTTATGACTTCATTTCTTCTTACAGCTGCATAATATTCCATCTTGTGTATAGACCACAGTTTGTTTATCCAATCATCTGTTGATGGACACCTGGGTTGTTTCCAACTTTTGGCAATGGTGAATAATGTTGCTATGAACATCGGTGTACAGATGTCTGTTCGTGTCACTGCTCTCAGTTCTTCTGGGTATATACCCAGTAGTGGTATTGCAGGGTCACGTGGCAAGTCTATATTCAATTTCCTTAGGAACTGCCAAACAGTCCTCCATAGTGTTTGTACCATCCTACATTCCCACCAACAGTGAAGAAGTGTTCCTATCTCTCCACATCCTCTGCAACACTTGTAGTTCTCTGTCTTTTTCATAGTGGCCATTCTGATAGGTGTGAAATGATATCTCATTGGAGTTTTGATTTGCATTTCCCTAATCATGAGTGATGTTGAGCATTTCTTCATATGCTTTTTTGCCATTTGTATTTCTTCTTCGGAGAAATGTCTATTCAAGTCTTTGGCCCATTTTTTAATTGGGTCGTTTGTCTTTTTATTGTTGAGTTGTAACATCTCTTTATATATCCTGGATATTAAACCCTTATCAGATATGTGATTTCCAAATATTTTTTCACATTGAGTCGACTGCCTTTTCACCCTTCTGACAAAGTTCTGTGAGGTGCAAAAGTGTTTAATTTTGAGGAGGTTCCATTTATCTACTTTTTCTTTTGTTGCACATGCTTTGGGTGTAAGGTCCAAGAAACCACGACCTGCTACAAGGTCTTGAAGATGTTTCTCTACATTTCCTTCTAGTAGTTTTATGGTCCTGGCTTTTGTATTTAGATCTTTGATCCATTTTGAGTTGATTCTTGTACAGGGGGTGAGATAAGGATCCTCTTTCATTCTTTTGGTTATAGATATGCAGTTCTCCCAAAACCATTTGTTGAAGAGACTGTTTTTTCCCATTAGCGTGGGCTTGGTAGATTTGTCAAAAACCAGTTGACTATATAGGTGAGGGTTTATTTCTGGATTCTCAATTCTATTCCACTGATCAATGTGTCTATCTTTATGCCAGTACCATGCTGTTTTGACCACTGTAGCTTTGTAATATGTTTCAAGGTCAGGCAGTGAAATTCCTCCCACATTGCTCTTCTTTTTTAGAATGCTTTTGGCTATTCAGGTGCACTTACCCTTCCAGATGAATCTGGTAATTGCCTTCTCTAATTCTGTAAAGTAAGCTGTTGGGATTTTGATTGGTATTGCATTGAATCTATAAATCAGTTTGGGCAAGAATGACATCTTCATGATATTTATTCTTCCAATCCATGAACACGGAATGTCTTTTCATTTGTTTAGGTCTTTTAAAATTTCTTTTAACATTGTTTTGTAGTTTTCTGCATATAGGTCCTGTACTTCTTTGGTTAAATTAACTCCTAGGTATTTGAGTCTTTTTGTTGCTATTAAAATTGGAATTTTCCTCCTGATTTTCCCTTCAGATTGTTCAGTAGTAGTGTACAAAAACATTACTGATTTTTGCGTGTTGATCTTGTACCCTGCCACTTTGCTGAACTCATTTATTAGTTCAAGTAGCTTTGTTGTGGATACTTCAGGATTTTCTAAATACAGGATCACGTTATCCGCAAACAGTGAGAGTTTTACTTCCTCTTTTCCTATTTGGATGCCTTTAATTTTTTTGTCTTGTCCAATTGCCCTAGCTAGAACTTCTAGTACAATGTTGAAAAACAATGGTGACAGTGGGCATCCTTGTCTTGTTCCTGATCTTAGGGGGAAAGCTTTCAACCTTTCCCCATTGAGTATGATGGTGGCTCTGGGTTTTCATATATGCCTTTTATCATATTGAGGAATTTTCCTTTTATTCCTATCTTTTGAAGTATTTTTATTTAAAAGGATGTTGGATTTTGTCAAATGCCTTTTCTGCATCTATTGAGATGATCATGTGGGTTTTTTTCCTTCAATTTGTTAATGTGGTGTATTACATTGATTGATTTTCTTATGTTGAACCAGCCTTGCATACCAGGAATAAATCCCACTTGGTCGTGATGTATAAGTCTTTTGATATGCTGTTGGATTTGATTTGCAAGTATTTTGTTGAAAATTTTTGCATCCATGTTCATTAGAGAGATTGGTCTGTAATTTTCTTTTCTTGTGGAATCTTTATCTGGCTTTGGTAATAGGGTGATGTTGGCTTCATAAAATGTGTTGGGTAATTTTCCCTCCTCTTCAATTTTTTGCAAGAGTTTCAACAGGATTGGTGTTAATTCTTTTAGAAATGCTTGGTAGAATTCAGCTGTGAAGCCATCTGGTCCTGGACTTTTCTTTGCTGGGAGATTTTTGATGATGGATACAATTTCCTTAATTGTGATTGGTTTGTTAAGTTCTTGTATTTCTTGTTAGTGTAGGTTGGTTGTGCGTTTCTAGAAATTTGTCCATTTCAATATGTCTAGTTTGTTGGCATATAGTTTCTCATTATATCCTCTTATGATTCTTTTTATTTCTGTGAGGTCATTTGTAATTTCCCCCCTTTCATTTCTGATTGTATTTATTTGCATCTTCTCTCTTTTTTTCTTTGTTAATCTAGCAAGGGAGTTGTCAATTTTATTGATCTTCTCAAAGAACCAGCTTTTGGTTTTGTTGATTTTCTCTATTGCTTTTCTGTTCTCATTTTCATTTATTTCTGATCTAATCTTTATTATTTCTTTCCTTCTTTTTGCTTTGGGATTGGTTTGCTGTTCTTTTTCTAGTTTCTCAAATTGTTCAGTTAAATCTTTGAGTTTACCTCTTTCTTGTTTTTTAATATAGGCATTTAGGGCTATAAATTTCCCTCTCAAGACTGCCTTCGCTGTATCCCATAAGTTTTGACATGTTGTGTTCTCATTTTCATTTGTCTCAATATATTTACTGATTTCACTTGCAATTTCTTCTTTGACCCACTGAATATTTAGGAGTGTGTTGTTCAGTCTCCACACATTTGCAAATTTATTTTTTTCCTGTCTGTTATTGATTTCTAGTTTCATTCCATTATGATGTGAGAAGGTGCTTTGTATAATTTCAATCTTTTATATTTTACTCTTTTGGTTATCTTTTCTGCTTTTCTTTCTTCTATACTCTCCTCCAAGCCTCTCTCTCCTGTCTTTTTCTTTCAGGTTCTAAGGCTTCCTTTAATATTTCCTGCAAAAGTGGATTCTTTTTTGCAAACTCTCTTAGTTTCTGTTTGTTTGTGAATACTTTATATTCACCTTCATATTTGAAGGACAGTTTTGCTGGATAAAGAATTCTTGGCTGGCAGTTTTTCTCTTTCAGTTTCCTAATTGTATCATACCACTGTCTTCTCGCCTCCATGGTTTCTGAAGAGAAATCTGCACGAAGTCTTACTGGACATCCTTTGTACGTGATTGTTTGCCTCTCTCTTGCTGCTCTGAGAATTTTCTCTTTATCTTTTACATTTGACATTCTGAATAATATGTGTCTTGGTGTAGGTCTATTTGGATTATTTCTCATTGGGGTACGGTGTGCTTCTTGGACATATAAGTTCATTTCTTTCATGAGAGTTGGGAAATTTTCAGCTATTATTTCCTCAAATACTCTTTCTGCCCCTTTTCCTTTCTCTTCCCCTTCTGGAACTCCCATGACATGTATGTTGTTGCATTTTGTGTTGTCATTCAACTCTCTGAGCCCCTGCTCAGTTTTTTCCATTCTTTTCTCTCTCTGTTCTTTTATATATTCAATTTTAGCTGCTCTGTCTTCGGCATCACTTATTCTTTCTTCTATCATTTCGAGTCTGCTGTTGTATGCCTCAAATGTATTTTTGACTTCACCTATTGTGTCTTTCATTCCCATGAACTCCGTTACTTTTCTGTTCAGGATTTCAAATTCTTCTTTCCGTTCGCTCAATGACTTCTTGATGTCATTTATCTCTTTAACTATATTCTCTTTCATCTCATTAATTTGATTTTGGAAATTTGTACTCATCTCACTGATTAGTTCTCTCAAATTCTGCATCTCTTCTGGGACTTTGCTGCATTCCTTTTCTTGGGCCATGTCTTCTATTTTCTTAGTATGGGTCATAATTTTTTGCTGGTGCTTAGGCATCTGGTTAGTTTGTATTTTACTTAGATGCTCTATCTCTTTTTCTTTTATGGGATTTTAGTGGCAGGAGGCTGTGAGTTACCACAGCTCTGTGATTTTTGGCTCAACCTTGATTGTTAGGATTGTTCTGCTAGTTGCTCAAAACTGGGCACTGGACCCAGTAATTGGTTGTAGAGTCATTTCCTAGGGCCTTGAGCAGGGAGGCTATAGAGGCCAGGAAAAGCCTCTCTTACTTATTAATTTTCTTATGTGCACTTCATTGGTCTGCCAGGAGATGGTGCTTGTTGGCAGCTCTCAATTCAATGCCTGGTCGGAGCATATTTGTTGTGACACAGATCAGATCACTGTGATAGAGCTTCCTGTCTGGGGGCTAAGAGCCTTGTAATTCAAACTTTCTGAAACAGTTCTCCAGACTTCTCTCATTGTGCCCCCCTTTTCCCAGCTAGGAAATATTTCCACTCTCTTCTGAATCCTCAACAATCAGTCCCTGTTAGTAGAGGATGAGATTGGGAGGTTTGTATATCTTTAGCCCGTTGTAGGCTCCAAGGCAAACAATGGCGTAGCCCCACCCAGCCTGGAAGGGCTCTCGGGACAGGGCAGACCAAACCTGGGAGTCCAAAGCAGGGTCAGCCCCAGGCTCTCTCTCCCCTCTCCCGTGGTGTCCTCAACAATTAGTCCAGGCTAGAAGAGAGGGAGGTGCGAGGGTCAGATTTCTCCAGTCCTTCCCAGGCTCCCAGGGCAAACCGCCATGTGGAAGGGTCCGTGGGGCTCCACAGCCCAAATTTACGGGTCAGAACCTGAGTCAGCCTAAGGCTGTGTCTTTCTCTCTCCCCTTTCCAGGAGTGGTAGATCCCTGGAGACCCCTTTGTCTGTGGTCCCAGGCCCAGAGGACCAAGAATTCTGAAGAGTGTCGGGGAGGGTGCCAGCAGCAGCAGAAGTTGCTACTTCCCACTCACGGTTCTGTTGTCGTGATTTCCCTCTTCTGAACCTCTCTCCTCTGGGTGGTGTGCAGCCTTCACCTGCTGTTCTAAACCCTAGATCTTTTTTGAGGCTGTTTCCTCCTGTCCTCTAGCTATTTTTCTGGAGAAGAGATTCCCGTGTCTTACTAGTCCGCCATCTTCCCGGAAGTCTCTCGCAATCATATTTTGAAGGCATATTTTTTTCATATATTTTGTTTACCTTTTAGTATTTTATGATTTTTTAACAAATCAATTTGATTGATACATATTATCATAGCATAAATACATCCAAAGTGTATAATCAATGGTATTCGGTATAATCACATAGTTATGCATTCATCACCCCAATCATTTCCAAAGGATTTTCATTATTCCAGTAATAATAATAATAATAAACAAAAACCAACCAAACAAACAAAACTCATTATCTCTGAATCTCTCTCTGCTTCCCTGCCATACATAGCAGCTATTCTGTTTCCTTCTCTCTAGTTTATTTGTATTTATATTTTGTAATAAAACAGATTTATATATGCAATATCACCCATATTCGTATTTTACACGAGGTTTCACTATGTTATACAGTCCCATGTCACATTTTTCAGCTTTCCTTCTAGTAATATAAATGTCCTTAGGATTTCCCTTTCAACCGTCATATCCCTGAATAGCTCTGCTAGTCACAGATGTGCTCTCACCATTTCCATTCATTTCCAAAGATTTACAAACTTCCTTTTAACCAAGTCTGCACAGATTAACTCTCAGCTTTCCATTCTCTACCTTCATTTGATTTTCTGGTGACTTAAATTCTAATTATTAAGTGAGTTTACATTGTATATTTAGCTCATAGTAGTCCAGTCATACAGTATTTATCTTTTTATGTCTGGCTTGCTTCACTCAAAATAATGCCCTCCAGGTTCATCCATGTTGTCATATGTTTCACAACTTCATTTTTTCTTACTGCTGTATAATAGTCCATCATGTGTATACACAACAATTTGCTTATCCATTCATCAGTTGATGGACACTTGAGTTGTTTCTAACTTTTGGCAATAGTTCACATGGCTGTGAACATAGGCGTGTGATGCCTTCGTGTCACTGCTCTCAGGTCTTCTGGGTATATACCTAGCAATGGTATTGCCAGGTCCTATGGCAAGTCTATATTCATCTTCCTTAGGAACTGCCAAACAGTCCTCCACAGTGGCTGTGCCATTCTACACTCCTACCAACAGTGAATAAGTGTTCCTATCTCTCTACATCCTCTCCAACATTTATAGTTTTCTGACTTTTTAATACTGGCCATTCTGATAGGTGTGAAATGATCTCATTGTAGTTTTGATTTGATTTCCATTTCCCTAATCTCTAGTGATGTTTAACATTTTTTCATGTGTTTCTTTGCCATTTGTATTTCTTCCTTGGAAATTGGCAAGTCTTTTGCCCGTTTTTAATCAGATAGTTTGTCTTTTTATTATTGAGTTGTATGATATCGTTATATATCATGGATATTAAACCCTTATCTGATATGTGATTGCCAAATATTTTTTTCCATTGAGTCTGCTGCCTTTTCACCCTTTTGACAAAATCTTTCGAGGTGCAAAAGTGTTTAATTTTGAGAAGGTCCCATTTATCTATTTTTTTCTTTTGTTGCTCATGCTTTGGGTGTAAAGTTTAAGAAACTACCACCTACCACAAGATATTGAAGATGTTTTCCTACATTTTCGTCTAGGAATTTTATGGTTGTTGCTTTTATGTTTAGGTCCTTGATCCATTTTGAGTAATTTTTATAAGGTGTGAGATAGGGGTTCTCTATCTTTCTTTTGGATACAGCTATCCAGTTTTCCCAGCACCATTTGTTGAATAGGTTGTTCTGACCCAGTTGGGAGGGCTTGGCAGCCTTGTCAAAAATCACTTGACTGCAGATGTGAGGGTCTGTTTCTGAATTCTCAATTCGGTTCTCTTGGTCAGTCTCTGTTTTTATGCCAGTAACACACTGTTTTTTACCAGTCTAGCTAAGTAATATGCTTTAAAAGTGAGAGTCGTCCAACTTCGTTCTTTTTTTTTAAAACATTTTTGGCTGTTTAGGGTCCCGCATCCTTTCAAATAAATTTGATTATTGGCTTTTCAATTTCTGCAAAAAAGGCTGTTGGGATTTTTATTGGGATTGCATTGAATCTGTAAATCAGTTTGGGAAGAATTGACATTTTAACAATACTTAGTCTTCCAATCCATGGACACAGAATGTCCTTTCATTTATTTGTCTTCTTCAGTTTCTTTCAGCAATGTTTTGTAGTTTTCTGAATACACGTCCTTTATGTCCTTGGTTAAGTTCATTCTTAAATATTTGATTGTTTTAGTCACTATTATAAATGGAATTATTTTTCTGATTTCCTCCTCAGATTGCACATCAGTAGTATATAGAAACCCTACTGATTTTTGTGTATTAATCTTATATCCCACCACTTTGCTGAATTCATCTATCAATTCTAGTAGCTTTGTTGTGACTTTTTCAGGATTTTCTAGATATAGTGTCATACCATCAGTGAATAGTGAAAGTTTTACTTTTTTCTTTCCTATTTGAGTGCCTTTTATTTCTTTATGTAGCCTAATTGCTCTAGCTAGAATGTCTAGCACAATGTTGAATAATAATGGTGACCATTCCTTGTATGGTCAGTGTAGGTGGTTCATGTGCTTCTAGGGATTTGTCCATCTGATCTACATTGTCTAGGTTTTTGGCATACAGTTGTTCAAAAAAATTATTTATTGGGGTCAGGGGTAATGTCCTTCCTCTCATTTCTGATTTTATTTGTGTCTTTTTTCTTTTTCTTTTTTTCTTTGCCAAGGGTTTGTTGATTTTGTTGATCTTCTCAAAGAACCAACTTTTGGTTTTGTTGATTCTCTCTAGTTTTTTTTGTTCTCAATTTCATTTATTTCTGCTCTGGTCTTTACAATTTTTTTCCTTCAGCTTGGTTTGGGATTAGTTTGCTATTCTTTTTCTAGTTCCTCCAGGTGTGCATTTAGATCTTCAATTTTATCTCTTTCTTCTTTTTTAATGTAAGCACTGAGGGTATAAATTTCCCTTTCAGCACTGCCTTTATGGTGTCCCATAGGTTTTGTTTTTTTAAAGATTTCTTTAATTAATTTATTTCCCCCCACCCCCTCGTTGTTTGCACTTCCTGTGTCTATTGTCTTCCTTGTTTCTTTGGGAGGCACCGGGAACCAAACCTGGGACCTCTGATGTGGGAGAGAGGTGCCTAATTGCTTGAGCTACCTCCATTCCCTTCCACAGGTTTTGATATGTTGTGTTCTTATTTTCATTCGTCAAAAGATATTTACTGACTTTATTGCAATGTCTTCTTTGACCCACTTATTATTTAAGAGTTTGTTGTTTAATCTCCATATATTTATGAATTTCCCTTTTACCATCCATTATTGATTTCCAGCTTCATTCTGTTATGATCAGAGAAAGTGTTTTACATGATTTCAATCTTTTAAAATTTACTGAGACTTGTCTTGTGACCCAACATATGGTCTATTTTGGAGAAGGACCTGTGAGCACTTGAAAAGAATGTATAGCCTACTGTTTGGGGGTGCAATGTTCTATAGATGTCTGTTAGATCTAGTTCATTTATCAAATTATTCAAGCTCTGTTCCTTTATGTATCCCCTTTCCAGATGTTCTATCCAATACTGAGAGTGGTGTATTGAAGACTCCAACTATTATTGTGGAGACATCTATTTCTTCCTTCAGCTTTGCCAGCATGTGCCTCATTTACCATTTATGCACTCAGGTTAGGTGGATAACTATTTAGTATACCTATTTCTTCTTGGTGAACTGCCCCTTTTATTAATATATAATGACCTTCTTCATCCCTTATAATACTTTTGTTCAATATTAGTATCGCTACTCCAGCTTTTTTGTTGTTGTTGTTACTATTTGCATGGAATGTCTTTTTACCAACCTTTTACTTTTACTTTTAAACTGGTTGTGTCCTTACTTCTGAGGTGAGTCTCTTGTAGACAATATAAATATGGCTTATATATTTTTATCCATTCTATCAGTCTATGTCTTTTGATTGGGGAGTTCAAGCCACTAACATTCAATGTTATTACTGTAAAGGGATTACTTACTTCATCCATTTTGTCCTTTGGCTTTCTGTTCTCATATCATACTATTGTCTGTCTTTTTACCCTTTAATTTACCCTTCCTAATAATCTTCATTTCTACACTCTTCTCCAAGTCTCTCACCCTTGTTTTTTCCTTTCACGCTGCAGCACTCCCTTTAATTTATCTCTTGTAATTCTGTTCTATTGGTAACATATTCTATGTTTTTGTTTGTCTGTGGAGTCTTTGAACTCACTCTTATTTTTGAAGGACAGCTTTGCTGGATACAGAATTCTTGGCTGGCAGTTTTTGTTTTTCAGTACCTCAAATACATCATACCACTTTCTTCTCTCCTCCATGGTTTCTGATGAGAGGTCGGCACTTAATCTTATTGTATTCCCTTGTATGTGATGCTTTGCTTTTCTCTTGCTGCTTTCAGAATCCTCTCTTTATCTCTGATATTTTTCATTCTGAATAGTAGGTGTCTCGGGGTAGGTCTATTCTAATTTATTCTGTTTGAGGTGTGTTGTACTTCTTGGATATTTATATTTATGTCTTTCATAAGGGTTGGGAATTTTTGGGTCATTATTTCCTCAAATATTCTTTCTGCTCCTTTCCAATTCTCTTCTCTTTCTGGGAAATCAATAATGCATAAATTTGTGCATTTCATGCTGTCATTCAATTCCTTGAGACCTTGATCCATTTTTCCCATTCTCTTTTCTTTCTGTTCTCCTGTCTTTTCCAGTTCAGATGTTCTGTCTTCAAAATCACCAATTCTCTCTTCAAGCAAAGGAAATCTGCTCTTATGTGCCTCTAATGTATTTTTATTTATTTAATTTTATTTTTTATTTTTTTATTTTTTAAAATATACTTAGATTACATAAATGTTACACAAAAAATATAGGGATTCCCATATGCGCCACCTCCCACACCTCCCACAACCTCCCACATAAACATCCTTCATTAGTGTGGCACATTAATTGCAATTGATAAACACATCTTAGGGCTTTGCCATTAAGCATGGACCAGAGGTCACATTGTAGACCACACTCTCTCCCACACAATTCTGCATGTTATGTGATGATATAAAATGGCCTATATCTGTCATTGCAATGTCACTCAGTCCCAAATCCTGAAAAAGCCCCCGTATTACAACTGCTTTTCTCTCTCCCTGCCCCCAGAGCCTCCAGTGGCCACCGGCTCCATATCAATGTTGTCATTTCTTCCATTGCTTGAATCACAATATGTCTATAGTAGAATACCAGTAAGTCCACTCTAGTCCATAGTCTAATGTATTTTTAATCTCATCCATTGTGTCTTTCATTACCATAAGGTCTGTTACTTTTCTTTGCAGGCTTTCAAATTGTTCTTCATGCTCACTCAGTGTCTTCTTAATATTCTATATCTCTTTAGTTATATTTTCTTTCAATTCTTTAAATTAATTTAGGAGAGTTGTATGATTATTATTGATTGTCTTAAATCCTGTTTCTATTCAGGATATTTGGTTTGTTCCTTTGGCTGGACCATATATTCCTGTTTCCTGTTATGTATTGCAATTTAGAATTGATGTCTAGGTATCTGAATATGTTGGTGAATTTAATCTGGGGGCCAATTTCTCTCTCTCTTGCCTATTGTTCCTTCCTTCCTTCCTTCCTTCCTTCCTTCCTTCCTTCCTTCCTTC